>CAUDMG010000786.1:1960000-1975000 GCA_958450375.1 Homarus gammarus | reverse complement strand
TAAATCTTTTGGAGTACGATGACTTAACCTCTTGAGTACGATGACTAAATCTTTTGGAGTACGATGACTTAACCTCTTGAGTACGATGCTACGATGGCCTAATCCTTTGAGTACGATGACTGAATCTCTTGAGTATATTGCTTTAACCCCTTGATCTTGAGTACGATGGCCAAATCCCTGAGTACGATGACCAAGTCTCTTGAGAGTGATCACCTTGAGTACGATGACTTATTCCCCGCACTGTTAAAAAAAATCCACAAAAACAGCAACGAAAAACAATAAAATATTTAATAATGAATTTTTATATCGATAAGACAAAAGTTAAAATATATTTGTCTTTTTATGTTCTATTCCATTATTCGTTTTTTAAACTATTTCTAAAAACAATTTTTATTTACATTCTTTGGGATGACAGAACCAAACTCATACGATTTTTGTCTTTTTTCTAATTTTTATTCGTTTATTTTTAACAAACAACAGAGGCCATGGAATTAGGAAGGGGGGGGGGGTGAAGGGGAGGGGTGAAGGGGAGGGGTGAAGGGGAGGGGTGAGATGGAGTTGAGATAGTGGAAGGTGGAGTGGGCAGGGGCGTTTCAACTACCAGTGTTATTAAACACCGTTCACTACGTCGTAGTTTTAGGTGCTTCAACAGCTAAGGACTGAAGCTCATTTAAGAAGTCACCTAACACATTTGACAACAACTATTAAAGATTATAATAAGTGTTAGTTTAGGAACCACAGATTAAACACGACTCTACTGACGGGGCCCCCGGGGCGTGAGTGGCTGCCTCGCTGGTTATATGTTGTCATCAACCTTCATTCACTGGCATGAGACCCCAACTCTCTCTCTCTTTCATCCTCTTTGCAATATTACAATCCCACCAAGACCTGAAGTTCTCACTCGTTGGCAATATTGCAAACCCAGAAACACCTCATCTACTGCTGGAGGTCCTCAACTTTCTCCCCACCTTCCTGCAATATTGCAAGCTGCCATCCCACCAGCATCTTAGGTTTCACTTACCCCGCTAGCAATATTGCAAACCTACCGACACCTCATCCACTACTGGAGGTCCCCAACTCCCTTTCTCACTTCCTCTTCCAATAATATTGCACAGTTGCAAACCCACCAGCATTTCAAGATCTCTCTCTTCCCCGCTAGCAATATTGCAAACCTACCGACACCTCATCCACTAGCTGAAGTCGCCGAGTTCTGCCAACGATATTGCAAACATACATACAGCTCACCCACTAGTGCAGGTCTGTAACTAACTTACTCCCGCTCTCTCTCTCCCTCTAACATATGGAGTTAATTTGCCATTTTACAGAGCTCATCCACTACTTCTCATGAGGTCTGCAACTCTCTCTCTTCTTATCCCCTCCTCACTCTGCATCTACCCCCTGTAGCTATATTGTAGAGCTTACTCAGCCACCATGTACAGCTCATCCACTGTAAGATGTCTCCATCTCTCCCTCTCTCACACCAGCACCCCACAGCCCCAAACAGACACCTTCGGGAGGTCAGACAATGCCGCCTTACAGACAGGATCAGACGGGAGCTCCTCGGGTGCCTCCAGACGTTTCGGTGGTGTCTGGTGATCAGTGACAGCCTCGCCTTGGGGGATGACACCCGTGCTTATAAAATGTAAATGTGGTCAGCCGACCACCACCACCACCACCGTCACGTTGGAAAGATGGCGGCAATGGTTAGCCTTCTTGTTTTTCATTTTTACATTTTTCTCTCGTGTCACTCGACTTTTTGCTTCCTGTCTTCTCCTTCCTGTTTTTTCCCGTCTTTTCGTCATCCACCCTGTTCGTCCGTCCGGAGTATTGTCCACAAGATAACTCGAACCAGTATCAATGGATATGAGCTAAACTCAGTTTGTGGAAGAGACATAACAAGATCTCAAATGAGTTTGATAATTAGTATTGTGTGGTATTATTGTGCAGTGTTATGGCGCCTTGGACACGGTTGCTGTGCGGTGAGGTACAACCAATACAAGGTCCGTCTTAACCAAGGAAACGGACCCGAATTCGCAAGTAAAAACCTGTGAGCTTGGTTTGGTTAGGTTAGGTTTAATGGTTAATACATAATAGGTTAGGTTAGATTAGGTCAGGTAGGTTTACATTAAGTTACACCATGTTAATTGGAATTAATCAAGTAATAAAATACCTAATATTAAGTTAACTAAAACTTAACTTCCGGGTAGGAGGAGTCAGAGGGATTAAGTCGCCTCATCATTGTCAATTAACTGTGTACCTTTTCCATTCAACATCGACATGACGTTTGCACTCTGGAACAGTGTTGAGCGAGGCAGAGTAATGGAGGGAGTCTGTGTCCTAAATTAGCTCAGCGAAAATCTGATTTGAAGCTTAAGTGGCGGAACTGACTATTTTTGTGTCAGTCTACCCTAAAAATTATTTAATTTTCTCTGTTAATGGTTGAAAATGTAGCCATTTTTTTGTGTGTGTTTATTGCTCTGAAAAATTACTTCGTTTGGGGGGGGGGGGGGGTTCTGCTTGAGATGAAAATAAAATTAGCCGGGTTTTTTATGGCTGTAAAATATATCCAGGTTATGCTTTTGAGTTTAAGGGAAAAAATACTTCGTTTTCTGAGCCGTTTTTTGTTATTAACTCTAAAAAAAATTATAATTCTTTTTGTTGGTTTGTGGATTAAAAACTGACTTCTTTGTGTTTGTGCACCCAAAAATTCATCGTTTTTAATGAATGTATTGTGTGTGTGTGTGTGTGTGTGTGTGTGTGTGTGTGTGTGTGTGTGTGTGTGTGTGTGTGTGTGTGTGTGTGTGTCCAAAAACAACTTTTTTTGTGATAATACGCGTAAATATTATTATTACCTGTATTATTACTATTATTATTATTATTAATATATGTGTTAATGAACATAAGAAATTATATAAAAAAAATCTTTTGATGGAGAAACTAACAAAAACTATAAACTTCACAATAAATTTAACTGAAAAATAAACGAAAAAAACAAATCGAATCATAGTTTTTGCTTGTTTATTGTTTGTACACAATCAACAAATAGAGAAACAGAATGGAATGACAGTCACAAAGGCTCGCCCGTCAGTCTTTATTTATTCCTAGTAACTGGTGAAGAAGGGGATGACAGTCACAAAGGCTCGCCCGTCAGTCTTTATTTATTCCTAGTAACTGGTGAAGAAGGGGATGACAGTCACAAAGGCTCGCCCGTCAGTCTTTATTTATTCCTAGTAACTGGTGAAGAAGGGGATGACAGTCACAAAGGCTCGCCAGTCAGTCTTTATTTATTCCTAGTAACTGGTGAAGAAGGATACACCTGACTCACTCACTCGCCCTACGACACAGAGATGAATTAATTATCAAAGGTACTTAAATTTAAACCTTAACTACAAACGAAATGATGTAAGAACGTATTTAATTGGCTCACTTAACCTACGACATATAAGTTAAATTTTCCCCGTACCTGGAGACGTAAACACGCGCTTAACTGGCCCACTTAAGTTACGACACAAGATAGATTTTCACCGGCACTTATATTACATTTTTCTCTTAACTTCAGAATTAAGAAAAAATTTAATCAACTCACTTATGATTTGACGCAAAGGTTAATTGTCAAATGTACTTATTTTATCATTTTCTCGTAACTGAAGACATAAAATTACCCTTAACTGATTTCATTTAAGTTTCGAGACCGACAGAATGTAATGCTATAAAAATATACGTATCTTGGTATATGAATAGACTCTTGCGTTCACAGCTCAGTGTATGTCATACTTAATGGTGACGTTCAATATAGATAATTAATTGGAGACGGAATGACGGTAAAGATTATTACTAACAGTTATTATTATTATTAAGTTCAAGAGTAATGTTGTTATTATTAGTAGTAGTATTAGTTAGGGTGTTGATGCTGTACACACACACACACACACACACACACACACACACACACACACTACTCGGCCGCTTAGCAAAAAGACACAACGTTCACCTCGGCTCTTGTTAACATAAAAATGTGTTCGTCCAGATTTAGAACGACTAGGACAAGAATATTTACTGCAACTCTGATACAGGGGAGAGAGAGAGAGAGAGAGAGAGAGAGAGAGAGAGAGAGAGAGAGAGAGAGAGAGAGAGAGAGAGAATAAGTTAGAGTTAAAACGAATGTTAAATAAAGATAGAGAAACAGATAGAGTGAATAGAGTGATAGAGAGAATGAAAGTGAGAGTGAGAGAGAAAATGAGAGAGGAAGAGGAAATAAACGCGAGACATATCTTACACTACAGGGCCAGGTTGTCAGTATAAAACACTGTCACACTCGGCTCTACAGTATTT
The DNA here is from genome assembly GCA_958450375.1 of Homarus gammarus. Lineage (NCBI taxonomy): Eukaryota > Metazoa > Arthropoda > Malacostraca > Decapoda > Nephropidae > Homarus > Homarus gammarus. Next base: position 1,970,668 of record CAUDMG010000786.1, on the reverse strand, counting down.
CGCAGCGGCTAAAAATGAATTTTAAGTCAGGGTGACAGTGTGTGTGTGTGTGTGTGTGTGTGTGTGTGTGTGTGTGTGTGTGTGTGTGTGTGTGTACTGTATTAGGAAATAGATTTATATACAAGATATTCTAAAAGGCGAACAACCGGATAAAATACAGTATATAATTATGACAAAACAGTACAGAACGTCAGCTTATCTCCTCTATCCTGACAAGTACAGAACGTCAGCTTATCTCCTCTATCCTGACAAGTACAGAACGTCAGCTTATCTCCTCTATCCTGACAAGTACAGAACGTCAGCTTATCTCCTCTATCCTGACAAGTACAGAACGTCAGCTTATCTCCTCTATCCTGACAAGTACAGAACGTCAGCTTATCTCCTCTATCCTGACAAGTACAGAACGTCAGCTTATCTCCTCTATCCTGACAAGTACAGAACGTCAGCTTATCTCCTCTATCCTGACAAGTACAGAACGTCAGCTTATCTCCTGCATCCTGACAAGTACAGAACGTCAGCTTATCTCCTCTATCCTGACAAGTACAGAACGTCAGCTTATCTCCTGCATCCTGACAAGTACAGAACGTCAGCTTATCTCCTGCATCCTGACAAGTACAGAACGTCAGCTTATCTCCTGCATCCTGACAAGTACAGAACGTCAGCTTATCTCCTGCATCCTGACAAGTACAGAACGTCAGCTTATCTCCTGCATCCTGACAAGTACAGAACGTCAGCTTATCTCCTCTATCCTGACAAGTACAGAACGTCAGTCTATCACCTGAAACTGATATGGAATCACAAATATTCCTTTCTTTTGGGGTTTACTGTATTATAAAATGTGGGTTAATCCTTCGGGCAAAAAATAGTAATTACTTTTATAGTGTATGGTTTCATGTATGTTTTTATCTTTAGGGTGAAAATATACAGTGTGTGTGTGTGTGTGTGTGTGTGTGTGTGTGTGTGTGTGTGTGTGAGAGAGTGTGTGTGTGTGTGTGTGTGTGTGTGTGTGTGTGTGTGTGTGTGTGTGTGTGTGTGTGTGTGTGTGTGTGTGTGTTTCCATCCTTTCTTTGAGTATAAATAATTTCTTACGTTTTAAGGTAGGGTAAAAAAAATCATACTAATAAAACAAAAAAGAAATCACATTATATAAAAAGGTCACATCACATCTTAAAAAAAAACGAATCACATCACATCCTTAAAAAATACAAGCGACATCACATCCTTAAAAACAAACGAATCACACAACAGCCTTAACAAAAAACAGACGAATCACATCACTTCCTTAAAAAACAAACTCAAATCACATTACGTCCTTAACAAAAAACAGACGAATCACATCACATCCTTAAAAACAAACGAATCACACAACAGCCTTAACAAAAAACAGACGAATCACATCACTTCCTTAAAAAACAAACTCAAATCACACTACGTCCTTAACAAAAAACAGACGAATCACATCACATCCTTAAAAACAAACGAATCACACAACAGCCTTAACAAAAAACAGACGAATCACATCACTTCCTTAAAAAACAAACTCAAATCACATTACGTCCTTAACAAAAAACAGACGAATCACATCACATCCCTAAAAAAAACACGAATCGCATCACATTCTTAAAAAAAAAACACACGAATCACATCACATCCTTAGACACGAATCACATCAAAATAAAAAACCAAACGAGCAAAAACCGACCAAATTACATGACATCAAAATACAGTAAAAAAATAAAATAAATACAGTCGAGTTAAAAATACAAGAGTCAGAATACAAAGGTTAAATGGGAGTCACATTAAGCTTGACAAAACACCTGCCTTTTACCTGTAATAGAGGAGGTCATAGTGACGGGATGAACCAGCAATTTGTTAGGTCAACACAGCACTCTATTACTACTGGGCTCTTCTGCTGTATTTCTCGTGTATTTTGGTGTATTTGGGTGTATTTTGGTGTATTTGGGTGTATTTTGGCGAATTTAGGTGTATTTTGGCGAATTTAGGTGTATTTTGGCGAATTTAGGTGTATTTTGGCAAGTTTGGGTGCATTTCATATAAAAACCCACATACAAAATCACATAAAACCCCTCACACAAAATCATATAAAAACCCGAGAGACGTTCATCGAGAAGAATATTAAATTGACCATCATGTAGTAGAGGTGTTGGGTCACAATTGAATTCAAGAGTCTGAGTAAAAATATTCTCAAGAGTAAGTAACCAGAATGAACCTGTTGGTGAGAGAGTGTTGGGGGCGATGTTGAGGGTGGTGGGAATGTTGGGGGGTGTGGGGGTGATGGTGTGTGTGTGTTTGTGTTGGGGGTGATGGTAGGTGTTGAGGGTGGTGTGTGTGTGTGTGTGTGTGTAATATAAACTATAATCCATGGCTGTATTTTTGTGTCTGGGAAGTGTAGACAAGCGCGCGCGCGCGAGAGAGAGAGAGAGAGAGAGAGAGAGAGAGAGAGAGAGAGAGAGAGAGAGAGAGAGAGAGAGAGAGAGAGAGAGAGGTTTCTCTAACCGTGTCCTGAAAGACACAGGTGGCGCATACACAAAGAATTCCCAGTGTGTGTGAGTGTGTGTAGATAGACCCCCTTGAGGATCACCACCACCACCAGCTACACCGACACCAACCCCGGTCAACACCACCATCAGCTGCAACCCCCTTCACCTATACCACCATTATCACCATCATCACCACCAACACTACCACCATCACCACCACCACCACCAATATCACTACCACCACCATCACCACTACCACCACCCCCACCACCACCACTACCACCATCACCACCACCACCATCACCACTACCACCATCACCACTACCACCATCATCACCACCACCACCACTATCATTACCACCACCATCACCACCACCACTACCACCATCACCACCATCACCACCACCACTACCACCATCACCACCACCACCACCCTATAGCCAAGAAGATGGATGTGCCTAACGTAAATGTAGAATTTGGACTGTGTGGGAATAGTGGGAATATTCCAAAGTCGAGAGTCTGGGAATTTTGGAATGTGTTCAGGGTGGCTGTCGCTTAGGTGTGTGTCCGAGAGAGAGGCAGGCGGGTGGACAGACACTCTCTCACCTCACCTTACCACCCAAAAGGCTTAATTTCTGCACCTATATAACAGATTATTATTTTTTTAACCCATACTAATTTTTTCATTCTTTTGTAAATTCTGTGTGGTTTTTTTCACCAGTTAGATACATTCATTATTTTTTACTAGTTATTCCTATCTGTTCAAATCTTCACCTTTCGTTCAATTGTTCCTTTAATTCTCGTTCATTTATTCCCTATGGTTCGGTGTATCAAAAAACAACAACAAATACTTTCTGACCTTTTATTGTTCTATTTTTGTCCTTTATTCTATGTTATCCTCTGTTGTTGTTGTCGTTATTGGTATCGTTATTATCGTTATTATTGTTTTTATCAGATAAATTCCACCTTTATATTGTGTGTTCGTATTTGTTTGGTTTACCTATTTCTCTTATTCATTAATACCTATCTCTCTTTATTATCTCTATGTATCTCTATTTCATCTCCCTATCTCTCTTTATTATCTCTACCTATCTCTCTTTATTATCGCTACTTATCTCTACTTATCTCCACAAATCTTTTACCAGATGAACTTGTCGACGGCACCACCCACTCCTAACGTGTCGACCAATCAAGAACTCTCCTGCGCACCCTATAATAACTTATCGACCAATCAGAGCTCTCCTGCGCGCGCATTTTGTTTATCTACATCTGATAACCTTTAACTGACCCAGAAAATGAAGTACAAGTTTAAAATAGCCCCAGATAATATATTTCAGACATAAAATAGCCCCAGATAATATATTTCAGACATAAAATAGCCCCCAGATAATATATTTCAGACATAAAATAGCCCCCAGATAATATATTTCAGACTTAAAATAGCCCCAGATAGTATATTTCAGATTTAAAATAGCTCCTATATATATTTAAGACTTAAAATAGCCCCTTGTATTATGGCCCCTTGATGAGATAACATAAGAGTACATATGACCTTTAAATATATATCCTTGTAGTAATATAATCCCATGATGACATAGTAACAGTGCAGTAACTCACATAACTTATGATAGCTCCACACGATAACCTGTTATATAGCTCCTACGGCATTAAATAGCTCCTTGTGATAAAAAAAACTCCAGGATGATAGGTTATTAATAGCTCCTACGGCATTAAATTACTCCTTGGGTTAATATAGCAACATTATAACCAATCAAAATAGCTCTTACGATATTAAATAGCTCCTTGTGATAATATAACTCCACAATGATAACTTATTAACAGTTCCTACGGCATTAAATAGCTTCTTGCGATAATATAGCAACATGATAACCTATTAAATAGCTCCTACGACACTAAATAGCTCCCTGCGATAATATAACTCCAGGATGATAAATTACAGTATATATTTTTCACAGCACCAATATCAGATAGAAACTAATATTACACAAAAAAGTTATAAAACAGAATATAAATGAGACGCTAAATATATCCCCGGGGGAAAAAAAATATAAAATAGCGGAATCTAATTTAACGGCGACACAAACATCACACGAGCGACTATATTGTTTGTTTGTTTGAGTGAAAGGGAGGGAGAGAATCTTTTCCTTTTATAGCTGTGTCAGTATTGAATATAAATACATCAAGGTAGTTGGTTGAATGTGCGTACTGTACATCAAAGGGTGTATGTATGTATGTATGTATGCATGTACTGTATGTATGAATGTATGATGTATGTATGTATGTATGTGTGTATGTATGTATGCATGTATGTATGTATGAATGTATGTATGTATGAATGTATGTATGAATGTATGTATGTATGTATGTATGTATGTATGCTTCATTAAATCTCATAATAACTGGAAAGCATACATGTACACCTTTAGTACGTAATAAGAAACAATTCACCATTATTATTAACTATGTATTAAATGACGTCAAAATAATAATAATAATAATAATAATAATAATAATAATAATAATAATAATAATAATAATACATAAACAATTTGAACCACTTATAGAAGGTCATTTACACTCTTAAAATAATTAATGAAATCAAATTAAAACTTTATAGCGCCAGAGTTACAGGTATATGTTACACCTGTTAAAACGTAATTATACTGAAAATGGACAGGTACAAATTCCTTGATAACACACCTGCTAAAACATAGTTACCCTTGACAAGACCAGTTGTTGCTCTCTTGAACACACACCTACATAAACACAACTGACAAGAACAGGTGTGTCTCTCTTCAATACACACCTGCTAAAACACAGTTACCCTTGACAAGAACAGGTGTGCCTCTCTTCATCACACACACTGCTCAGTCATACAGACCACCAGCACAGGATATTATGACCTTTGACCCGATGAAATCCTTTAGGAAGTCAGGATAAATAAAGACAAAAAGTGACTCAGGAAATATTGGAGCAGTATTGAAGGATTATTTGCCAGATACTGTAAATAAGAAGAGGGAGGGAGGCCCCAGAGAACTGCCGGTTGTCCCATCCCAAAATATTGTGTAGCATAGAGAGAGAGAGAGAGAGAGAGAGAGATCGCAGACAGACTAACAAAGAGAGAGAGAGAGAGAGAGAGAGAGAGAGAGAGAGAGAGAGAGAGAGAGAGAGAGAGAGAGAGAGAGAGAGAGAGAGAGAGAGGCAAACAGACAGTCCCAACAACAAGAGGATCGTCCACTAAGCTAGAAAGAGATACGCGTTGTGATTGGATGGGCAATATCGTAAGCCACCAATAGGAACGTAAGTTACACAACTTCGTCTTTTATAGGCAGTAAAAGAATAGAGGAAAATCCTATGTCCGCTCTGACCAACTCTGGCTTGACGATAGATCACTAAACTCTCTGATAGATAGTATATGTTGCCTGTAGCATGGTGGAGAGAGAGAGAGAGAGAGAGAGAGAGAGAGAGAGAGAGAGAGAGAGAGAGAGAGAGAGAGAGAGAGAGAGATCCTTTACCCAATCTCTCTCTCATCCCATGGACAACAACCACCGTCTCTCGAAGTGATCTATCGTCAGCCACAATTCAAGAAGAAACAGCGTCTCTCTTTCTCTCTTCCCTACAGCTCTTTCTCTCTCTCTATCTCTTTCTGCTATCCCTCTCTTTCTCTCTCCCACCTCAACCTCCTCTCTTCTCTCTCCTTTTCCCACCTACCCCCCTTCACTCTCTCATTCCATTTACTCTTCCTCATCTCTTCCTTATCTCCGTGTTTCACATTCTCCGTCTCTCATTGCCCCGACATATTGCAGCCAAGAATGCCACTTCCCTCACTACAACCTTATTTCCGCCTCCTCAAATCACGAGTTCATACCTCACCCCCTGGAGAATAATGTGTGGGGGGGGCGGGGTTATGTGTGTGTGGGGGGAGGGGCTATGTTGTCTATGTGGGGGAGGTGGTGGGGGGGATGCGGAGGTAGGTGTGTGTGTGTGTGTGTGTGTGTGTGTGTGTGTGTGTGTGTGTGTGTGTGTGTGTGTGTGTGTGTGTGTCGTAATAGACTAACGTATTTATATATATTCTCCCAGAGTTATAGATCAAAACATAACAATTATAAAAAAAAACAACCAAACACACTCCATCATACACTCTGGTACAGGGAAATATGTCTAACTCATACTATATTTTGGCATCACTGAGTATCATACAGGGATATACATGTACACATAAAATTATCTTCATATCAGGATCAACATCAGTATTCATGGTATGTATATTTAGACGGATCAATGTATTAGAATATGTTTATACAGGGTGGTGGAAAAGTCTCGGTGCACCTGAATAATTAACAGTGCACAGGGACTATTTGATCACCCTGTAGGACAAAATTCATGTGAACTTCCTTGTTGTGGTGGTGTACACTGTGTTCATGTGTACACTGTGTTCAGGTATAAACGTTGTACCTATGCACATGAATAATCAGTTTTAGCTCACCTGAACAACTAACTACACGTATTTTCTATTAAGCTGTTAAACCACCTAGCTGCTGCGATACACACACACAAATACACACACACACAAATACACACACATACACACACACACACACACACACACACGGTATCATCCAATTAGACCCAGAGAATCGTTGCCCATTGAAGCGACCAATCACAAGGCTCATTACAGTGACCGGCAGTTAATAGTTAAATTAATCGTCAAATACATACATACATATTTATACATGTTTACTCTTGTACGCACACATATAAATTAATAAACTCTCCAAAAATATATACATATATACATATTCTGAAATAAAATAGATCGGTTGGTTTATTTTGAGGAAATATAATATTGCGGTACTATCAGCTGCTCTTATCCGGGTACAAGCCTGTATGAACCGGTGTATGAACCAGTGTAAAAACCAATGTATGAACCAGTGTATGAACCTGTATAAACCGGTGTATGAACCAATGTATGAACCAGTGTATGAACCTGTATGAACCAGTGAAGGAACCTGTAAGAACCAGTGTATGAACCTGTATGAACCAGTGTGTGAACCTGTTTACGACCCTGTATGAACCAGTATATGAACCTGTTTGAACTAGTGTATGAACCAGTGTATGAACCTGTATGAACCACTTTACGAACCTGTGTATGAACCAGTGGTATAAACCTGTATGAATCAGTGTATGAGCCTGTATGAACCAGTGTATGAACCTGTATGAATCAGTGTATGAACCTGTAAGAACCAGTATGAACCACTTCACGAACCTGTGTATTAACCAGTGTATAAACCTGTATGAACCAGTGTATGAGTCTGTATGAACCAGTGTATGAACAAATGTATGAACATGAATTATAGTATACTGTCTTACATGTAATATTCACCCTTAAAAATAATATAACCTAAAAAAAGCAACCATAAGACTCGCTAAGAATCACTACTTACTTACTTAAGATCTCAGTTAAGTGAAGAAGGTAATCGTAGGCAGCTTTTGAATGTCTTACTAAACTACTTAATAAACAGTGTCGATCACTTACCTGTTAAGATGTGGATGTACAGCCCGAGGCGTCACAGTTTGTTTATTTTGATGGTGACTTGTGGAGACTTACCTGATGGAGAGAGAATTATTAGTATTTAGTAAAATATACATACAGGCTTCATGTGATTGGTCAATATACTGTACACGTAAATATACACACCTATGGATTAGTACACAAATACACACATATACAGTACGCACACAAAAACACATATACTGAATAGATAGATACACACACACACATATATATATATACACACAGGTCTTACGGGTGTGTGTATGTGTGAAGGACTCAACCGAGTGTGACAGAGCTTTCTAACTTCGGCTTTTAAAGTTAGAGACAGAAATCTATCTCTTCCTCTTACAAATTTAAAATTTTTCACAGCTAGTTCTCCCACTGTCATTTACTTTCCCTCTCTTTTACTCTCCCTCTCTTTGTCTTTCGGTTTTTACAATTTTTCTTTTTTCTTTTATCTTTGTATTTTCTATTTTGTAACTCTCTTTTTGTCACTTTCTCTTCTTACTTTATATTTTGTAACTATTTCCTGTTATATTTTCCACTTTCTTTCATTGATTCCCTTTGACTTTCATTGCCTCTCTTTCTCTCTTGTATTCTCACAATCTTTTTCGCTATTTTTCATCCCATTTTCATTTACTTTCTCTCACTCTCTCTACTTCTTACTCTTACTTTTAGACTCTCTCTCTCTCTCTCTCTCTCTCTCTCTCTCTCTCTCTCTCTCTCTCTCTCTCTCTCGGTATATCTGTCAGATTTCTCTCAGTTCTCGATAACATCCAGGACGGTCTCTCTGTCTGTCTGTCTGTCTGTCTGTCTGTCTGTCTGTCTGTCTTTGTACAGTATGTTTGTGTTTCTGTCTGGATCTCTATCTACGTTTCCGTCATTATTAAGTAAGTTAATAATAATACATATAAAGATACATACAACATCAATAAAAATACACGCGAAATAATAAATAAAAACTGAATTAAAACAAAGAAAAAATACACGTACTTTAAATAAAAAATTAACATAAAATAAATTAACTATAAAAATACTAAAAATACGTAACAACTGAATTAAAAACGCCCAAAAAAAATAGAGGCATAGCAATAACTAGTGTTTATATAAAGATGGTAATTGTAACTTTATTGTGTACACCTGTCCCCACACCTGTCATTATATACCTGTCCTCATACCTGTCATTATATACCTGTCGCTACACCCATCATTATATACCTGTTCCCAAACCTGTCATTAAAACCCATCATCCCCACACCTGACATTATATACATGTCCCCATACCTGTCATTATACACCTGTCCTCAATATACCTAGACATTACAGATATACAGACAATGTACCTAGACAGTGCAGGTATACAAACAATGCACCTAGACAGTGCAGGTATACAAACAATGTACCTAGACAGTGCAGGTATACAAACAATGTACCTAGACAGTGCAGGTATACAAACAATGTACCTAGACAGTGCAGGTATACAAACAATGTACCTAGACAGTGCAGGTATACAAACAATGTACCTAGACAGTGCAGGTAAACAAACAATGTACCTAGACAGTGCAGGTATACAAACAATATACCTAGACAGTGCAGGTATACAAACAATGTACGTAGACAGTGCAGATATACAAACAATGTACCTAGACAGTGCAGGTAAACAAACAATGTACCTAGACAGTGCAGGTATACAAACAATGTACCTAGACAGTGCAGGTATACAAAAAAGGAAAGTTTCTAATCTGTTTTTCTCTGTCTTGTGCTATTGATAGGTGCTTGGAAAACTCCTGTCTAACTCTCAATGCTAACAGGTGATGGTCCCCCCCCCCCCCCGTCTACCTGTCACCATCATGCAGTGGGTCAATTCTTCCCCGTAATGGCAGGTGTGTGTCAGATGCACCTGTCGGTTCCTGAGTTTTCATATTTGTGTGTGTGTGTGTGTTCACCTGTCTGTATTCTTTCTTGTTATTTGTTATCCGTGTTTATTTTGCATTACCCATCCTCCCTCGTTCTTCGGTGTACTGTATATTCAACTATTTATTTCATTCCCATAAAAAAAATACTTTCGTTTTCTCTGTAATTTCCACTTTTTTTCTGTTTTCCTGTAGTTACTTGTTCGTATTCACCCAATTTCTCTCTCTCTCTCTCTCCTTGTTTATTCCCTCTCTCTTTTATTCCATATTCTCACCAATATATACAGCATCAATATTTCTCTTTTTTGGCTGCATATTCTCTTGTATTCCTCCAATTCTTGTCGTTGTATTTTTTCTGTTTCTCTATTTCTTTCTTTCTTGCTACACGTTTATTGACCTCTTTTTTATTCTCATTTTATCTTTAATTCTGATCTTTTTCTCTTAATTCTCTTTTATTTACCATATATTAAGTTGCTGCTTCTTCTACTTCTTCTTCTGTTTCAAGCTGCTGCTTCTTCTTCTTCTTCTTCTTCTGTTTTCCCCAATTCCCTCTTCGTCTTATTAATTCACCCTACACTCATTATCGAATTTTTTCCTCCAATTCCTCCCTTAGTGTTTATTTACCTCTTTCTGTTCCCACGAAATTTATTCTCCTTTCCTATATAGTTCCTCTTTTATC
>CAUDMG010000786.1:1952500-1955000 GCA_958450375.1 Homarus gammarus | reverse complement strand
AGTCTTTTAAAACAGTCATCAATGCTCCAGTCTTTTAAAAGTCTCCAATGCTCCAGTCTTTTAAAACAGTCACCAATGCTCCAGTCTTCTAAAACACTCACTAGAGACTGTAAAGGGTGAGAGGTTTGATAAAACAGAGTGAGGTGCTTTTACCTAGATGAGGTGTGTGCGTGTGTGTATGTCTGTTTATGTGTACATGCGTGTGTATCAGCGTGCGTGCTTGTGCATTCATGTGTGTGTATGTGTTAGTGTGTGTCTGTGTGTGTTGTTTACACCATCATAAACAAACAACAAACAATTTAGCGACTTTTTTTGGTTTGCAAAATATAAATAGATTATATATGTTTATAACTGAATATATCTAAGTATTTGATTAAATACTACAAATACTATTACTAATACTAGCACAAGCGCCGTCCTCACAAACACACACAAGTTAACATCACTACACACCACTTGTTAACACTTTTTAATGGCGTTATTCATGGTGATTACACAGTGCGCGATGACGTCATAACCGTTCAGTTTGTACTTATGCGCAACGAATTCCCATAGTGTACCTTTACGGTGCGGCCAACTGATCTCAGTCTTCCCACATCGTCTTTCAGTATTTACATAAAACGTAACTTAATTAGGTTTTCAGTCATAATATTAGCGAGATATAAGAGCAGATATAGTATTTATTGCCTTATAATATTAATAATGAGAGAATGTGTATATAGTGACGGTTGGCAACACTCACCTGTGTCATGGCGTCGCCCAGGTGTGATGCTTCGCGTTTTCTATGATGAGTCATACCACCAACGTAAATATTTCCACTCGTTTACCTCATTTTCTTCGTTTCACTGGTCATTTTACTCACAATATTAAATAAAACACTCGTTAATGATGATCGGGTCTTAATATTGTCACTGTAGGTACTGTTGTTTATATATTAACAGTAAAACACAAAAAAAAAAAACGAAAACTTTCCCATATTAAGTGTGGCCGAGCACTGAGGGGAAGCTCACGGCCTCCCCACCCTACCTTCCTCCAGCCCTCCCGACTGTTGATTGGTGCCATTACTATTTCTCCCTCGCCTTTGATTGGTCACTGATACCGCTATCAGTTCTGATTGAACGCTGATGTCTTTCTTAGTTGTGATTGGCTCGTTGTTGCCTTCCTCATGTTTTTATTCTTGTTGTCTATGCAAATTACTCGTTAGCAGTTGCGTCGTTTCGTTGCCTTAGACTTAAAAACTGAAATAGTGGATCAGTATTCCTGTCAGGTGTTTAGCGAGTTAATTAATATTTTATAGCCTTTGTTTATATTAAGAAAAATATAGAAAGTAGTTATATGAAGACGATCTAACTCCTTAGTCGAACTTAACCAACATAACCTAACTTAACCAAACTAAAGTAACCTAACTTAACTTAACCAACCTAAAGTAACCTAACTTAACTTAACCAACCTAAAGAAACCTAACTTAACTTAACCAACCTAAAGTAACCTAACTTAACTTAACCAACCTAAAGTAACCTAACTTAACTTAACCAACCTAAAGTAACCTAACCTAACTTAACCAACCTAAAGTAACCTAACCTAACTTAACCAACTAACTTAACCAACCTAAAGTAACCTAACTTAACTTAACCAACCTAAAGTAACCTAACCTAACTTAACCAACCTAAAGTAACCTAACTTAACTTAACCAACCTAAAGTAACCTAACCTAACTTAACCAAACTTAAGTAACCTAACCTAACTTAACCAACCTAACTTAACCAACCTAAAGTAACCTAACTTAACTTAACCAACCTAAAGTAACCTAACCTAACTTAACCAACCTAACTTAACCAACATAACCTAACTTAACCAAACTAAAGTAACCTAACCTAACTTAACCAACATAACCTAACATAACCAAACTTAATGTAACCTCACCTAACTTAACAATGCAAAACTAACTCAATTCATCTGACCTAGTCTAACATAACCCAACTCAGCCTAAAATAATTTAACTAATTTAATCTAACATAACCAACATAATCTAACTTAATCTAACTTAACAGGACAACAACCACCACTACTACACACCACCACCACTACCACCACCACCACCACCACTACCACCACCACTACCACCACCATTACCACTACCACCACCACCACCATTACCACTACCATTACCACCACCACCACCACTACCACCACCAATACTACCACCACCACCACTACCACCAACACCACCACCAATACAGGCGCTAGTTTGAATGACATCCATCAAGAATTATTAAAAAAAAAATCCTTCCCCCCAAAAAAAAAACAAACATGCAGAGTGTGTGTGTGTGTGTGTGTGTGTGTGTGTGTGTGTGTACGTGTGTGTGTACGTGTGTGTGTGTGTATGTGTGTGTGTGCTGTGTTATAGGCAGAGGAAAAAAATATGACAACATCACTACAGGAGCTGGGACATGATGTGGTCTTTTTCAGGTGAGGGGAAACTGTATTGTTGTGATATATGT
>CAUDMG010000786.1:1907500-1947500 GCA_958450375.1 Homarus gammarus | reverse complement strand
TGTCTGTAATCATCAGCCAGTGGCTTGTTTACATATGCCTTGCTTCTACCCAGCACGTCACATACATTAATACATAGCTTTATGGATCTCTTGTTATACTGAAGTATCTGGTATGCCATAAAGGACAACTGCCTGCCCCAATCCTACCCCCATCTCTAGTTGTTGCTGATATGGCGACCAGGGGTACCAATTATGATGATGCACTGGGGATCATATCAAAACATTTCGTCTAGCGTTTCAAATTGGAGCGACAGAAAATCTAACGATATATTTTTGGGGGATTATAGATAGTTATATACATACACATACGTCACTATACACACACATACATCTACCCACGCATACCTAACCACCTGCCAATTAAACTCAAAATACAGGTAACTTTTTCGATACATTGTGTGAATATTTTCTACATGAGAGTAGTGAATAATTTGACTTGCTATCGTCGCTTCAAATATATTTACAAACTGGCCCCTAACTCGCTCAGTAAATAATTTCAGCATTCATAAAGTTATATAAACCATCAAGTTCAATTTATAAAAAATGAAATACGTTCATCATTTTTTTTCTAAACTGAGAGAGAGAGAGAGAGAGCGAGAGAGAGGGGGGGGGGCAGAAAAATTGGTTATGTAAATATAAACTGAGAGAGAGAGAGAGGGGGGGCAGAAAAATTGGTTATGTAAATATAAACTGAGAGAGAGAGAGAGAGAGAGAGAGAGAGAGAGAGAGAGAGAGAGAGAGAGAGAGAGAGAGAGAGAGAGAGAGAGAGAGAGAGATACTGTATTTGGACACACACACACACACGCACACACATAACTTACTAAATGGTAAAGGGACAAAAAGTGAATGATTAAATATGTAGATAAATGAATAAATATATAAATATATAAATAAATTGATAAATATATAAATAAATTAAACATCAATAATTACAACTAATTAAATTATTAAATCAAATAAATAAACCGAAAGTAATATAATTAATATGAGATCAAAGGTTTATATCGTCCGTAAATCACCAGTACAGCTAAATAGTGGTTCATTGGTTCGCTGGATCACTGGCTTGTTGGTTCATTGATTCATTGGTTGATTGGTTCATTGATTCACTGGTTTACTGGTTTATTGGTTCACTAATTCATTGGTTCGTTGGTTCACTGGTTTGTTGGTTCATTGCTTCATTAGTTCCTTGTTTCATCGGCCAACTTTTCTTCTTCACTCTAATTATCTTTGACACTTGTAATTCTCAATCTAGTTTCTTCTGCCACCTGTAACTCTTGTAAGTCCTTCAGTTACAGTGCCTCTTCCTCTGTAACTTGATTCCACTGTAACCACATTTTCCCTTAAATGAGGACGTATTTCCCACTTTCGTCTACAAAGGTGAGTATTCTAGTGGTACCTTTATGCTCTGGGGCCTTATTGCAGTTACACCCAGCCATACCGCACAGCACCTCCCTTACACAGCCTCACCACACAGCACCTCCCTTACACAGCCTCACCACACAGCACCTCCCTTACACAGCCCCAGCACACAGCACCTCCCTTACACAGCCCCAGCACACAGCACTTCCCCTACACAGCCTCACCACACAGCACCTCCCCTACACAGCCTCACCACACAGCACCTCCCTTACACAGCCTCACCACCGAGCCAGGCAGTGAGAGTTCACCTGGGACCCAGCGGCGGTAAATCCTCTCTTGATGATATTCCAACCAGGGTAGAGTCCTTTCTCTCTCTCTCTCTTTCACTACTTCATTGTTGAGAGAGAGAGAGAGAGAGAGAGAGAGAGAGAGAGAGAGAGAGAGAGAGAGAGAGAGAGAGAGAGAGAGAGTGTGTGTGTTTATATATGTGCTAAGTATATACAAGTCTATATTGTATATATGATCATGTGTAAGTGTGAGCCGTTGTGTAGGTATAATGGATGATAGTTACGTGTACATCGCTTCACACACAATATACACAGAAAATAAAATAAACTAATATCACTGAAACAATGTTAAAACGAGGAAGATATATATAAAGATTTTGAATATAATATTTATCATGCATTCATTCGTTCATGTTTTCAATTACTTCCAACATCTAAGTCATTAATTTCAGAATCATTAAAATTGTGAAGAAAAAATTTAATCGACAGAAATTACGTCGGAAACTCAAGAGTCGATAATTTCTGGGTCATAAAAATGTTTTAATTTTTTTTTGCCAAAAATCACGTTAATAAACGATTATTTTTAAAGATATTTCCATACAATATTTATAACCTAACTTCATCTAACATAATCTAATTTTCCCTAACTTAATCTCACCTAACCTAACTAAAACTACACTTAAACTAACCTAGCCGAACCTAACCTAACATTAACCAAACATTAACCTAAGCTAACCTAATATATGATATCAAAGGCCATGAAAACTCTCAGGGGAAAACAGTTGAAACATGACGTTGGACGACCATGTTGCATATTGCAGTGAGGGAAACAAGGAGAAGGGGAGGGAATACCACTGCACCACAACACTACAGCACTACAACACCTCAGCACTACAGCACCACAACACTACAGCACCACAACACTACAGCACCACAACACTACAGCACCACAACACCACAGCACCACAACACTACAGCACCACAACACTACAGCACCACAACACCTCAGCACTACAGCACCACAACACTACAACACCACAACACTACAGCACCACAACACTACAGCACCACAACACCACAACACCACAGCACCACAACACTACAGCACCACAGCACTACAGCACCACAACACTACAGCACCACAACACCACAACACCACAGCACCACAACACTACAGCACCTCAGCACTACAGCACCACAACACTACAGCACCACAACACTACAGCACTACAGCACCACAACACCACAGCACCACAACACTACAGCACCACAACACTACAGCACCACAACACTACAGCACCACAACACTACAGCACCACAACACCACAGCACCACAACACTACAGCACCACAACACTACAGCACCACAACACCACAGCACCACAACACTACAGCACCACAACACTACAGCACCACAACACTACAGCACCACAACACCTCAGCACTACAGCACCACAGCACCACAACACTGCAGCACCACAACACCTCAGCACCACAACACTACAGCACCACACCACAGCACCACAGCACTACAGCACTACAGCACCACAACACTACAGCACTACAGCATCACAACACTACAGCACCACAACACTACAGCACTGCAACACCACAGCACCACAACACTACAGCACCACAGCTCCACAACACAACACTACAGCACCACAACACCACAGCACCACAACACTACAGCACCACAGCACCACAGCACCACAACACTACAGCACCACAGCACTACATCACCACAACACCACAGCACCACAACACTACAGCACCACAGCACTACAGCACCACAGCACTACATCACCACAGCACTACAGCACCACAGCACCACAACACTACAGCACCACAACACCACAGCACCACAACACTACAGCACCACAACACCACAGCACCACAGCACTACAGCACCACAGCACTACAGCACCACAACACTACAGCACCACAACACTACAGCACCACAACACTACAGCACCACAACACCACAGCACCACAACACTACAGCACCACAACACTACAGCACCACAACACTACAGCACCACAACACTACAGCACCACAACACTACAGCACCACAACACTACAGCACCACAACACCCCAGCACTACAGCACCACAACACTACAGCACCACAGCACCACAACACTACAGCACCACAACACCTCAGCACTACAGCACCACAACACTACAGCACCACAACACCACAGCACCACAACACTACAGCACCACAACACTACAGCACCACAACACCTCAGCACCACAACACTACAGCACCACAGCACCACAACACTGCAGCACCACAACACCTCAGCACCACAACACTACAGCACCACACCACAGCACCACAGCACTACAGCACCACAACACCACAGCACCACAACACTACAGCACCACAGCACTACATCACCACAACACCACAACACTACAGCACCACAACACTACAGCACCACAACACCACAGCACCACAGCACCACAACACTACAGCACCACAACACTACAGCACCACAACACTACAGCACCACAACACCTCAGCACTACAGCACCACAACACTACAGCACCACAACACTGCAGCACCACAACACTACAGCACCACAACACTGCAGCACCACAACACCTCAGCACCACAACACTACAGCACCACACCACAGCACCACAGCACTACAGCACCACAACACTACAGCATCACAACACTACAGCACCACAACACTACAGCACTACAACACCACAACACCACAGCACCACAGCACCACAACACTACAGCACTACATCACCACAGCACTACAGCACCACAACACTACAGCACCACAACAAGGGGGAGTGTCAGAGTAAAAGAGAGCGTGTCAGGGTGAGAGAGTGTGTCAGAGTAAGAGAGAGTGTGTCAGAGAAAGAGAGTGTGTGTCAGGGTAAGAGAGAGTGTGTCAGAGCAAGAGAGAGTGTGTCAGGGTAAGAGAGAGTGTGTCAGAGCAAGAGAGAGTGTGTCAGGGTGAGAGAGTGTGTCAGAGTAAGAAAGAGTGTGTCAGAGCAAGAGAGAGAGTGTGTCAGGGTAAGAGAGAGTGTGTCAGAGCAAGAGAGAATGTGTCAGGGTAAGAGAGAGTGTGTCAGTGTAAGAGAGAGTGTGTCGGGGTAAGAGAGTGTGAGTGTCAGGGTAAGAGAGTGTGTGTCAGAGTAAGAGAGAGTGTGTCAGAGTAAGAGAGAGTGTGTCAGGGAACGAAAGTGTGTGTCAGAGAAAGATAGAGTGTGTCAAGGTAAGAGAGAGTGTGTCAGAGTAAGAGAGAGTGTGTCAGGGTAAAAGAGAGTGTTTCAAGGTAAAAGAGAGTGTGTCAAGGTAAAAGAGAGTGTGTCAAGGTAAGAGAGAGTGTGTCAGGGTAAGAGTGTGTCAGGGTAAGAGAGAGTGTGTCAGGGTAAAAGAGAGTGTGTCAAGGTAAAAGAGAGTGTGTCAGGGTAAGAAAGTGTGTGTCAGAGAAAGATTGTGTGTGTCAAGGTAAGAGAGAGTGTGTCAGAGTAAGAGAGAGTGTGTCAGGGTAAGAAAGTGTGTGTCAGAGAAAGATAGAGTGTGTCAAGGTAAAAGAGAGTGTGTCAAGGTAAGAAAGTGTGTGTCAGAGAAAGATAGAGTGTGTCAGATGAAAACAACAGATCACAACCCTCCCACCCTCCCTCCCTCTTTATACAACAGAGGACACGATCACAACCCTCCCTCCATCCCTTTCTTAAACAATAGAGAACAATAACATTAGATCACCCCCCCCCCTCCCCATCCCTCTCCAAACCTCCCCACTCCCCTCTCTCCCATCCCCTCCCCCCCCCCCCCTGCCCCTCTTTTCCTGGACGGAGGTGAGGAAAAGAGGCTCAAGTGAGGTAAGGGGTTAACAGTTGTGCTCTCGGCCATAAGGGGAGAACAAGGAGAGCCTAAGCCAAGGTTGTCCTCCTACTCCACACCTTAAAGTTAAACCGGCAACTCAATCTTTCTCTCTTCTCAAAAAAAAAAAAAAATTTCCACTTGTTTCCTTGCTTCTTTTTTCCTCCTCTTGAGTTATTGTGTGTCTGTGTATGCGCCTCTCTTTATGTGTCTGTGTCTGTCTTTGTCTGTCTCTTTATTTATCTTTGTCTGTGTATGCGTCTGTCTCTTTATTTGTCTGTGTCTTTGTCTTTCTTTGTCTGTGTATGTGCCTGTGTCTGTGTTTGCCTGTCTGTCTGTCTGCGTATATTTCTGTGTCTGTGAAGCGTGTGCCTGTGTCTGTGTTTACCTGTCTGTCTGCGTATATTTCTGTGTCTGTGAAGCGTGTGTGTGTGTGTCTGTGTTTGTCTGTGTCTTTCTTTATCTATCTGTGTATATTTCTGTGTCTGTGCTTGTCTGTGTCTTTATTTGTGTCTGTGTCAGTACCTAACTTTTCATCCATATTATAAACGATGGGGGGTGGGGGTGGGGGGGGTGCACTAATTATGTTGATCAGGTGATAAAATTAAGATAGCATGTATTGACCTAATTGCATCGTTCACTCACATAAAAAAAATGGAGAATAAGTTAGTCCGGCGATAATAAAATTAGGGTAGCGTGTAGTGACCTAACTCAACCCTTCAACTTCATTATGACCAGTTAATGATACTCCCTCAGTCTGGTGATAAATATAAGATAGTGTCATTATACCTTAATTGTATCCCTCATCTGCTTTAGGAATCATTAAACTCTGTCTGGCGGTAAAACTAAGGTAGTGTCGAGTGAGTTAAGTGGTCTCTTCATCAACAATGTCGAACACTGAGGACTCTAGAACATGGGGCTGGCGATAAAACTAGGCCAGAGTGTCTAGTAATGAAGTAGGGAGCTTGTTGTGAAGTGTGTGAGAACTTTATATTTTTTTATAATCTCTACCTCTCTCTTTACTTGATGAGACGAGAGAGAGAGAGAGAGAGAGAGAGAGAGAGAGAGAGAGAGAGAGAGAGAGAGAGAGAGAGAGAGAGAGAGAGAGAGAGAGAGAGAGAGTTATTATTATTACTATCGCACATAGATACGTAAGTACAAATTACACAAAACAACACAATAACACAACACAAAACAACAACACAGCACATCACAACATAACACAAAACAACACAAAATAACACAGCACAGCACAGCACAAAACAACACAACACGCAACACAAACTTAACACACAAATGAGTTTAGGCCGCCAGCCAATAGGGTTCATTCTAATTAACTCAAATTAAATTAATGATACTTAATTATATCGCGTTGGTGTGGAAAATATTAGTGTGAAAAATATTAAAGTTTTAAATGCTACTTTTGTTTTGGTAATTAAATGTGTATATTCGTGTGTCTTCCTGGGTGTACAGTACATGCATGTTGGTATATATTACGGGTTGTTTGTTTGTTAAAGGGGGAGATTATAGTGATGAGGGTAATGATTGTTATTGTTGTTGTTGCTATTTTTTAATTTTGTGTATATTATTGTCATTATAGTTGTTATTGCTGTTATTACTGTCATTTTTTTTACCATTATTATTATTTTATTATTATTATTATCAATATCATTACCGTATCATCATCATCATCATCGGCAGCAGCAGCAGGAGTAGTTGTAGTAATAGTTTCGCCCTTCTTCCCACCCTCGATTTGGTCAATGATAAACCCAACCCAATGCCTAGCTTACTCTGCCCGCTACCTAACGAGCTACATACTGTCCAGAGGGGGTCTGGTGGCAGCGACCTTAAAATTAAGAGTAGAGTTAAGTTATCCCCTTAGAATTAGTGACCCCAGAATCGGGCAGTATAAATTGGCGGCGAAGGTGTGGCTATTAGGGGAGGATGGAGGCCATTAGTATATGGTGAAATGCGAAATGTAGTGTTAATAGTAGTAGTAGTAGTAGTAGTAGTAGTAGTAGTAGTAGTAGTAGTAGTAGTAGTAGTAGTAGTAGTAGTAGTGTTATCTGAACGGAAGCAGCAGCCCAGAAGTTACGTTACAGTCTGGTTGAAATGTCGACTGTCCTTCTCTCTGCTTTGGTCTGCACTGCTTTGCCTCAGGGAAACGAGAGCATCGGCCCCAAAGTCGAAGCATATTGACTCTGAGGCAACAGTCACTGAATGCCGCATAGATCTACGGCTCAACTAACTCAACACAGCTAGGGTAGCTACTTATGGATTAGGATATTTAATTTTGAGGTAATATAATGGCGGCGACGGTGTGGCTATTGGGGGAGGCTGGAGGCCACGTTAAAAAAAAGAAGAGAAGTAGTAGTAGTAGTAGTAGTAGAAGTATTTGCATTATTATAATTTAGTGATAGTAATAATAATAATAATAATACAGGACTTACCTACTGTATATGACTTTATTATCAAAAAAAAATTTCTTCTCCATAACAAAGGTTTGTGAGAATAGTAATGGCAGAGAGAGAGAGAGAGAGAGAGAGAGAGAGAGAGAGAGAGAGAGAGAGAGAGAGAGAGAAGGGGGGGGGACAGAAAAAGACTGACAGACAGAAAGGCAGACAGACAGTGAAAACCAGAGAAACACATTTATCTGCCCCGTCAAAAATTATTAATTAAATTTTTAATAACAAAAATATATATATATATTTTTTACCTTTATATATAAATTGCTTTTAAAACGGATATAGATGAAGTTACTGTAGATATTTTGTAATGTAGGGATGGTGAAAGTTAAGAGTGGTGGTGAACGTCAACACACACACACATTCGGTTAATTTCATTTGTTATTTTTTCACCTGTTGGTCATGTTTCCTTGTTATATCGTGTATTTTTGTATTCTTTATTCTTGTATGTTGTGAAATATGACGGATAGATTGTTGTTGTTTTGTACGTTATTGTTGTTGTTGTTGTTGTCATTGTTATTGTTATTGTACGCTGTTGTTGTTACTGTTGCACATTGTTGCTGTATGCTATTATTGTTGATTTTGTAGTTATTGTTGCTGTTATTGCGTGTTGTTGTATGTCTTTGTTATTGTACAGTACGTTGTTTTGTGTATATTATTATTGCTGTCGTTGTTGCTTTTATTGTTGTTGTTGTTGTCAGTGTCTGTGAGCCGTGACAAGCATGCCTCAACACCTCTTAATATTACACAGGTGTCTCGTACTTGGGGGGGGGGGGGGGGGAAGGTCCCTATTGATCTGAGGTAGTTGGGTCAAAGGTCACTGTCATCTACCTGTCTTCCAGATAGCTGTGAGTCACTGGGTCAAAGGTCACTGTCATCTACCTGTCTTCCAGGTATCTGTGAGTCATTGGGTCACTCTGACTTACCATTAGGACTGACTAGGCCTCATTAGGACTGACTATGACCCCATTAGGACTGACTATAACTCCATTAGGACTGACTATGACCCCATTAGGACTGACTATGACCCCATTAGGACTGACTATGATCCCATTAGGACTGACTATAACTCCATTAGGACTATGACCCCAATAGGACTAACTATGGCTCCATTAGGACTGATTAGGCCCCATTAACTTACTACATCGTAACTATCGCCAACATTGTTAAATTTGGGTTGCGCCATCCCTAGACTTTTATCCTTTTTGACAGGTCACAAGTCAAGCAAGTGATATTACAAGTAATTAACGTGGCTAAGCATGTAGAGGTCACTATAAGGTAATTATATAATGATACACTTAATAAGGTAATTATATAAGGGTATACTTAATAAGGTAATTAAATAATGATAAACAATATAAGATAATTATATAATGATACAATAATAAAGGTAATGACGAGGCTGAGTTTATAAAAAAAAAAAACATTGAAAGTTACAGTATACATATAAAATAATAACACATACATTATAGAAACACCCATGATACATACACATGCATTATACGTACACATACATCATATATTTACATACATTATTAATACACATACATTTTACATATACATTAATCACATATATACATACATTTATGCAATGTACAAATACTCTACAATATACTGTACACTATAAGAGGTGCACTAATAAACGGTGTGGGTATGTAATGCAGGTCTTGATGGCCGTAATAACCGCTGGCTATTTCAGCTATTGGTAATTAATTCAGGTATAGACGTAATTAAAAGAAATAACAATTACATCCTATGGCACTTTCTGATGAGAGTTGCCACTTTGTGTTATTTTTTTATTATTTTTATTGATTGTTCCCGTTTTTTTCGATATACTTATCTGGAAATGTTAATTATTTTATATTTTTTATTTATTGTTTGGGTGTAAAGATAGATGGATAGATTAATAGATAGATAGATAGAGATAGATAGATAGAGATAGATAGATAGATAGATAGATAGATAGATTAATAGATAGATAGATAGATAGAGGAAAGAGGACTTTTACTTGAATCATCCTACTCAAAAGATTAAATCACCGCTCACGAGGTTATAAACGCTACAACCGTCACTCAATAAACACAACAACAACAACACAACAACATAACAACAACGCAACAACACCAACAACAAAACAACAACACAAAAACAACACAACAACAACACAAAAACAACACAACAACAACAAATGATCTTTCACCAAGCAAATTATCCTCAACAAAATCAGAGACAATCAACTCTTTAAAAAAAAATATATACCCAATGCTTGAGTGCTCTATGTATATGCTATTATGGCAATATGTTTTATCAATAGGCAAACAATTGACTTAGTGTTGGGCGGACCAAAAAAAAAAAAAAAATATTGGGAATTTTTTTCAACGCCATCCAATGCATTCGGAGTTTTGCTAAATATCAAATTATTTTTTTTTAAACGAACATGAAAGGGTCGTTTTTTTTTGTTTTTGTTTTTAGGGAGTGTGGTAAAGAGGTTAAATTGACCTTCTGACTCATTTCCGCGTCCTCAGCAAAATATCACACTGTTGGAAAAAAAAATACCTTGACTGCTGGTTATTTAAATGGGGCTCTCTCGTCATGTTCTCAGATGATGAGTTACTTCTAAGGATACGTTTCCACTTTATTACTACTTTATAATTCACTTTAATACTTATGTTTATAAGTATTTTGTGAATCACTGAAGTATTCTGCTATAGATAAACGTTACTTATGTCAACAGAGTTAGGGTTGATTTTTTTTAAGAGTTGTATTATTATTATTATTATTATTATTATTATTATTATTATTATTATTATTATTATTATTATTATTATTATTATTATTATTGTTGTTGTTGTTGTTGTGCTGTTGGTATTATTATTATTATTATTATTATTATTATTATTATTATTATTATTATCTATATTCATGATCATATATTCTACTTTACGAAATTCTGGAGTATACGAGAGAATTGTTTTCATTAACACCAAAAACATCACCAACGGCAACAACACCCACAACAACAATAACAACCCAACAACAATAATAACAACAGCAACAAGATCTTAATGCAACAAGGCGGGAAAGTCACTGAAAAAAATAACTCGACAAAAAATAAAAATACTAAAATATTAAAACACAAAACAGTGAGTAACGATACGTGGAAATGATGTCTGACTGTCTGGCTGGTTGGTTGGATGGCTGTCTGTCTGGCTGTCCGTTCATGAGTATATGCGTGTGAGCATGTGTTTGTTTTCATTCTCTTAGTAATGTTTTCATAGAGAGCGAGAGCGCGCAACTGACAGGTACAGAGACAGACAGACAGACAGACAAATCCAAACTACACATGCTTCTGTCACTCATACGTAAACAAACACCAATTTCACAGACAAATCGAGAACCTGACGCACAGAAACAGACAAGCATCTCAGGTGCAGCTCAAACAGACACAGACATGCAGCTCAGGTACTGCACCTACAAACCGCACTGACACAGCACAAACACACATATCCGGTACAGCACAAACAAACACACAAATCCAGTACAGCATAGACAGACAAACAAACAGATCCGGTACAGCACAAGCAAACAAACAAACACACAGATCTGGTACAACACATACAAACAAACACACATATCCAGTACAACACGGACAAACAAACACGCAAATTCGATACATTGCAGATACAATGGAATAATAATAATCTTCATACAGGATACAGAGATACAGTAATTACTCACAAACATTTCTATATGTATAACCAATGGTAAATATTTGACGAGTGGAAACATGTACCGTACTTCACTTTTGCTATAAAATATGAATGGCTTGTTAACTTATCTGTTTACAAGAATTGGCAAAAAACTATTTGTATCGTGATGGCTCCTCCGTTCGAATCCCTGGTCGAGTGATTATATGTTACGAATCCCCGGGTGAGTGATGGTTCGATTCGAATCCCTGGCTGAGTAAATTATGTTTCGACTCCCGGCTGAGTGATGGCTCGGCTCGAATCCCTGGCTGAGTGATTTGTTTCTAATCCCTTGCTGATCTGAAGTTTGATTCGTGCATACTGGGTTCGAATCCCTTGTTAAGTGGTTGCCATTGGGTGTATCTGACTCATGATTACATGGTTAGAATCCTTTACTGAATGACTCACATGAACATACGGTACGAATCCCTTATTGAATGAATCATATGAATACATGGCTCGAATCCTTGCTTGGTCGAATCACATGGCGCAATCTAACACATAAACGCACGGTTTGAATCCCGTGCAAAAGAATCATTATTTTTGTTTTGTATATGCCTTGCAAACGAGATTCGAACCCGCTGGCGAACAATCTTCAATTCTCTATTGTGTTTACCGTGAAAACATGATTCGAATCCTTTCCTGAACGAGTCAACAATGTTTCGTTTGTATAATTCAGGAGATATATTCATTGCTTTAAGGTCGTTAAATGTGAAGTGGAAATGAACTTAAACATGACCTAACTTTTCTCCTAAGTTCCTATAGACTTGACCTAATTTAACTTCTCTAGACTTGACTTAACTCATTCTTAAATAACCTAACCTAACTCATCTAGATCTAACTGAACCTAAGGTTACTTAACCTAATTTAACTCCTCCAGACCTAATTTAACCTAACATAATCTAACCTAACCACCTCTACCATAATTTAACTTAATATCCTCCTAACCTAACCTAACCTGACTTAACCCAACCTTAACCTGACCTAACTTAATCTAATCTCCCTTACCTTAATTTACCTTCTCCTAACCGAAGTTAACCTCATCCTAAATCACCTAACCTAACCTAACCTGGGTTGACAATCACAGATTATAATACATAGCTGACACCCTGGGCTAACAATCCTCACCCATAATACATGACTGACACTGGACTGACAATCTCATCTTATGTGCTACGTAAACCCAGCCATCCAGCCAACAGCGTGGGTAGAGTCGTAAATATCTCAGGCTACCAGTGACCGTGTGGGCAGCTGGCTACCTGTACCACCTTGTCCTTTCACGGAACACAGGTAAAAAAAAAAAAACGAAAAAAAACAAACAGGAGGGACTTAAAAATATCCAGGCAGGAGAGATATAACTCACCTTATCTTACTCTGTTTGGGATATAAAAGGGGAGTTTCTGGACGATAGTGTTGGTACGTGACGGGAAAAATGGTGTGTGTGTGTGTGTGTGTGTTTATCTTATAGGGATCCCTTAACGTATTGATAAATTCTTTAACTAATTTGTAGAATTTGTTTGGTACAATTTTATTTCTCAATTAATTAATTTAGAGAGAAAGAAAGAGAATAAAACCAACACCCAACAAATACAAATATGAAAATAAAGGTAATATTAAGGCTAATTAGACCAGGTGTGTAGTGATGGTGCCAGGTGTGTAGTGATAGTGCCAGGTGTATTGTGAGTGACAGGTGTATAGTGAGTGACAGGTGTATTGTGATAGTTCCAGATGTGTTATGATGGTGGCAGGTGTATCGTCATAGTGCTCGGTGTGAAGCCAGTGTCAGGTGTGTGAAAACAATACCAGGTGTGTTGTGATAGTGTCTGGTGTGTTATGAAAGTGACATGTGTGTTACAGGTGTAGTAAATGTGTCAGGTGTGTCACCACGAATACCTATATTCCTCCTGGCAGTAGTGCGTGTGTGTGTATGTGTGTGTGTGTCAGAGTCAATAAAGACCAAACTGAATTACTCAGCTCACTGTCACCCTGAACATTTACCAGTCTGCCACTCCAGTCCACCAGTCAGTCAGTTGCTTAATTATTCATACATTCATTCATTCATTCATTCATTCAGTAGGTCAGTCTAACACACAGTCAGCCAGATACTCTTACACTCAAACAGTCAGCAGTCAGTCTGACAGCCACTTACGGTGTGAGTCAGCCAGGCGGCAAAACAACCACTTAACTGAGTTGTTGACGACCCAGCCAGCCAGTGTCTCTCTCTCTCTCTCTCTCTCTCTCTCTCATTTCTCTCTGAATATCGTCTCTCTTTCTAACTTCGATTTTTCTCACTCTATTTTCTTTGTCTCTTTTTTGTCACTTTTCATTATATTTGAATACCTCATTGTTAACATCGACAGCTGATTTGGTCACGTGGCATTGTTTACACATCAGCTGGGGTGATGAAGCGACTTTATTTACATCGCCAGCTGGTATGATCAAGTGACTTATTGCTACAAATTCTTCACTTCAGGGATGAAAAGCAATGTTTGCAAAGTACACTGTTTGACGTGTGTGTGTGTGTGTGTGCGTGTGTGTGTGTGTATGTGTGCGTTGTAGCATTGATCTGAGGCTGAGAATGGTTGTTGTGGTCTGTTTTTAGCAAAGAGACATGGGAGTGAGAGAAAGATTAAGAGACAGAGAAAGAAAAAGAACGTTAGTGAAAGAAAGAAAAAATTAAAAAGAAAAAACTAGAGTGAGACAGTGGGTGAAAGACTTGGTTATTTCCTCACTCACACACACACACAAACATAGGTAAAAACCTTTCAAGATACACCTCACTAATTAACTCTTAGTTCTACCGTCCCTTCCCAAAAACTTTATCTTACATGAGAACTTCTTCAATAAGTTCTATCGCCTCCAAATTACTTATCCTCAAAAGAAAAACTTGGAAAAAATAATTGATACAACTTTTTTTAATAACCCATTTCAAATAATTTTCTCGTCCTCAAAAGTTAAAATTAATAAATTGTTTAGCTTTAGTATTAGTGATTAAGTGAATTACAAATATTCTCTGGTGTACAAGAAAGAGAGAGAGAGAGAGAGAGAGAGAGAGAGAGAGAGAGAGAGAGAGAGAGAGAGAGAGAGAGAGAGAGAGAGAGAGAGAGAGAGAGATGACAATGATGTTGATGATATAGTAATGATGATTAGGTTTAAGTTATGTTGGAATTAGGTTAAGTTAGGTTATCTTGAGATTAGGTTAAGTTAGGTTATGTTGGGGTTAGGTTAAGTTATGTTAGAGTTAGAGTTAGGTTAGGTTATGTTACGTTACGTTAGGTTACGTTAAGTTACGATACGTTTAGGTGAGAATACGCCAGGCTAGAATAGATTAGCTCAGGTTAGATCAGCTGACTTGTGCCAATCAAAAGGTATTGCACCATTATGCTGGCGTAAGTAGCTCCTTATAATACCCTTTACGACGCTGTTATGTGGCTGTTTCATTGTGGCGCAGCGCTGTCACTCTTAAGGCCCGCCCCACAGTGTAGCCTAAATTAACATTCCTGGAGCAGAGCATGTGTGTGTGTGTGTGTGTGTGTGTGTGTGTGTGTGTGTGTGTGTGTGTGTGTGTCAGAACCTCCTATGTGTCAGATTTCTTGTGTGTCAGAACCTTCTACGTGTGTTAGAACCACCTGTGTGTGTCAGAACCTCCTGTGTGTCAAAACCTCCTGTGTGTGTCAAAACCTCTTGTGTCAGAACCTCCTGTGTGTGTCAGAACCTCCTGTGTGTGTCAAAACCTCCAGTATGTCAAAACCTCCTGTGTGTCAGAACCTCCTGTGTGTGTCAGAACCTCCTATGTGTCAGAACCTACTGTGTATGTCAGAACCTCCTGTGTGTGTCAGAACCTCCTGTGTATGTCAGAAACTCCTGTGTGTCAAAACCTCCTGTGTGTCAGAACCTCCTGTGTGTGTGTCAGAACCTCCTGTGTGTGTCAGAGCCACCTGTGTGTGTCAGAAACTCCTGTGTGTCAGAGCCTCCTGTGTGTGTCAGAAACTCCTGTGTCAGAACCTCCTGTGTGTGTCAGAACCTCCTGTGTGTCAGAACCTCCTGTGTGTGTCAGAACCTCCTGTGTGTGTCAGAACCTCCTGTGTGTCAGAACCTCCTGTGTGTCAGAACCTCCTGTGTGTCAAAACCACCTGTGTGTCAAACCCTCCTGTGTGTCAAAACCTCCTGTGTGTGTCAGAACCTCCTGTGTGTCAGAACCTCCTGTGTGTCAGAACCTCCTGTGTGTGTCAAAACCTCCTGTGTCAGAACCTCCCGTGTGTGTGTCAAAACCTCCTGCGTGTGTCAGAACCTCCTGTGTATGTCAGAATCTCCTGTGTGTGTCAGAAACTCCTGTGTGTGTCAGAACCTCCTGTGTGTGTCAGAACCTCCTGTGTGTGTGTCAGAACCTCCTGTGTGTCAGAACCTACTGTGTGTGTCAGAACCTCCTGTGTGTGTGTCAGAAACTCCTGTGTGTGTCAGAACCTCCTGTGTGTGTGTCAGAACCTCCTGTGTGTGTCAGAACCTACTGTGTGTGTGTCAGAACCTCCTGTGTGTGTGTCAGAACCTACTGTGTGTGTGTCAGAACCTCCTGTGTGTGTGTCAGAACCTACTGTGTGTGTCAGAACCTCCTGTGTGTGTCAGAACCTACTGTGTGTGTCAGAACCTCCTGTGTGTCAGAACCTACTGTGTGTGTCAGAACCTCCTGTGTGTGTGTCAGAAGCTCCTGTGTGTGTCAGAACCTCCTGTGTGTGTCAGAACCTCCTGTGTGTCAGAACCTCCTGTGTGTGTGTCAGAACCTCCTGTGTGTGTGTCAGAACCTCCTGTGTGTGTCAGAACCTCCTGTGTGTGTGTCAGAACCTACTGTGTGTGTGTCAGAACCTCATGTGTGTGTGTGTCAGAACCTCCTGTGTGTGTCACAACCTCCTGTGTGCGCAGGATCTCCAGTACTGACCTAAGTGGTGCCTCAAGCCATAACAATAACAGTCAACACAGAAGGGTCAGCTGTTATGAGGTGGAGGAGGTAGGAAGGGGGTGGTGGAGGGGGTAGGAAGTGGGTGGTGGAGGGGGTAGGAAGGGGGTGGTGGAGGGGGTGGGATGGAGGTGGTGGAGGGAGGTGATGGGGGGATGGAGTTGGGGTTATCTGTTAAGAGGCTGTGGTAAATAGTGGTAGTGACCTGAGAGAACACGATCCAGGGGGGAGGGGAGGGGAGGGGGGGGAAGGAGTTCCAGGGGTCCTCTCCACCACCTCCCTTCTCTCTCCGACCACCTTCCTACACTCCCTTCATTCATCACTATCTACCATCACCACCTCCACCATTACCACCACCACCATCACCACCACCACCATCACCACCTCCACCATTACCACCACCACCATCAACTCCCCCAACACTTTCATCTCAATAATAATGGTCTTGGCTTCAGGCATTCATCTACCTCACCATAAGAAATCGCCACCGCAGGCAGTAGCTAGAGAACAGCATCCTGATACACTGACTAGACACAACACCTCACCACATCATCCCGAAACAGCACCACCACAGCACCCCTTCACAGTATAACCATAGCAACCCGATTAAGCCATAACAATCTGCTGTGAACCTCCCTCAGTACTCTCCAAGGAGAGAGAGAGAGAGAGAGAGAGAGAGAGAGAGAGAGAGAGAGAGAGAGAGAGAGAGAGAGAGAGAGAGAGAGAGAGAGATTATAACCCCATCATGATCGACTAAGTAAGGTTGGCTCTTGCACGGCGGAAGTCCAAGCTAAGTGAACACGAAGAAAAAGAAGAAGACACTTTAACATTCCTCCCTCACCACCATCACAGCTACCACCCGTATTACCACACCTACCACCACCAGTACTGCGCCACTATCACAACCACCACTAGAACAAAATTAATAAATGATAAAAAAAAACTTTCATCACCGACCAACAACAACCACTTCGAACCTTAACACACACACACACATAAAGAGAATTGGATTATTTTTAACTAAAAGATTATTGGGACCCAAGAAGCCACTGGATATCGTCTCCTTACTGCAGAGCTTCACTCACTCACTCACTCAATCAGTGCACTCACTCCAACATCTGAGGCTACAATAGACATCTGTGTTTACAAAGCCAAAGTTAAATCCCTAACCTCCAAAATAGTCAATCGGATTTTCACACTAATACAGCGGATTTGTTTGGTTAGGTTAGGTCTGGATAATGTTGGGTGGGAGGAAAAGTTTGGCTCCGTTTTGGTTACGGTTGGTTAGGTTACTTTGGAAGAGTTAGGTTTATGTTAGGTAAGGTTAAGTTAAGTTCGCTTTGGTTAGGTTAACTTAGTGAGGTATGACTTGTGATATTAAGAGAACAGCCGAGTACAGCTTTTTCTTATATATTGAAGTAAATGACAAAAAATTACGAACAAACACACACACACACACACACACACACACACACACACACTCACACACAATAACACTGAGCGCTGTGTAAACTGGAGGTAATGACCATTGTGTGTGTTATCACTAGTGTTAAGTAAAGCCAGGAGCAGAACGAGGTCCGTGGTGGTGGCGGTTGTTTTGGTGGTGGTGGTGGTTGTGGTTTTAGTGGTGGTCTATCGGCTTGAACACCACTTATCACTACCACCACTACCACTACAACCACCACTACCACTACAACCACCACTACCACCATTAATTCAACCCTCGCCTACAAGCTATATTTAGTAATCCAACTTACATGGTAGAATAGTGTGTACCTTTTATCAGGTCAGAGGGTTGGCGACCACGGTCCACGAATCCATATATTTTCAGGGCTGTGTTTACTAACCTTCTCAGCTGTTGTAACCCTCCGAGGACCACAGATTTTAATTTAATTCATTCAGTCCTATTATCTGCCTTCCCCTGGCCCTCCTACCCCTACCTTCCCCTGACCCTCTTACCCCTACCTTCCCCTGACCCTCTTACCCCTACCTTCCCCTGACCCTCCTACCCCTGACCCTCTTACCCCTACCTTCCCCTGGCCCTCTTACCCCTACCTTCCCCTGGCCCTCTTACCCCTACCTGTCCCTGACCCTCTTACCCCTACCTTCCCCTGACCCTCTTACCCCTACCTTCCCCTGACCCTCTTACCCCTACCTTCCCCTGACCCTCTTACCCCTACCTTCCCCTGACCCTCTTACCCCTACCTGTCCCTGACCCTCCAACCCTTACCTTCCCCTGACCCTCTTACCCCTACCTTCCCCTGGCCCTCTTACCCCTACCTTCCCCTGACCCTCTTACCCCTACCTTCCCCTGGCCCTCTTACCCCTACCTTCCCCTGGCCCTCCTACCCCTACTTTCCCCTGGCCCTCTTACCCCTACCTTCACCTGGCCCTCTTACCCCTACCTTCCCCTGACCCTCTTACCCTACCTTCCCCTGACCCTGTTACCCCTACCTGTCCCTGACCTTCCTACCCCTGACCCTCTTACCCCTACCTGTCCCTGACCCTCCTACCCCTGTCTTCCCCTGGCCCTCCTATCCTTACCTATCCCTGGCCCTTCTACCCCTGCCCCTCCTATCCTTACCTATCCCTGGCCCTCCTATCCTTACCTATCCCTGGCCCTTCTACCCCTGCCTTCCCCTGGCCCTCCTATCCTTACCTATCCCTGGCCCTTCAACCCCTGCCTTCCCCTGACCCTCTTACCCCTACCTTCCCCTGACCCTCTTACCCCTACCTGGCCCTGACCCTCCTACCCCTGGCCCTCCTATCCTTACCTATCCCTGGCCCTCCTACACACAATGTGACCTATTAATATCTCTTCTGTTATCCCCTCAATCTTAATTATATGACCTAAGTATCTCATTTTCCTTATTCTATAAATATACACCAATTATCTCGTTGCTCTAATGTAAGTTGCCATCGCAGGTGATTATCAGAAGTCCAATTTGTGAGACGCCCCGAGCAGGTGGCTACTTTAATCTAGCTTAGTTTATCTAAGAACAGGTCATTACTAGCTTCTTTCACTACTAGTTTTATTTTATAGGATTATTTATATTTCGTAGGACGATTGCTTACTCCATGTGGCCAACCGCCCTACAAATAACCCCAGGTTTTTTTTAACAAAGGTAGAGTTCCCATTTGGGTGTCACCCTCACTACTGATAGAACACATCCGTTCGCAATTTCAAATATAAACTTCAACACCTGGGTAGTCATGTGATGGTGAGTGAACTCTGATGCATGGCCTCTCCACCCACGGCGCATGTGCTGTGAGTTACTTCTTAATCAGATAATATATATTTGTGCATATAGTAACTAAAATTGTACTCATCTCTGCTATAAGTCACCAACTTGATGAGCACCGTGATCCCTTAAGTGAACATTGGAATGCGGAACCTGGGAACCGTTCGACCAGAATCTACCACTTTACTCCACCAGACGGCACTTCACTAACCTAACTTACCCAACCTAACCTAACCTACCCAACCTAACCTAACCTACCTTAGTATCTTAGCACTTCTTCAAATGTTTTTCTATTAACGTTACTTCAACATTCTCCTGTACAGGTATACGTAGAGATTATTGAACAGGTGTCGTATGGCGTATGCTAATTGAATATAACCAATTTGTGTGTGTGTGTGTGTGTGTGTGTGTGTGTGTGTGTGTGTGTGTGTGTGTGTGTGTGTGTGCGTGCGTGCGTGTGTGTGTGTGTGTCAGTGCTAGAGTTTCCTTTGATCACCGCCTGGTAGGATACATAAATATTTAAAGTTACGCCATGGCACGAGGGTAGAGAGAGAGAGAGAGAGAGAGAGAGAGAGAGAGAGAGAGAGAGAGAGAGAGAGAGAGAGAGAGAGAGAGAGAGAGAGAGAGAGAGAGAGAGAGAGAGAGAGAACATGTGAGAATTTGTCAGTTATATTTACTGAAAGGTTAGGAAAACAGACAGACAGACAGGCAGACAGGATATCACTGTATGTAATTTTTTTGCGGAGGGGAAGTGAGGAAAGTGAGGGTAGGAGGGGAGGTGGGGGAAGGGTGGTACAGTATTTTGATGGGTTGGTAATAAATTGTAGGTTTGTCTATGTATGTATGTATATGTATGTATGTGTATGTGTATGTATGTATGAGCTCTTGTCCTTAACTATTACCTACTAACAAGCGTTTTAACAATTACTCAACAGAAGTCTTACATAACGACAATACTTACATCTTATTACTGTACTGAAGTTTAAAATAAGCAGATTCGGTTTTGTTTATTCAGTATCAAATTCAAATTCAAAACATTTATTGACAAATACATCAAAAGGAGCTGGTTAGCATGCTAACTAGCCCTCCCAAAACTAGTCTTAACAATGTTTATTCAGTATCAGTCCTGTTGTAATTGGATAATATAAACTAATACTTTGTGGGTTCTGAAGAGCCTTGTCTGGCCTTCAAAACCCTTGAGGTGTGTTGATTGTTTATGTTCATTTGTTTATAACTATTGTATGTTTGTATATAACCCATATAACCCCTCAAAATGTTATATTGTTTATATAAGATGCTTCTTTGTTTGTAACCATTTAAGGAGTGTTATATTATGTTTGATGCGGTTTTTTATACATTCTACAGAAAAAGTTAATAATGTAAATGACATGAATATATTATGTCAGAAGATGACCGACACAAACTAATAATATGTATTTACCTAAACAACCTGACCTGCTCTTAGATCAGGTTAAGTTATTTTTCTGTTGTGCCGTACACATCTTATTAATTTTTACATATATTATGGAATTGTTACCCCGTACTCTAAAGTTACGTTTTCTTCGTCAGCGAGACGCTCAGACGCCGCGTGGTGTACCTACTGCTTATAGATGTAGTTAGTGTATCTGTCTTGTGATTATTGACGATCCTGTTATTTGTTTAATTTCATGTCCTGTTGTACACTTACTAAGATGAAAATGAAGCCCGAGTGTCCTGGGTTATGTGAGGAGGTAGTGTTGTGGGAGCTCGGAGGGAGGGAGGGATAGTGACTTAGCTACGACGCTGAAGGGAGTGAGCAGCATCGTGGTTATATGATGGCGACTATGTATAGTACGGAGGGTAGGAAAAAGACTCCTCCCCTGTGTGATAATCAACCAACAAACGAATGCACATATAGAAGACAGTGAAGTTTTGTTGGAAACCTGCTAGATGGCTCTGCCAAGGTTTGTCGTCTGACAGCGTTTATATAATATTTGGGAGATTAAGTACACCCGCAGTATTTTATTATTCATCTAAATATATTGGTGAACAAGATAACAATTGACATCTTGAAGTATCTAGCAACACTACGCATCTGGAAATATCTGGCCTCCGTAAAGGTAATCAAACTGTGCTGGAAATTCAATAAGTGGCGCCACTGTTCGTCAGCTCATTTAATGCTGGCTGAGGGCGGCCACTTTCCTATCTTCCGTGTATGGGGAGAGGCAAATGAGGGGGTGACTTACCTCTAGTGCTGATGAAGAGTATGGTGTTAAAGAGTACAATAGAGGGCCTCACTTACCTATAGTGGTGATTACGGTGAGGGAGTAGAGGAAGGAGCCCGCGAAGGTCCACTGATAGGAGGCGTGGGCGGTGGTGGGCGCGGGGTTGGGCGGAAGTTGCTCCTCGTACAGTCTAATAAGGAGCTTCTCGCTGAACCTGAGCAGCTCCTGTTCAGCCACTCTGGTCCAGTTGTCGCGGTACAGGATGTTAAGGGACTCCGTGATGGTCCACAGGTGTTCCACCGTCTCGTTACGGAGACCTTGTGCGTGCTGACGCATTGACTCCATGACTGCTGAGTCGCGGGGCGGGGCGGGGCGGCCGTGCAGGGGGTCCAGCTGGATAGCCATGTCACCGCCACCCTCGATGGTGGTGAAGATGAAGGCGCCCACCACGGTGTAGAGCAGCACCAGGGCGCACACGCCCATGTTGGAGCACAACATGGACACGAGGCGAGAACAGCACACGGAACACCGCCCCAGCGACCGCGATGACCGCTGGTTGTATTGCAGCGCCGTCAGGTCACCGCTCCTGTGGCCGTCCATGACCGCGGCGGTTTACTCCCGTCACCAACGCTTAAGTCACACCTACACGTCCTCACTCACACCACAGCGCCCGGCGCAACACTGTCCAGGGGGCCGCGACGCCATGGTGGAAGGTCTTAGTAGCACAGTCAACACAAACACCACAAGGTTCCATACGACACCTTACGTGTCAGGTACAACAACTTGACTTACGTTTGCCAGAACATGACGCTCATAACACAACAGTACAATGCCCTCCAGTCTTCTGCACCACCACGTTTGTACCTGTTATTACGCTCGATCTTTTCGAAAGTCTTTTCAATACACTAAGAATCTCTCGCTGTAATTCCGTAATCCTTTAGGTTAATCTGAAAACTTCCTCTGTTCAATAATCTGCCGAGAAAAAAAAAATATATTAGACAAAACATAATACTGACTAAAATTTATATGTAATATTTTATTATCTATCTATTTATCTCAAAGACGGGAGTATATAATGGTGGTGAAACGTAAGTGTAGAAAGTGACAGGAAAGTGCCAAGACAAGTGTAGAAAGTGACAGCAAAGTGGCAAGACAAATGTAGAAAGTGACAGAAATCGCCAGTATACAAAGTGAATCTCAACTTCACTAAATAACTCACAACACTTCCTCACAGCTATGTACTACCCTCTGAGCTATTTAATATTTACACCCTGAGCCATTTAGTATTAACACCATGAGCTATTTAATCCCCGAAAGCTACACTGTATATGCTCCTACCCCCCTCCTCTACTATATAAACCCTGAGTTATTTACCCCCACCTTCTCATCTGAGCTATTTAATCCCCTGTTAGCTATTTAACCCCCGTGAGCTATTTACCCCCCGTGAGCTATTTAACCCTCATTGAGCTATATATCCTCTGACCTTGTTAACTGTGGGGCCAGGGATACAGCTGCAGCCATGGAAGTCGTCGCAAATATCACAGTATAGGAGACGAGTACAAAGATTTCCTATCTGGGTGTGGTGAGCTGAGATTGTTGCGTGGATAACCTTAAAGTGAAATAAGCTCGGGGGGAGGAGTGGGGAGAGGAGTGAGTGGGGTGAAGGGGTGAGGAGGAGGGGGAGGGGAAGGAGGGGAAGGAGAGGAGTGAGTGGGGTGGAGGGGTGAGGAGGAGGGGGGGGAGGGAGAGGAGTGAGTGGGGAGGAGGGGGTGAGGAGGAGGGAGAAGGATTTTTTTTTAGGGAGGGGATATTCAGGAGATCCCAGTAAACTTAAAAGAGAATTCCCTCAACCATATACACCAAAATTTGACAGTCTTGGAAGAGGATCAACAAGGACCCGGTGCTGAGATTGAACCGTACTGAAAAGACTGTAGTCTGGAAATGTGCAGTTCTCACAAAAGCTAACCAAAGCAAGCAAACGTAACCTAACCTAACCCAACCATACCAAACCAAAGCTAACCTAACCAAACCAAAGCTAACCTAACCCAACCAAAGCTATCATAACATAACCTAACTCAAACTAACCTATCATAACATAATTTAACCTAACCCAACCAAACCTATCATAACCTAACCTAACCTAAAGTAAACAAACCTAACCTAACATACCCTAACCTTGAATAACCTAACCTAACCTAACCAAACCCTCTCAGGATGCGATAGGGTATTTAATTGTATGGTTAAATAAGCTGGTGGCTCCTATTATTTGCAGCTAGTTAACTTTTCATTGTTGTGGAAGAGTTTGGATATTTGGCGAACTATTTAATTGATTTCAGTGAGGTTGAGTTGGGTTGGGTTGGGTTGGGTTGGGTTGGGTTGGGTTGGGTTGGGTTGAGTTGGGTTGGGTTGGGTTTGGATATTTCAGATGGTCAATTTTGTGTAAATAGAGCATGAAATTTTGGAGGAAAAAATCTAGTTAATTTTGAAATGGCGTTAACATTTCAATATGAGTCAATTTAAAACATCTCGCTGGGGGTGAGTGTGAGGATAGAGATGATGGGGGGAGGGTGTTGTAGGGGTGGGGAGGAGGGCTGGCAAGAAGCATTTTTATAAATCTCAGCAGAATGGTTGCAAGACTTGGGTTAAGGCCCCTGACTCGACCCGTTCACGAATCGTATTTATACTTTCCGAACTCATAAAGATCCGCACCGTTCTGACTGGTGAAATGGGGTGTGTCGTATAGTGTACCTAGTAAATATTCGCTCAGCCATGCTCACCCCCCATACACTTACTGCCACACGGAGCTGCTGGTACTCGAGTCTCGCCTCTAGCAACCAGGACGGTAGGAGTCAGTTTCCCTTGGAGCAGCGACGTTCTCCTTTTACGCCCACTCTTTCCTTCACTCTACCTCCCTGTACACCCACTCCTTCCCTCATAGTCTTTTTCTCTACACATACCACCTTTTTCCCTCCGTCTGCACACGCTACCTCCCATCCACAGTACCTCTCCCTACCTCCTACCTACACATCTTCCCTCCCTCTACACACACTACCTCTCCCTACCTCTACACACACTACCTCTCCCTACCTCTACACACACACTACCTCTCTCCTTCTACACATCATCCTTCACACACACACACACACACACACACACTCCTTTACCCTGAACCACATATCCTCCTTCCCTGCCCCATACACGCTACCTCCAATCTTTTTTAATGGGTTTGGAACTGTGTGTGTGTGTGTGTGTGTGTGTGTGTGTGTGTAATATGACAAGTTATACCAATGGACCACGTATTCAGCGATCTTTACACTCATTCATATCTTCTCCCGTTTCCAAGTGATAAGAAATAATTTGTACCACTTTTTTTTTTACCCTTTAAATAAGATGACAACCATAGACCCTAATTTTTCTAAGCATAAGTAATACGATTTATTTTCATGATAATTTATATTAATGGGGAGGGCCTTATTTCCTGATTTATTAATGTTTTCTTACAACTGCTGATTTATTCTGCTGTTTCAACGAGATAAGGAAATTAATGTTATGTTTTTTTTCGGGGAGGGGGGGATGTAAATGACCTTTGTGGCATTATTCTTCCTCTTGTTAGGAATATCTCACTTTAATGACCGTGAACTTTCTCTTTCCTCTGAATCCGATAGTGAGAGAAGTGTTTATATTTTTGTGTTTTGTTATGTTTGTATTTCCTCTATTTGTGTTTTAATTGTTTTTTCTGTTCTTTAATGTTTTTATTGTTGATATTTTTGTTTTATTGTTTTTTATTGTTTGTAAAGTGGTTTCTGTTCCTGTATTTTTGTTTGTGTGTTTTTACTGTACTGTATTTGTATTGTTTTTGTATCTCCTGTGTTCATATCTCCTGCGTTCATGTTGTTTTGCTGTTCGTGTTTCCTATGTTCGTAAATTTTTGTGTTTGTATTTGTGTCTGTATTTTTTGATGTTCATGATTAACGCACAGTCATTCATTCTAATCCGTCGGTCAGTCGATACGTCCTGTCCAGCCATACGTCCATCTACTCAAACACACACAACCCACGCAAAAAAAAAAAAAAAAAAAAAAAAAAAAAAAAAAAAAAAAAGTAATAATAATAATAAAAGTAATAATAATAATAATAATAATAGTAATAATAATAATAAAAGTAATAATAATAATAATAATAGTAATAATAATAAAATTAATAATAATTATAATAATAATAATGATAATAATAATAATAAAATTAATAATTATAATAATAATAATAATAATAATAATAATAATGATAATAATAATAAAATTATAATAATAATAATAATAATGATAATAATAATAAAATAATAATCCTTACATGAAATAAAATACTAATTATAATTGATTTCATCCCACTAAACTTTTATGGGCTTCTTTGGGAAATTAGTTTTAACAAAATAGTTCAATTCATTTCTATTTTTTCCACAAATTCCGTAAAATTTCACAATTTTTAAAGCTTTTCAAAAAAATTTCCACAACTCAAATTTTTCTGAAATTTCTCAAACTCCCATAATTTTTACACAATTTCTCATTTTTTCAAAAACTTTCAAGTTTTTCACAAATCTGCACACTTTTTAACCCCCTAAGACATAATCTAGCTAGTATACAGTATATGTCTTACAAACACAGCCTCTGTTTAATATTTATTTTTAATAGAATTTGTGAACAATGTAATATATATTTTTCCTGCTGTTGACCACAATGATAAAATTAATAATGGCTGTTGGTGAAATGTCAATCTTAAGGTCAATCTCTCTCACCTGTTGCCTCATTAATGAATGCCTGTACGCTTGTTTGTAATACATTTAAAGGTAATGATTGTTTAAAGTGTGATAATTCCCTATAAGGAACACTTATCTAAAATATAATAAGATTCTTGAACTTAATAATTACCTAATTTTTTTAACTCCCTCAAATTAAATAATTTCCTTAAATTTAATAATTCCTTTAAATGTAATAACTAGTTCCCTTAAATATTATCTTCTATAAATATAATCTCAATTGTGAAAGTGGGTTCCATAGGCACGACTGCCCGTTAGAGACAGTGTGGGTACAGCACACTTCACTAAGTCTTTCAGTACTGTACACAAGGAGGCAGCATGGTCGGTACTGCACTCGATCACCTTCACTTCCCAAAGATGTAAACTAAGGTACCCATTTACAACTGGGTGAGCTAGGAGCGCCTGGGAGTCAAACCACTGACCCCCCAGAACAGGTGGCGAGCGCTGTATACACTTAACAGCCGCCCTCCTCCCTTAAATATAATAACTAACTTCCTTAAAGTAAATACGAC
This sequence comes from Homarus gammarus, assembly GCA_958450375.1. Lineage (NCBI taxonomy): Eukaryota > Metazoa > Arthropoda > Malacostraca > Decapoda > Nephropidae > Homarus > Homarus gammarus. The sequence goes on along the minus strand of CAUDMG010000786.1, from coordinate 1,920,069 downwards.
CACTTTATGAATTATGTACACTTATAAGTAATTTCCATGTTAAAAAAAATAAAAACGCAAGTAATAAATAAATAAATCATTAAATAAATAATTACACGTCAATTAACCTTCTGGACGGACGAACAGACGGACGTATGAGATGGGTTATATAATTGATCTTGATTAAATTAAGTTAAAATATTGATACAAATTATGTACTTAAAGAGTTATTTACATAATTGTTGAAATATATTTTTATGTATCTTCAAATATTTTAAGTAAATATCTAATAAGATATATTTAAGTAAGATTACCCCATATTATAGTTTTTCTTTATGTCAGTGTGTTAGTAATGTTATTAAAGAGCCACTAATTAAAGGTAAAACATTATTGTGGGTAAAAGTCGTGTTATATAAGACGACTACTTTACGAGGTACTTGTTACCGGCTTAATTAACCTCTTATATAACCCTCTCTAAAACTTACCTTAAATATTTTCCGGCTTCATATCGACGACTTAACTCTTTAAATGCACTTTCGAAAATCTTCATTATTGATTTATTAAAAATAACTCACTAACATAAATGCAACAGTGTTTAGTAACGGAGCACGACACCCACCCTTCCGACGCTGGTGGGTGACTGACGCGCCCCAACGGTCCAGCTTCCAGCCTCTGTAGGTTATGGCGGGAAGTTGTGAGGGGAAACACACGTATAATAAACTATTTTTATTTTTGATAATAGATAAACAACTTCATCTCTTATTCGTTTATATTTAAGAATATCAGTTTTTATTATCTATATCAGAATTTGCATAGAAGACATAATAATTGTGTTGAAACATTTAAATGATTAATTCTGTTAAAACATCGATCACTTTTATTTTATAGCAAAGTAGATATTAATAACATAAGTAAACATAAATATATGAGGAGGATAAAAAACATGGTTAATGTTATAGAAGAAAAAATACATATAGTATAAGCATCAGTAAATTACTTGTCAGTTACGTAAGTTATGAGTTAGTCTAAATCATTTAGATATTTGGTAAATCATACAGAAACCCGGACATCTTTAACTGACACCAATTATTTAAAAATATGAATATTCATTGTATAAACAAACTGACATGATGTTTGGAAAATAGTTAATTGTTTAAAAGCACGTTTGAAAAACGTTGTGACATCTACATAATTAATAATTTAGATAACTCCGATGAGAAATTATTGGGTAAAATCTGCCGCGACTTCGGAACCACCTAATCAAAAGATTCTTAAATTAAGTCACTTTAGGGTAAAATGGTGTTAGTAAGGCTCTTGAAATCCCTTTGAAGAAAAAAACCCTTAGCCATTATAGTCGTGGTATATGCCTAACACTGACCATCGTGTTCGTGGTATAACACTAACACCGGCCATTTTAACACTCAGCGTTTAAAGAACGTGATAATTTTATTAAGATAAACTTAATAAACTGATAGACTGACTGACTTAACAAACTGACTCACTTACTAAAATAATGGACCAACTTAGATTGTCTGACTGACTTATATAACTAACTGACTGAATGAAGGGTTTTCGTTTGACATCGAACTCTCTGACGTCACTATTCAGAGGCAGTGTGAGAGCCCTACTGATATTGTAAACGAGTGGAAGCTTACGGACGTCGGCTCATTTTATTCTACTATTAGTGGTTTGGTGACTGTTGTAGTAGTTGTTATAGCGATGCCGCACTCTTTGTTACATTCTGGCTTGTGGAAATAAGTCCAGTAAGCATCCCAGCCTTTCCTTTTATCGAATACCCAAGATACCAACTCGGGGAGAGGAGCGCAAGACACCTATGGTTATGTCGGATTTCTAGAGCTCAGACTTCAAACCCTGAACGCTGAAAGGTCTGTGGGAAGCACTTCTTAACAGTTACATTATCAATTCTCAGTAATGATTTATGTGCACGAATTTGTTCTATTTATGTGGTGAACGTCTCCTTGGCTTAAATATTCGGTATTATTACCCAACCTTTTTGTCAAATCCCTATTCATCTTATTGAGGGATAAAGCTTCATATTGCAGCAGTGAGTTATGTCATCCCAAAGATGGGTATTATTATACTTAGTAATGCCATCATCAAGCAAATCATAATTATTACTTTATTATAAACCTAAGTATGTTTTTCTTAAGTGGATCAAGTCAGTTTGATAATTATCACATTATCCGAGGCAAAAGAAGTCACATATACTCTACCAGGTACTACGACTAAAATAATCAGTGCCTATGATTAATGCAATATATTAATTGAATTATATAACACATTTAAGCTGAAAACCTAAGATATTTTTGCAACTATTAGCCATATTGGTTGTTAATGTAATCAATGGTAGCAAGATATATTCCTTGTTGAGTGCTTATATACCTATTACAGAGATAAGATACCTTTACTTGAGAAGAGAGGCACCACAAATAATTATCATGATTGTAATTATTTTTCCACAAGAGTACTTTCCATTCCTTGATGTATATATTTATGTATTAGAGTCAGTGATATCAACCAATCCCACCTAACCTAACCTAACCTTATCAGGACTTAAGTTGAGCATAATCTAGCCTAACCTTTACAAACACAGTGACAAAATAAAATTGAGAATTTTTTTTTTATATAAGGTAAACTAGAAAATTAGTTAAAGCCTATCTTTATGCAGAACAAGGAGAGTTTGCAACATGCCATTACAAAACTGTATATGTTTTGGGCTCTTAGCATATTACAGAAAGCCTAAGCCTATGCTTCCAAGCAAAGCCACAGGCATTACCTAACTGGCCACATAGTGGCTGCACCACTGAAAACAAGCATTGATATTTTGTTGTCAGTTTATGAACAGTTAGGTAAGATATTATTTTAGCTACAATGGCTCTTATCACTCAATTGGGGGGAACTTAAAAACAAACTACAAAATAGACTTAATAATCCCTCTACAAGGAGTGATTGTGGAAATTTAAACATTAATTATTAAATTTGAGTTCCTAGCTAAACTAGATCAGGCAGCTTCATTCCAGCTATCTACTAACTTTTTATTTGATTAATATAGCATTTATTTATGTTGTTAGCTTCAGAGTTAAGCTAACAAAACTGGTTAATAGGTCCCCAGTTCAGGCTATAAATACAACAGTTTAATTTTTGGGACAGTATAGTTCTCTGCCGAGTATTTCTCACCACTCCGCCGTGGCTGTACACTGTGACGTCACCAATGAAGTGAGTGATACACCTGATCAATAAACCGCTATTAATGAACTGACTGACTTAGATGGCGGACTGACTTGATAAACTGACTGACTTAATAAACTGATTGATTGACTTCATAAACTGACTGACCGATTTAATAAACTGACTGACTTAAATAACTGACTAAATAAACTGACTGACTTAATAAACTGACTGACTTAATAAACTGATTGACTTAAATAAATAACTGACGCAATAAGCCGACTGAGTGATTTAAATTGACTGACTCACTTAATGAGCTGACTAACTAACTTAATGAACCAAGTGACTTAATAAACAGACTGACTGATTTAATAAACTGACTGACTTAATAAACTGACTGACTGACTTATTAACTGATTGGTTGACTAAATAAACTGATTGACTGATTAATAAACTGACTAACTGACTTAGATCGGCTGACTGGCTTAAATAACAGATAGACTGACTTAATAAACGGACTGACTGAATTAATGAACTGACTTAACGAAATTAAATTGACTGACTGGCTTAATAAACTGGCTGACTGAATTAATGAACCTACTGACTGAGTGACTTACATTGACTGACTGACCCCCAAACCACCACCACTACCACTCTACGACCCCTTAGTTCACCACCACCACTTTACGACCCCCAGACCACCACCACAACCACTTTACGACCCCCAGACCACCACCACCACCACTTTACGACCCCCAGACCACCACCACAACCACTTTACGACCCCCAGACCACCACCACCACCACTTTACGACCCCCAGACAACCAACACAACCACTTTACGACCCCCAGACCACCACCACCACCACTTTACGACCCACAGACCACCACCACCACCACTTTACGACCCACAGACCACCACCACTCTACGACCCCCAGACCATCACCACCACCACCACTTTACGACCCCCAGACCATCACCACCACTTTACGACCCCCAGACCACCACCACCACTTTACGACCCTCAGACGGCCACCACTTTACGACCCCCAGACCACCAAGACCACCACTTTACGACCCCCAGACCACCACCACCACCACCACCACTTTACGACCCCCAGACCATCACTACCACCACTTTACGACCCTCAGACGGCCACCACTCTACGACCCCCAGACCACCACCACCACCACCACCATCCCACGACCCCCATAACATCACCACCACCATCCCACGACCCCCAGACCACCACCACCACCATCCCACGACCCCCATAACATCACCACCACCATCCCACGACCCCCATAACATCACCACCACCATCCTACGACCCCTAGACCACCACCACCACCACCATCCCACGACCCCCAGATCACCACCACCACCATCCCACGACCCCCATAACATCACCACCACCATCCTACGACCCCCATAACATCACCACCACCATCCTACGACCCCATAACATCACCACCACCATCCCACGACCCCCATAACATCACCACCACCATCCCACGACCCCTAGACCACCACCACCACCACCATCCCACGACCCCCATAACATCACCACCACCATCCCACGATCCCCATAACATCACCACCACCATCCCACGACCCCCAGACCACCACCACCACCATCCCACGACCCCCATAACATCACCACCACCATCCCACGACCCCCATAACATCACCACCACCATCCCACGACCCCCAGACCACCACCACCACCATCCCACGACCCCCATAACATCACCACCACCATCCAACGACCCCTAGACCACCACCACCACCACCACCATCCCACGACCCCCAGACCACCACCAACACCATCCCACGACCCCCATAACATCACCACCACCATCCTACGACCCCCATAACATCACCACCACCATCCCACGACCCCCATAACATCACCACCACCATCCTACGACCCCCATAACATCACCACCACCATCCTACGACCTCCATAACATCACCACCACCATCCCACGACCCCCATAACATCACCACCACCATCCTACGACCCCCATAACATCACCACTACCATCCCACGACCCCCATAACATCACCACCACCATCCTACGACCCCCATAACATCACCACCACCATCCTACGACCCCCATAACATCACCACCACCATCCCACGACCCCTAGACCACCACCACCACCACCATCCCACGACCCCCATAACATCACCACCACCATCCTACGACCCCCATAACATCACCACCACCATCCCACGACCCCCAGACCACCACCACCACCATCCTACGACCCCCATAACATCACCACCACCATCCTACGCCTCCTTAACGAAAAAATTGGCCATCCCGACCCCCATCGCTGGTAGAGATTGACCTTAGGAAGTTGACTCTCTGTTCAAACTAACTTTTAATGGAATTTTGTGAAGTAAATGACGCCATAACGATGTGCACTGCGCCACTAAAGGGTCCAGGGCTCTTCTCTTCACTCGACCCTGAGCATAAACCTGTACTTGTGGGTCGAGTCTTTCCAGCGCCATCTAGGTTAAGTTAGGTTAGTTTAGGGGTAAGTTAAGTTAGGGTAGGATGGGTTAAGTTAGGTTAAGCTAGGTTAGAAGTAAGTTAAGTTAGATTTAGTTAGATTAGGTTAAGTTACATCAGGGGTTAGTTAGGTTAGTGTAGTTACCTAATCTCCCCCCCCCCCCGCCCCCCTCCCCAAGATAACGTTAGGGAATTTTAATTATTAGGTGAAACAAGCTCTGGGGGGGGGGGGGGAGGTGGGGGTGGGGGGGGAGGGGGGTCAAATCTTCATAAAAGTTAAGTAGGTGGACCTATTTTTTTTCCATCTAGCTGTGACGGTCAACAATAACACGTCATCAGAGGTGATTAAAGGTTATTAATTACCGACCTGAGACGAACTTTGACCTGGTACCAGAGCCGTGTGTTTATAGCTAGCAATGTGAGGGCTGTATTATTGTAGGTTAGATTAGGTTAAGGATAGTTTAGGTTAGGTTAGGTTAGGTTAAGTTAAAAACAGGTTATCTTAAGTCAGATCGGGTTAGGATAGCTTAAGCCAGATTAGGTTAGGTTAAGCCTCATTAGGTTAGATCATGTTGGGTTAGGTTAGGTTAAGCCAGATTAAGCGTAGTTTAGGTTAGATTAGAATTGGTTAAGGTTAGGTTAGATCGTGTTGAGTTAGGTTAGGTTAAGCCAGATTAAGCGTAGTTTAGGTTAGATTAGAATTGGTTAAGGTTAGGTTAGGTTAGGTTAGGTTAGGTTAGGGGTAGATTGAGGTAAATAGTGTCTCGTGTTGGTGAGGGCTGATATACGACCCCCTAGTGTGAGGTTGTCAAGTCGTCTATTATGAATATTAATGACCAAGATTGTCAATATATCAAACTTTCATCTTAAGAATAACGACTTAACTCTTAAAAAGTGTCGTAGGCAAATTTTTACCTTAACTGGAGTATTATGACTTTAATTGGAGTATTTTCACCTTAATTGGAATATTTTCACCTTAATTGGAGTATTTTTACCTTAATTGGAGTCTTTTTACCTTAATTGGAGTATTTTTACCTTAATTGGAGTATTTTCACCTTAATTGGAATATTTTCACCTTAATTGGAGTATTTTTACCTTAATTGGAGTATTTTAACCTTAATTGGGTCATTTTCACCTTAATTGGAGTATTTTTACCATAATTGGAGTATTTTTACCTTAATTGGAGTATTTTTACCTTAATTGGAGTATTTTAACCTTAATTGGGTCATTTTCACCTTAATTGGAGTATTTTTACCATAATTGGAGTATTTTCACCTTAATTGGAGTATTTTAACCTTAATTGGGTCATTTTCACCTTAATTGGAGTATTTTAACCTTAATTGGGTCATTTTCACCTTAATTGGGTCATTTTCACCTTAATTGGAGTATTTTAACCTTAATTGGGTCATTTTCACCTTAATTGGAGTATTTTAACCTTAATTGGGTCATTTTCACCTTAATTGGAGTATTTTTATCTGAACTGGAACTTTAAGAATCCATCTAACTGCATTAAAATATGAAGCAAAGATGATTTAAAACAACAACAACAACAATACCACCGCCTTCATCAACAGCATCACATTAACAATAACACCAAGAACAACAACAACAGCAAAAACAAGAAAAGCAACAACAATAACAACACTTTTTTATAGCTTCCAGTCAGTCTTTTGTATTAATTCATCTCTTTGTATTTGTTTTACAGTTTTTGTTCGTTCATTGTTATTGTTCTTCCGTTATTAGATTATTACTGGTAGTCCCCTTAAACACGTCGACTCCCTCACACCATCTTGGGGGCTGCAAGGTCAGGGGGCTAGATGGTGTGGGGTCTACATGATCTGGGGGCTATATGGTCTTAGGTCTACATGGTCTTAGGGCTACATGGTGTGAGGGCTATATGGTGTGGGGGCTACATGGTGTGGGGGCTATATGGTGTGGGGGCTACATGGTGTGGGGGCTACATAGTCTTAGGTCTACATGGTCTTAGGGCTACATGGTGTGAGGGCTATATGGTGTGGGGGCTACATGGTGTGGGGGCTACATAGTCTGAGGGCTACAGGGTCTTAGAGCTACATGGTGTGAGGGCTATATGGTGTGGGTACCTGACTTTACTGTTGAGGAAAGGAAGGTGATCGAGTACAGTGCCTCCTTAATGCACTCGACAGCCCTCTTCCCCCTCCCTCCCCCTCCCTTCCTCCCTCCCCCTCCCTCTCCTTCCCTTCTCCCCCCCCCCAAAAGAGATTGTATTATGTGATTGATATAAAGTGATTGGAATTTATTTTATTTTTTATTACCGAGTAAATCTTCTTAATTATAACCTTAATTATAACCAGAAATAAATAGTTCTTTTCAATGTAAATATAATAAAAAAAAAATAGGAAGATTCTTAGTCTTTTTTTTTTAAGTTACTAAAAAAAAAAATTGGTTTCAATTCCGTTTTTTTTGTCTTTTCTTTATTCCTCAGCAAAAAAAAAAAAAAAAAATTCTATACTTTTTGTACTTTTTTCTATATTTTAAAATCCCTAAAAAAAAGTAATAGGTTTTCCCATATAAATAAAGGGAGTAAAATAGACACAGTATATCCCCTTGAACACAATACTGAACCTTTTACAATTTGCTCGTCGGCTGTTGCTGCCCCAATCAAAAAATGATATTGAAATCCAGCTAAATTTTCATATTAATACTACAGAAACAACACGAACCATGAGACGCCATCTATCTATCTATCTATTTATCCATTTATCCATTTATCTATTTATCTATCTATACAGAGAAAGGCATCGGTGAAAGACTGGTGAGAAACAGAACGAGAGAAAACAGTGAGAGGCAGTGAAAGGCATTAGAGAGAGAAGCATGGATGAGAGGCAGTGAAAGGCATTAGAGAGAGAAGCATGGATGAGAGGCAGTGAAAGGCATTAGAGAGAGGTATCGAGGAGAGGCAGTGGGAGGCATTAGAGAGAGAAGCATGGATGAGAGGCAGTGGAAGGCATTAGAGGGAGAAGCATGGATGAGAGGCAGTGAAAGGCATTAGAGAGAGGTATCGAGGAGAGGCAGTGGGAGGCATTAGAGAGAGAAGCATGGATGAGAGGCAGTGGAAGGCATTAGAGAGAGAAGCATGGATGAGAGGCATTGAAAGGCATTAGAGAGAGGTATCGAGGAGAGGCAGTGGGAGGCATTAGAGAGAGAAGCATGGATGAGAGGCAGTGAAAGGCATTAGAGGGAGAAGCATGGATGAGAGGCAGTGAAAGGCATTAGAGAGAGGTATCGAGGAGAGGCAGTGGGAGGCATTAGAGAGAGAAGCATGGATGAGAGGCAGTGGAAGGCATTAGAGAGAGAAGCATGGATGAGAGGCATTGAAAGGCATTAGAGAGAGGTATCGAGGAGAGGCAGTGGGAGGCATTAGAGAGAGAAGCATGGATGAGAGGCAGTGAAAGGCATTAGAGAGAGGTATCGAGGAGAGGCAGTGGGAGGCATTAGAGAGAGAAGCATGGATGAGAGGCAGTGGAAGGCATTAGAGAGAGAAGCATGGATGAGAGGCATTGAAAGGCATTAGAGAGAGGTATCGAGGAGAGGCAGTGGGAGGCATTAGAGAGAGAAGCATGGATGAGAGGCAGTGGAAGGCATTAGAGAGAGAAGCATGGATGAGAGGCAGTGAAAAGCATTAGAGAGAAGTATCGAGGAGAGGCAGTGGGAGGCATTAGAGAGAGAAGCATGGATGAGAGGCAGTGAAAGGCATTAGAGAGAGAAGCATGGATGAGAGGCAGTGAAAGGCATTAGAGAGAGAAGCATGGATGAGAGGCAGTGGAAGGCATTAGAGAGAGAAGCATGGATGAGAGGCAGTGAAAGGCATTAGAGGGAGAAGCATGGATGAGAGGCAGTGAAAGGCATTAGAGGGAGAAGCATGGATGAGAGGCAGTGAAAGGCATTAGAGAGAGGTATCCGGGAGAGGCAGTGAAAGGCATTAGAGAGAGGTATCGAGGAGAGGCAGTGGGATGCATTAGAGAGAGGTATCGAGGAGAGGCAGTGAAAGGCATTAGAGAGAGGTATCGGGGAGAGGCAGTGAAAGGCATTAGAGAGAGGTATCGGGGAGAGGCAGTGAAAGGCATTAGAGAGAGGTATCGAGGAGAGGCAGTGAAAGGCATTAGAGAGAGGTATCGGGGAGAGGCAGTGAAAGGCATTAGAGAGAGGTATCGGGGAGAGGCAGTGAAAGGCATTAGAGAGAGGTATCGAGGAGAGGCAGTGAAAGGCATTAGAGAGAGGTATCGGGGAGAGGCAGTGGGAGGCATTAGAGAGAGGTATCGAGGAGAGGCAGTGAAAGGCATTAGAGAGAGGTATCGAGGAGAGGCAGTGAAAGGCATTAGAGAAAGGTATCGAGGAGAGGCAGTGGGAGGCACCGTCTTCAAGATGAAATACCACCACCTTGCTGCTACCTTTAAGAAGACAAACCAGCAATAAACTCAAAGGATAAAAGTAGTAGTCTGGGGGGGCTACATGGTGTGGGGGCTACATGGTGTGGGACTACATGGGTGTGGATGCTACATGGTGAAGGGGCTACATGGTGTGGGGGTTACATGGGTGTGGGGGCTACATGGTGTGGAGATAAATAGGTGTGGGGCTACAGAGTGTGGGAACTATACAGTGTGTGGGGCGTACACACTCACATAGTAAATTCCGGAGTCTATCACGACTTTGGAAATTGTATATTAACTCATTACATGTGGTCGAGAGTTGGGCTTTGTTTATTTATTCATTTATTTTCTTCCTGGGGTATTAGGTGCGTGTGGGGGAGGGGGGGAGTGAAGGTGGGGGAGGGGGGAGTGAAGGTGCGTGTGGGGGAGGGGGAGTGAAGGTGTGTGTGGGGGAGGGGGGAGTGAAGGTGCGTGTGGGGGAGGGGGGAGTGAAGGTGCGTGTGGGGGAGGGGGGAGTGAAGGTGCGTGTGGGGGAGGGGGGAGTGAAGGTGCGTGTGGGGGAGGGGGGAGTGAAGGTGCGTGTGGGGGAGGGGGAGTGAAGGTGGGGGAGGGGGAGTGAAGGTGGGGGAGGGGGGAGTGAAGGTGCGTGTGGGGGAGTGGGGAGTGAAGGTGCGTGTGGGGGAGGGGGGGAGTGAAGGTGGGGGAGGGGGGAGTGAAGGTGCGTGTGGGGGAGGGGGGAGTGAAGGTGCATGTGGGGGAGGGGGGGAGTGAAGGTGGGGGAGGGGGGAGTGAAGGTGCGTGTGGGGGAGTGGGGAGTGAAGGTGGGGGAGGGGGAGGGGGGAGTGAAGGTGCGTGTGGGGGAGGGGGGAGTGGGGAGTGAAGGTGCGTGTGGGGGAGGGGGGGAGTGAAGGTGCGTGTGGGGGAGGGGGGAGTGAAGGTGGGGGAGGGGGGAGTGAAGGTGTGTGGGGGGAGGGGGGAGTGAGGTGTGTGGGGGGAGGGGGAGTGAAGGTGCGTGTGGGGGAGGGGGGAGTGAAGGTGGGTGTGGGGGAGGGGGGGAGTGAAGGTGGGGGGAGGGGGGAGTGAAGGTGCGTGTGGGGGAGGGGGGAGTGAAGGTGGGAGGGGGGAGTGAAGGTGCGTGTGGGGGAGGGGGGGAGTGGGGAGTGAAGGTGCGTGTGGGGGAGGGGGGGAGTGAAGGTGCGGTGGGGGAGGGGGGAGTGAAGGTGCGTGTGGGGGAGGGGGGAGTGAAGGTGCGTGTGGGGGAGGGGGGGAGTGAATGTGGGGGAGGGGGGGTGAAGGTGCGTGTGGGGGGAGTGGGGAGTGAAGGTGTGGGTGGGGGGGGGGGGGGGGGTGGGGGGGGAGGCGGGGGGAGTGAGGTGCGTGTGGGGGAGGGGGGGAGGGAAGGGGCGTGTGGGGGAGGGGGGGAGTGGGGAGGGAGGTGGGTGGGGGGGGGAGGGGGGGAGGGGGTGGGGGGGAGGGGGGAGTGAGGGTGGGGTGGGGGAGGGGGGAGTGAAGGTGCGTGTGGGGGAGGGGGGGAGGGAGGGGTGGGTGGGGGGGAGGGGGGGTGAGGTGGTGTGGGGGAGGGGGGGTGAGGGGGTGTGGGGGAGGGGGGAGTGAGGTGCGTGTGGGGGGGGGGGGGAGTGAGGGGGGGAGGGGGGTGAGGTGGGTGGGGGAGGGGGGGTGAGGGCGGGTGAGGGGGGGGGGGGGGGGGGGGGGGGAGGGGGGGGTGGGAGGGGGGTGGGGGAGGGGGGGGGGAGGGAGGGTGGGAGGGGGGGGGAGTGAAGGGGGTGTGGGGGAGGGGGGGGAGGTGCGGTGGGGGAGGGGGGGGAAGGGGGGTGGGGGAGGGGGGGGTGGAGGGCGTGTGGGGGAGGGGGAGGGTGGGGGAGGGGGAGTGAAGGTGGGGGGGGGGAGGAGGTGCGTGTGGGGTGGGGGGAGTGAAGGTGCGTGTGGGGGAGGGGGGAGTGAGGGGGTGGGGGGGGGGGGGAGGGGGTGGGTGGGGGGAGGGGGGTGTGAAGGTGCGTGTGGGGGAGGGGGGAGTGAAGGTGGGGGAGGGGGAGTGAAGGTGGGGGAGGGGGGAGTGAAGGTGCGTGTGGGGGAGGGGGGAGTGAAGGTGCGTGTGGGGGAGGGGGGTGGAGAGGCGCGTGGGGGTGCTGGGTATGGAGGGTGTGGGGGGTGGGTAATGTGTGGGTATTTGCCATCAAAAATGTTTCACCATCGTGTACAGTGTGTGTGGCTGACATCAAACACGGGGACATTATTTTGTTTTTCATAAGAAGCTTAACAATTATCTAATTTTTTTCTTATTTATTCATTTTAATCAATTCTGTATGAGAGAAATTTAAAAAGCTTGTGTAGGTAGGATTATTATTAGTGTTATTATTATTATTATTATTGTTATTATTATTATTATTATTATTATTATTATTATTATTATTATTATTATTATTATTATTACCGCTTCTTTCTTCGCC
>CAUDMG010000786.1:1877500-1902500 GCA_958450375.1 Homarus gammarus | reverse complement strand
AAACTCATATACACAAACCGACGCATCCAGGAAAAAACGGAGCCCAAAAAAAGTAAAAAAAATCTTACTGTATTCACTGTAGTAAAAATAAAACTTGTATTGTGCTATAGACAAGAACCTCAGCTAAATACTGTTGTTCCCCCTCTTGACTTTCCGTTTTCTGTTAAGGAATTTAGTCGTGTGTTTCCAAGCGACCAAAACACACCCGAGGAATCCAACAGATAGAAGTCAATTCCTCTTATTATCTTGTTCTTCTTAGTTTATCACTTATTTCGTTATTCCAATTCCTCTCTTCGCCTCTGTTAAGAATATACAGGTTAGTTATGAGCCCTGCCAGGTGTTGCTTGTTGATTACTGATGGAAATAGTGAAGACAAGTGATGTTGCTTGAGTGAGGAGGTGTCAGGTGTTGCCTGCTGTGTATATTATTGTTGCCTGCTTCTTGTTTCTCTTATGTCAGGTCTGTTTTCTGTTCTATCTCTTTATTCTTGTTTATTCTTCTTTTTATTCAGTTGTCTTTGTTATATCCTCTCTCTCTCTCTCTCTCTCTCTCTCTCTCTCTCTCTCTCTCTCTCTCTCTCTCTCTCTCTCTCTCTCCACTCGCACAAATATGGTATACATAAATGCATAAATATACATACATTGTCAATATCTATTGCTGTATCCAAATTAATGGTAGTGTGTGTGTGTGTGTGTGTGTGTGTGTGTGCTCCTACTGAATTGACTGATATCAAGCCATGAAGCAAATTCTCTCATGCAACAAATTATTCTCTCCCATGCAACAAATTCTCTCTCATGTAGCAAGTTCTTTCTCATGCAACAAATTATTCTCTCATGCAACAAATTCTTTCTCATGTAGCAAGTTCTTTCTCATGCAACAAATTCTCTCTCGTGTAGCAAGTTCTTTCTCATGCAACAAATTATTCTCTCCCATGCAACAAATTCTCTCTCATGTAGCAAGTTCTTTCTCATGCAACAAATTATTCTCTCATGCAACAAATTCTCTCTAATGTAGCAAAGTATTTTCTCTTGCATCAAATTACATGATGCAACAAAATGTCTTATAAAGTGAAATGTTTCTCACGTTACAGCACAGCCTGGAGGTGTGTAACGAAGGTAAGTTAACAGCAGCGGTGGTGACCTTGTGTGTGCACTCATCACCACACACTCACTCACTCACTCACTCACTCACACACTCACTCACTCACTCACTCACTCACTCACTCACTCACACACACACTCACTCACACACACACACACACACACACACACACACACACACACACACACACACACACACACACACACACACACACACACACACTCACTCACTCACTCACTCACTCACTCACACACACACACAGACCACCATGGCCATCCGTACTGTACATACCAACAACTGGATTCTAAAAGGTTGGTAAATTGAATATTTTTATCTGAAGTAGAGATGTTGAGTTTAACCTGTAGGTGTACCTTATAGAATTGCGTCAAAATGGCGGTATTTTTACACAGTGACTATAGTAACTGGTTGTTAGCGTATATAAAGGGTTTTGGGATTAATTTGTCTCGTATTTTAGAATGGGATAAATTTAGGGTGTTTTTTCTGAAAGTATTTTTGTATCGTGGAGTGTGTGTGTGTGTGTGTGTGTGTGTGTGTGTGTGTGTGTGTGTGTGTGTCTTGTCCCATCACCCTCTCAGGTAAACACAAAGGAATCTCTCTCTCTCTCTCTCTCTCTCTCTCTCTCTCTCTCTCTTGCCACCATCAGCAGCTGGGTCGTACTGGGGGCCACTGTGTCAGCCGTATCCTCCCTTATTACGTCAGACGAGGGTAAGGGGGGGGGGGAGGGGGCACGTCAGCCGAGAGCTTACCCGAACTGTACCAAAGGAGTGAGATTTAATACATTTTTCGTCAGCTTCCTACAACACTTGAAGGATCTTGAAATATTCTCCCAGTTTGGACACTTTATTACTTCTTCCTTCTTCTTTCTCTTCCTTCTTTCTCCATTCCTGATTCCTTTTCCTTTCTTCTTCTTCTTCTTCCCTTCTTTTTTCTTAGTTTTCGCTTCCCTTTTCCTTATTTTTTCTCTTTCTTCTTGCTTCTCTCTCCCCTCCTTTTTGCTTCACCCTTCCTTCCTTTTTCCTTCTCTCCCCTCCTTCTTGTTTCTCTCTCCCTTCCTTCTTTCCTATCTCTCCTTTCCTTCTTCCTCTCTCTCTCTCTCTTCCTTCTTCCTTTTTTCCCTACCTTTTTGCTTCTACTGTATGTCTCTTCATTCCTGCATCTCTCACCCTTCCTTCTTGCTTCTCCTTCCCTCCCCCCCCCTCCTCCTCCCCCTCTCCTCCCTCCCTCACTCCCCTCCACAACTCCAGGTTTCAGGAGGTGGAGGAAATACTAGGAAGTTATTTCTGGGAATGAAGTGAAAATCGTAACTCCTACACGGCCTGGCTCTCAACGTCTAACTAAATACTAATTACTCTATTAATCAATCAGGTAAAGGCATTTCCCTGATGGTGTGATGATATTTTTGTCGTGTTTATTGAACTCAGGAAATGGTTACGACATGGTTGGGATTTACGTCAGAATAAAAATTTACTGACTGTTAGATTAAGTTCCTGGTCTGACGTGTGTACATGAGGGTGTGTATATGAGGGTGTGTACGTGATGGTGTGTACATGATGGTGTGTACATGAGGGTGTGTATATAAGGGTGTGTATATGAGGGTGTGTACATGATGTTGTGTACATGAGGGTGTGTACATGATGGTGTGTTGTACATGGATGTGTTCGTAGCAGCTCAGACTAAACGGTGGATTTACGAAGATTCAAATATATTATTGTTATTTCTCCCCGCTACTATAGAGGCTGTGCACAGTTTACACGTCATAATGGCCATCGTCTTGAGCTGTAGTCTTCTAATGAACTTGTTAAGTAGACGCTGTTTGGCGGTATTTTTCTTGTTCTTGGTGTTGGGGTTCGTGGTCTGTCGTGACGTCACCTTTTGTTTACGTTTGTAGTCTCTCTCTCTCTCTCTCTCTCTCTCTCTCTCTCTCTCTCTCTCTCTCTCTCTCTCTCTCTCTCTCTCTCTCTCTCTCTCTCTCTCTCTCTCTCCACCAGATCACTCACCAGAACAACTACCATATGTTCAATTCATACAAATAATAACATTCAAACTAACGTTCTATTTCAATATATAACTTTTACCTTTATAATATACCCTTGGGAAAAAAAAATATATATATAGTAAATAAATATCTATCTATCTATCTATCTATCTATCTATCTTCATCCATGTATGTATCTTAAGTTACACATTGATACAAATAATTCACACATAGATAGCATATTACCATACAGTTAGTAATCTTCATACACGTTTAACATATATTAAGAGTAACATCCTATTAGTGAGACAAGAGCTGACCTTAAATTGATTTACCTGAGAATTCTGAAAGGCTTACCTGTACCTTTGAAATGTCAAGTGTACGCAACCTTGTGTGTGTGTGTGTGTGTGTGTGTGTGTGTGTGTGTGTTAGGATGTAATGGGTTAGCAATATTAATAGTGTACCGGGGACGGAAAAGAAAGAGGTGGGAAAGAAGGAAGGAAGGAAGGAAGGAATAATGAGAGAATGGTGAGACGAGGAAGAAGAGATACGGAAGAGAAGAAGGGAGGGAAGGAAGGTAGAGGAAGAATAATGGGGAAGAAGAAAGGGGTAAAGAGGAAGGGACGGAAGGAAGGAAGAATAAAGAAGAAGAAGGGAGGGAAAGAAGGAGGAAGGAAGGAGGAGAAAAGAGGAAAAAGGGGGGGAAGGAAGGAGGAATAAAGAGGAAAAACTGAAAAATGAAGGGAAGGCGAGACGACGAGGAAGGAAGAGAGTGGGTAGAAAAGATAGAATTAAAGGATGATTAAAATAACAAGATAAATAGCCAGATAAAGAAAAAAAGAGAGGCAGACAGGCAGACATAAGGACAGAAAGGAAAAGAAAAAGCGAGAAGAGAGAGATAGAAAAAAATAAATCACGAACGAGGAATAAAAGTAAACAGGTAAAAAAAAAAATACGACAATTAAAAAAAACCTACAAGAATAACGATAAGAATCACAATAGAATAAAACACATTAAAAATACCTATTATAAAACAGATGAGAGAGAAAACGAAAACAGACGTAGGGGAAACTGTATCAAAGAGACAGATCAAAAATAGAAACGGGGTGAGAGAAGAAAAAAAACTGGGAATGGAGAAAAAAAAAATAAGTGAAAGAATATTAAGAGCATAATGGAGAGAGAATGAGAGAGAAGAAAATAATATGGAAAAGAATAGACAAAAAAAAAATGGGATCTAGCGAAAGTAAAGGTTTTATAAAAGCTTATTGGGAGGGTGAGGGGATGTGTATAGTGGTCAAGTGGATACAGCTCACTCACCTCCCGTCCTAAGTGTTACTGGTTCACGTCTAGGACACACCCAGTCGACCTAGCTTTGTATGGGTACTTAGCTTTGATGGGTATTTATTCAGCTTTGATAGGTATTTACTTAGCGTTGATCGGTATTTTGCTTAGGTTTGTATGGGTACTTACTGAGCCTGTATGGGTATATACTTAGCTTTGTGAGTATTTGCTTATCTGTGTATAGGTACTTAGCTTTGCAGTTGAGGAAGAAAAGATAGTCTAGTACAGTGTTAGTTATACAGTGTGCTGTGTCAGGACTGCTCTTAATGAGACTTCATACCTGTGAGACCAACTTTCATTCAGGGAGAACATAACCTAACCTCCGCCTCTCCCCTGACACACACACACACACACACACACACACACACACACTACATCCTTGACCACCGAAGGGTCGAGACGTGCCTGGCGCTCCTCTAGGAGCAGCCAGGTCAACTGTTGTGTTGGCCCATACCAGCCCCCTCCCCTGAACCCTCCTCCCCACCGGAATATCAACATGTTCTCGCCAGAAGTTACTATTTCATTTAGGAAAGGAATGGAACCAGTGTTAAACAGAGGTGAACAGTGGTCAGTGAGAACAACTCAACAGTAACAGTCGTACCCGGGTTGACCTTCACACAGTGAGGTCCCAGGTACCCAGTGATAGCGGCCCGTGGACCCAACAACCAGCGATGTGTTAATCCGTTTACGATAGGAAGGCCTGGGACCACACCTCACTCATATAACACCATCTGTGAGGGAATTACTACACCACGTGAGGCCCCTCATAACACCATCTGTGAGGGAATTACTAGACCACGTGAGGCCCCTCATAACACCATCTGTGAGGGAATTACTACACCACGTGAGGCCCCTCATAACACCATCTGTGAGGGAATTACTACATCACGTGAGGCCCCTCATAACACCATCTGTGAGGGAATTACTACACCACGTGAGGCCCCTCATAACACCATCTGTGAGGGATTTACTGCACCACGTGAGGCCCCTCATAACACCATCTGTGAGGGAATTACTACACCACGTGAGGCCCCTCATAACACCATCTGTGAGGGAACTACTACACCACGTAAGGTCCCTCCTAACACCATCTGGGAGGGAGTTACTACACTACGTTTTTGCTGTTCAACACCTACAATAATCTGTATGTTCACTGTATGTTCCTTTACCTTTCTCTAATGAAGGCTTTTGTTAAACCACCAATGTATGTAATAAGTCATTTATGTCCAATGTATATTTTCAGCCTTCGGGCTGCAGAACTTTTTCAATAAACCGTTAATTATTATTATTATTATTTTTTTACACACACACACACACACACACACACACACACACACACACACACACACACACACACACACACACACACACACACACTACTTTCCTTTCCATTACTTATTCCTCTTTATGTTATGATAGCTGTTCGCATTTGAGGAAAAACTGTGTCTCTCTTTTACAATAAATGCCTCACTCCATGTTAAGTATTCTCGTTGTAATTTCCTTTGGCATCCTTTAAAAACATCCGGGTGGGAGTTGCACGCTCTATCGTCAATTCTGTTTCCACTTTCAGCTTCTCTTGCCACTATAACCAGGGTTTAATATCGTGCTCTTCCTTATTACACGGTTATATTAATGGTTATGGACCACCACTACACTCTGATTCTCCCAGTTACTTTTGCCTCCAGCCACCGTGGTGGCTCAGACAAGCAGACTGGTTGCTAGGGTAGTAATGTACCATAACAACCATGGTGGCTCAGACAAGCAGACTGGTTGCTAGGGTAGTAATGTACCATAACAACATGTTATAACCCTCATGTTTACACCATAATTGTTGACAAAACATAAGTAAGTGTTTGTGTCATTCATATACACAGTCTACACTACACACTATGTGATGATCCTCACTGTGAAGAGACGTCCTCAGATGTTGGTTTGTTTGAGTCAGCCTCACAGGTAAACAAAGTGCGCACGAAGAACAGTCCTTATTGGTCCAATAGATAGAAGTGGACCGGGTCATTGGTAGGTCACTTGTTTCTATGACCTCACACCGTCACCTCCCCTGTGTTAGAGCAATCACTCTACTCGTTACTCCACCGAATGTCAACAATACAGAACCTTAGACACCACGCACACTAACACACTCCTTCACAGCTGCCTCTCCCACACACCTTGAGACAGTGTCACTCTCTAGTCACACATCTTTGCCTTTAACACTAATAATGAATTATGTTTTATGTTTGGGTAGTGAAGGAAACACGACAAAGAGATGGAGCTTTATCCCTGACGTGTTTCATTCACTACCATCTGTCCACTAAGAGCAATGTTCATATTTTTATGTTTTATTTATCCACCGATTCGTTTATCTACATGAAAAAATATCAATTATCAATATACAGAAATATTTAAGAGATCAACACCAAATATTAAAATATAATTATTGGTTACTAAAAATATTATTTGTAAATTCTCTCAGTACATTACTAACACAAGTTATCGTACCTGTCATATGGTCAGAGTAGTCTTGACCTCCTCTTGTCAACCCCAACACTACCTCTGTGCTGTACCAAGTTAGATACAACGCTCAGGCTCCATGTTCAGGTATAATGAGGCTGGTGGGCTTACGATATCCACCCAAAATCATTTAGTTCTCTCGACACATTAAGACTTTATGCTGGGTACCGCTAGACGAATTCAGCGTAGATAAAACTTTCAGCACTGAGAGGGTCAGATACATTCCTCACGCTGGGGCATCATCACCCCACACGTCAAGTTGAAGACAGTACTTCTAGGAGCCCGTGAGCAGAACTTACTGTACTGTAGACACAAACGGACACACGAAGCTACTCAACAACACTGTCATATAGATTCGCTCCCACAAATGGAAAGGGAATGTTTGTTTGAGTATCTTGGCACAGCGTCAAATGAGTTCACGAGCCGCTACGCTGCCTCCTTACTACTGTTTGTGAAAGATTAATATGCAAATGGATAATATGCAAATGAGGGATATGCAAATGAATGAATGAATGAATGAATAAAGAAACTATGAGGGAATGAAAGATATATATAGACTCTATCATATACTGTATATGTGATAACCTCCATCACCATTAATATTAAAGTCATCTTTATCACCACCCACTACACCATCATCACTATCATTACCACAAACAATACACCATCACTCCCACAAACACTACACCATCACCACCACAAACACTACACCATCATCACCATCACCACTACAAACACTATACCATCATTAAAATAACCAGCACAAGCACTACACCATCATCACCATTACCACAAATACTACACCATCATCACTATCACCACTACAAACACTACACCATCATCACCATCACCACCACAAACACTACAATATCCCCACCATAAACACTACACCACCACCATCCCCACCATAAACACTACACCATCACCATCCCCACCATAAACACTACACCACCACCATCCCCACCATAAACACTACACCATCATCACCATCACCACCACATACACTAACTGCCTCACCCATCAATGTATGTCAACTTACCCCTTTTACCGTTTAAATATATATATATATATATATAATCACTACTAAAATGTACAAATTTAATGACCCCTTAATAAAAGTTATATACAGTACAGTGTGTACTATTGCGCGCCCCAATCTGTTGTTGTGCTTTTAAAAGACTTCATATTATTGTTTGATATTTATATTGAAAAAACTCGGATATTTTCACTTATCGTAATATTTTTGAAGTTCATTTAATAACACGAAAAAATATATATTATATACGGAAATTTTGTATCCATAAATGTAATTCTTTTTTAGTATTTGTTTCGTTGTTGTGATGTGATTAAGACAAATATTTATACGTATGGTCGCTGTTCCAACAATATTTTTTGGCGGGGATAAATGTAAGTTATATATTTAAGAAAAAATCGCTATTGAAGAATTTTTTTTTAAATTTTTTTTATGTATTTTGTTGTTCTTGATTTACGTTTATATAAGGTATTATTATGATTATTATTATTATTATTATTATTATTACTGTACTATTATTATTATTACTATGAATATTATTATTATTATTATTATTATTATTATTATTATTATTATTATTATTATCAAAACTCAAGACATAAACCATAATACAAGATAAATAAAGGAGACACACACATACACACAATAACGAGGAAGAGTGGAAAGAAACGGATAATAATGGGAGTGTAAGAAAAATTATTAAAGATATTTGGCAAGTGAAAATATTGGCCCACCCACACCCTCCCCCCCCCCCCCCTTGTCTCTCCCTCCTCCTCCTACGACCTCTTGAGACTGTTAGGTTTCTTGGAGTCACACCCTGAATTAATTATCAATGTTGTGAGAGCTTTATTACCATTATTTTTTATATTATTATTATTATTATTATTATTATTATTATGTGGGATAGTGATAGTAGAAATAGTTTAATAATAATGATAACGATAGTAGTAGTTTTAGTAGTTGAATAAAAATAATAGTAGTAGTATTAGTAGTAGTAATAGTAGAGCACCTGCGACCTACATTTTTCACATACACTAACTGTATACATCTTTGACGTACACCAACGCACACAGTCATGAAACGACGTCTTGATGACAATGCTTTTCTTTACCTGAGTCTTGACTCGTGTGTGTGTGTGTGTGTGTGTGTGTGTGTGTGTGTGTGTTTAGACTTACACACACACACACACACACACACACGTAGTTTCCCACAATATTGTATTTCACATCAATGAGTTTGTTTGTGAGCTTTGATCGTCTGGTTGGGTCATTGAGGTCGATGGGCTCAATGGGCTCACACTGGGCGTGTTCTCGCTAGGCTCACGCTGGGCTCACACTGGGCTCACACCGTCTTCACACAGTAACTCGGTCACTAACATCTTCACCATCAATACTTTACATATTCTCACTCGTAGAAAATATCCAATGTGATATCCAATATTTTTCTACACACTCATATGATAGAGACTTCATATTTTTCCGTAGATTATATCGGTGCCAGGGGCTGACATGAGGCCACGTCACCACCACCACCATCAGCTCTTGGTCACAATAGATGAATCAAAACATTCTGCGCAATGTCTAATTTTGACCCTGACGTCTGGAGTATGCCTTTAGATGTACGAGTGTCTGTGGATATTTATGGTGGCCTCGTAGCGTCTTAACAGTCATTTAAGGGCCTTACTATACACACATACACGCGCAAACAACACCTTCTGACACTCACAAACAGATGCGGTAGTTCACGGATAGTCACTGATTGAAATATACCAACTTGTATCGGTGGGGAGATGTGTGTGCACGTCTCTCCCGCCTGGATGCTGGAGCTCTTGCAGGATGCTTGGCTATCCCGGCCCAGAGTGTCGTACTGCACTGCTCTGCCTCACTACCCCTCCCTCCCATTCCTCCAATCCCTCCCATCCCTCCCCAACCTTTACTCATCAACTAAACTCCAATTACCTACTCCCTCTTACTCTAACATACACCCATTGCCATTCACGTACACTACAACAAAGAGTAAATAGAGCAAAAAGGAGGAAGGGAAGAGAGAGTATGAGGGAGGAGTAAGAGTGAACGTCATACGTCAGGCGTTAGTATTGATTGTGGCCGAGAGCCCGGAATCGATAGCAAGGAGTTGGTACAGGGGAAGTGGCACTCATGGGGGCTCATTCTGGAGGTGCCTGTGTCACTGTCACCTGTGCTAGTGCCACACACAGGTGTTCAAGACAAAGGTGACACAGGTATGCGAAGGTTGCGGGGGGTGGGGGTGAGGGAGGATGGGGGTATGGGGGGGGGGGTGTTAGCTGCGCTGGGTGAGGAGGAGGGGAGGGGGGTCTGTCATGCTTAAAGATGATGGCAGCGACAACTCCGGTCACTTGCCTGATGACGCCCGCCCCTGCTACACCTCCGACCGACCTCCCAGCCGCCCTTAACCCACACCCACCCCTGCTACACCTCCGACCGACCTCCCAGCCGCCCTTAACCCACACCCACCCCTGCTACACCTCCGACCTCCCTCCCAGCCGCCCTTAACTCACACCCGCACCTGCTACACCTCCGACCTCCCTCCCAGCCGCCCTTAACCCACACCCGCCCCTGCTACACCTCCGACCTCCCTTCCAGCCGCCCTTAACCCACACCCGCCCCTGCTACACCTCCGACCTCCCTCCCAGCCGCCCTTAACCAACACCCACCCCTGCTACACCTCCGACCTCCCTCCCAGCCGCCCTTAACCCACACCCGCCCCTGCTACACCTCCGACCTCCTTCCCAGCCGCCCTTAACCCACACCCGCCCCTGCTACACCTCCGACCTCCCTCCCAGCCGCCCTTAACCCACACCCGCCCCTGCTACACCTCACAGCTTGGGCAAAATATTACTGAATCCAACCTAACCTAACCTAACCTGATCTGATCTGATCTGATCTGATCTGACCTGACCTAACCAAACCTGACCTGACCTAACCTAACCCAACCTAACCTAACCAAACCTGACCTGACCTAACCTTTTATTTATATACACGAAGGACTTTAAATAACGATATTGTGTTCACTGAAGAAATCTTTGGTCTGTGGGTCGGCGTGGGTGAGGGTGGTATGTTGAAGTACTCTCTCTCTCTCTCTCTCTCTCTCTCTCTCTCTCTCTCTCTCTCTCTCTCTCTCTCTCTCTCTCTCTCTCTCTCTCTCTCTCTCGTGGGACCTGTATCTATTCCCTCGCCACATTAGGATTGTCTTACAGTATCTGATCGATCCTGCTGGCCATCACCACCTCAAGACACTAGTGGCTGGCCATCACCACCTCCAGACACTAGTGGCTGGCCATCACCACCTCCAGACACTAGTGGCTGGCCATCACCACCTCCAGACACTAGTGGCTGGCCATCACCACCTCCAGACACTAGTGGCTGGCCATCACCACCTCCAGACACTAGTGGCTGGCCATCACCACCTCCAGACACTAGTGGCTGGCCATCACCACCTCCAGACACTAGTGGCTGGCCATCACCACCTCCAGACACTAGTGACTGGCCATCACCACCTCCAGACACTAGTGGCTGGCCATCACCACCTCCAGACACTAGTGGCTGGCCATCACCACCTCCAGACACTAGTGGCTGGCCATCACCACCTCCAGACACTAGTGGCTGGCCATCACCACCTCCAGACACTAGTGGCTGGCCATCACCACCTCCAGACACTAGTGGCTGGCCATCACCACCTCCAGACATTAGTGGCTGGCCATCACCACCTCCAGACACTTGTGGCTGGCCATCACCACCTCCAGACACTAGTGGCTGGCCATCACGACCCCCAGACACTAGTGGCTGGCCATCACCACCTCCAGACACTAGTGGCTGGCCATCACCACCTCCAGACACTAGTGGCTGGCCATCACCACCTCCAGACACATAATCTAACCCAACCTAATCTAACCTAACAAATCATAAATTAACCCAACCCAACCAAACCCAACCCAACCAAACCCAACCCAACCCATTCCAACCCAACCTAACGTAACCCATAAATTTTAAGCTTTATAGAACTAAGGGACATTACCATAACACCCAAATCCTAATGGCATCAACTCAATCTATCAAGCTTATCGGGAATCGAACCTGGGACCATTGACTTGAGAGGCGAATGTCCTCTTAGAAAACTTCCGTCCCTCCTTATTCTGAGCTTTATATGTGAGAGACTCCATTGAGATAGGGGGAGATATAGAGACACAGGCCATTTTTAGTAATTTATAACACATTGAATAGGAGAGAGATCTTTTGTATGGCCAAAGTTTATATCCAGGGGAGTTAACTGGTGGTGGTGGTGGTGGCGGTGGTGGCGGAGTTAACTGGTGGTGGTGGTGGCGGAGTTTACTGGTGGTGGTGGTGGTGGCGGTGGTGGCGGAGTTAACTGGTGGTGGTGGTGGTGGTGGTGGTGGTGGTGGTGGTGGCGGAGTTAACTGGTGGTGGTGGTGGTGGTGGTGTTAACTGGCGGTGGTGGTGGTGGTGGTGAGAGGAGAGTCTTGCCTCTACTGTGGTGCCTCGTGGTGTACCTTGAGAGATAATGGTGTACCTTGAGAGATAATGGTGTACCTTGAGAGATAATGGTGTGCCTTGAGAGATAATGGTGTACCTTGAGAGATAATGGTGTACCTTGAGAGATAATGGTGTACCTTGAGAGATGATGGTGTACCTTGAGAGATATTTGTGACATTTGAGAGATAGACTTAGAAACCTTATTGTTATTTATACATCATATACTGCATACCAAGTGACACCTGTATATACCAAGTGACACCTGTATTTACCAAATGACACCTGTATATACAAAGTGACACCTGTATATACCAAATGACACCTGTATATACAAAGTGACACCTGTATATATCAAGTGGCACCTGTATATACCAAGTGACACCTGTACAAAGTGACACCTGTGTATACCAAGTGACACCTGTATATACCAAGTGACACCTGTACAAAGTGACACCTGTATATACCAAGTGACACCTGTACAAAGTGACACCTGTATATACCAAGTAACACCTGTACAAAGTGACACCTGTATATACCAAGTGACACCTGTACAAAGTGACACCAAAACTGTCCTCACCTGCACACTTATCTTGCCACACCTGTTCCTTGATCCCAGATGGTGGTCGAGCCAGCATCGTTTCCCTCCCCCTCCCCCCCGTCTCTCTCTCTCTCTCTCTCTCTCTCTCTCTCTCTCTCTCTCTCTCTCTCTCTCTCTCTCTCTCTCTCTCTCTCTCTCTCTCTCTCTCCTGCCTGTGTTGTGTGACCCAGGTGACAGCTCCTTACTGACAGGTATTGACAGCTGCTGCCTCTCTCCTGTCGGGCTCTCAGTGACGTTCATCTGAGAGGTATACATAAAGTTGACGGTGTTAGTCTGTCTCTCCGTCCTGTAGGTGAAGAGGAAGAGGAGGTGGAGGAGGAGGAGGAGGAGGAGGACGAGGGAGAGGAAGAGGAGGACGAGGGAGAGGAGACGATGGTGGTATTTGGTGAGGATTGGTATGTGTAAATGTTTTGTTTGTGGTGGGGCCCTGGGCGGTGTTACTGGTGGAGAAGCAATTAGGTATTGTGTGGATCTTGTGTCCCTCTGCCTCTGAGTGTGTGGCTGCTACGTCTCTCTCTCTCTCTCTCTCTCTCTCTCTCTCTCTCTCTCTCTCTCTCTCTCTCTCTTAACCTTATTAACTTTCTGTCTCTTTATATATATGAATCTCTCACTCTCTTCCATTACCTCTTTCTTTGTTTATCTTTCTGTCTCTTTATCTCTCGTTTTATCTCTTGTTATCTGTTTCTCATTCTCTTACCATCTCTCTTTATCTCTGTCTCGCTTCCTTTCCTTTTCTCTTGATATATCTGTTTCTCTCTCTTTATCTCCCTCCCTCTCTTTCTATTCCCATCTCTATAAGCTATAAGAACTTGGACCTATTAGAACGGAGGCCTATTAGAACGAGGGCCTTTTAGAACTGGGATCTATTAGGACTTGAACCTATTAGTACTGGTACCAAATAGAACTTTGGGCCTTTCAGAACTGGGGCCTGTTATATCTGGAGTCTCTTAGAACTGGGACCTATTAGGACTGGGGCATATTAGAACTTGGAGCCTATTAGAACAGATGCCTATTATAAATGGGGCCTATGAGCACTGTGGCCTATTGGTGCTCTTACTTCTTTAATCTACATAAAGAGTGAGAGAGAGAGAGAGCGAGAGAGAGAGAGAGGGCACAGGGGTACCTTTAATAAACAAAACAACATCATGTTTTATCACCTACATTTAAAACCCGGTGGTCACGTAAACCGCTTTATGATCACCTCAGGTAAACTATCCGGGTATACTGGTGGACGTGGAGACAAGTGTGTGTGTGTGTGTGTGTGTGTGTGCAGGTGTGTGTGCGTGTGTGTGTCTGTGTGCGTGTGCATGTGTGTGTGTGTAGTAGTAGTAGTAGTAGTAGTACAGGTCAGTACAGTACTAAGCGACACGACACACGACAATACTTATATGACAACCCTCAACACACTAATTCCATCCAACATGGCGCTAGTATTACTCTAAAACTATAATAATTAATTAATTTGCGGTAGTTTAGTATTTTAACGATAATGATAATTAAACCTTGATTATGAAGAAAAAAACAAATTGCGTAATTGCTTGTTAGGAAATTCACCAAACTACAGATGTAAACACAAAAGGAGCTCTGACGACCAATCTAACCATCGAGAAATATCAGTGACCAGTCAGAGACGACAGGGGTAACAATGACCAATCAGCTGGAGGGAGAGAAGCGGGTAGGTGATGCCAGCCAGAGAATCACCTCAATCAGTGCTTGGCTACACACACACACACACACAGGGAACATCATTG
Organism: Homarus gammarus; assembly: GCA_958450375.1. Classification (NCBI taxonomy): domain Eukaryota; kingdom Metazoa; phylum Arthropoda; class Malacostraca; order Decapoda; family Nephropidae; genus Homarus; species Homarus gammarus. The sequence continues at coordinate 1,887,640 of CAUDMG010000786.1, read as the reverse complement.
TTTTTGTGTGTTTGTGTTTTAATGTTAATATATAAACAACATTCCCCACAGTGACAATATTAAGACCCGATCATCATTAACGAGTGTTTTATTTAATATTGTGAGTAAAAATGACCAGTGAAACGAAGAAAATGAGGTAAACGAGTGGAAATATTACCGTTGGTGGTATGACTCATCATAGAAAACGCGAACCATCACACCTGGGCGACGCCATGACACAGGTGAGTGTTGCCAACCATCACTAACTCGGAGTGTGGTGGAGTGGGATGGGGGGGGGGTGTGTAGGGTGTGGTGGGATGTGTTTGTGTTTGTATCTATCTTCTCTCAGTACCTCAACCAACCGCACAAATAAACATCTCGCACACACACAGTACGTCGACCCTCTGATGATAGCTAAGCCAGTCTCCGAGGCGCCTCCCCCCACCCCCCCTCAGTGCCGGATTAACCATGAGGCGCTTGAGGCACTGGCCTCCGGCCCCCCGACTCTAAGGGGCCCCCAAATCCAAACATTCTCGAAGTTGAAGCGTATAAAGCATGAACTTCGTTCAACGATGTCCTGGCAACGTCTCAATTTTCTGTCTCGTATGAACATTAAATGTGTTATTTTGCAGAAGCTTAATATTGATGAAATCACTGATAAATTTTGGTATATTTTGTTCTTGTTATTTATATATACCTTGAGGGTAGGGGGCCCTGTTCCTCAGGCCCCTATTAAGCTTAATCCAGCCCTGCCCCCCTCAAGATAGCCAAGATATATACAAATTGCGCTTCTTTGATCTTACCCGCGCACAGGGCAATTCTCTGTGTAAAAGTGATATATTTTCTGTGAGGCTGAGTGGAGGTGGGTGGAGGAGGGTTAGAGTGGGTGGAGGGTATGGTTGAGGTGGGTGAAGGTGGGATAGGTGTCGGAGGGTAGTGGGTAAGGTCGTGGTGGGTTAGTTTAAGTTTGGTTATGTTTGGTTAGATTAGGTTTGGTTAGGTGAGGCTGTAAGTGGCACTAGTGTGGGTGTCAGGGCCAGGTATGCTAATGAGGGAGTCCTTACTGTACTGTACCATTCATTTAGTGCTTTATATCTGCACAAAGGCTCTCCAAGTGTAATAATAATAATAATAATAATAATTAACGATTTTTTGAAAAAAGTTCTGCAGCCCGAAGGCTGGAAATGTACATTAGACAAAGATGACTTATTGCATTCAAAGACATGGGGTAGTTGGGTCGTTTAACAAAAGCTTTCATTACTAAAAGGAGAAGGAACATGAACTGAACATACGAATTATAGTTTACATTTGATGGCCCGGGCTGGTCTCTTGCCATACTGTGTGAGGTCACGTAGGCCACGGGGTGCAGTAACTCGTTCGTAGATGCTGACATAAAGGACCTCACGTAGTAATGGAGACACCGGGTGGTGTGGCGTTCACGTGGTGCAGTAACTCGTCCATATGTGTTGATATGAAGGACATCACGTAGTCATGGAGACATCGTGTGGTGTGAGGTAGTGTCACAGTACCTCACCTTATGATCCGGTTGTAAAGCCGACCCTCTGTTGTTCCCAGAGTGGACTGATTAATACCGCCTGGTCAGAAGATGGTAGTCGGATCCCAGGGGCGCTAATTTCACTGGTGGGTCATGGCTCTCGCTGGTACTGTCTACTGCTTAATTCATTGTCGTAAACACTGTTCGACACTTATCCCACTTCTTTCCGAAACGAAAATGTCACTTTTGGAGGGATTATGTCGATATCTTGGTGGTGAGGATGGGTCGAGGAGAGGGACTTGAGGAATGGGCCAACATTGGCCGAGAGCAGCTCCTCAGCAGGAGCAGGCGCCCGATAGGTTTTAGCTCTCCAGTGTGTGTGTGTGTGTGTGTGTGTGTGTGTGTGTATTGTATATATGTATTGTGTATGAACATGGTGTATGAACATTGTGTATAAATATTATACATGTACTCGTATTACTCAACTATCGCTACCAAGTCTGCATCCTGACCAGCATGTCTCTTGTGCCGGGATGTACAGTATCTTACACTCGGCAGGAATATTTATGACCCGTACTTTGTCGCGTAATAATTATTCCTTGTGTCTGTCTTGATAGCCAGAATAGTGCATGGCCTGGTTCTCTCTGGGGCCTGGTCCACATGATACCGATACAATCACACGTATTGCTGATCAAAGATCTCTCTCTCTCTCTCTCTCTCTCTCTCTCTCTCTCTCTCTCTCTCTCTCTCTCTCTCGCCTCGGGGTTCAGGAAATGACACAACTTTCGCTATGCAAATTATCGCGAAATTCTCAGATTATTGGCTAAGGATGCGACCGTGTAAGCTATATGTACGACCCTCTCTCTTATTACTGGAGGTCGGAAAACGGGGCGGACGGAAAACGGGGCGGAAAGAAGCGTGACATAGGGTGGAGCAACACGGAATGGATCGGAAACGTAGGGCGGAACGAGACGGAGGGGAGCGAGGCGGAACGGGAGCTAGACTGAGGCGGAACGGGAGCGAGACTGAGGCGGAACAGAAGCGAGACTGAGGCGGAACGGGAGCGAGAACTGAGGTGGAACTGGAGGTATAATGAGGCGGAGCGAGACTGAGGCGGATCGGGAGGGATAATGAGTTGGAACGGGACAGAGTGAGGCGGAAGATCTCTCTCTCTCTCTCTCTCTCTCCCTTTTCACCTGCTCCCTGCTGTTGCCTGCTGCTCCCTGCTACCGCCTGATTCCTGCTACCTGCTCCCTGCTCCCTGCTGTTACCTGCTGCTCCCTGCTGCTGCCTATTACCTGCTGGAGGCGGGCGTAAACTTTTCCAATTAGCGGACGTGAAGAAGTATTTAAGTGAAGGCTTTAACAAGTTCCTCTCCAGACACTTACCTTTAACAACAGAAAAACCATAAATTTAAGGGGTTTAACTTTGAAGACATTTGTGGTTTAAAGTTTTATTTTAGGGGTTTTAAGTGATTTATTTTTAAGGGTTTAAGTGTTTTATTTTAAGGTGTTTATTTGATGTATTGTGTTATAATTTATGGGTTTAAGTTATATTTTTGAACGTTTCTATTTTCTTTGCTGCAGAACATGTACCGAGGACACAGTTTCTTTAGTTAACTGAAAAACCGAACCTAACATAACCTAGCCTAATCTGACCTAACCTAACCTAATATAACCTAACCTAACCTAATATAACCTAACCTAAACTAACCTAACCTTAGCTAATCTAACTTAACCTAGCCTAACCTAATCTAACATACAAACTAATTTTGAGGCATCAACTAAATTCTCAAAGGATTATAAGCTATTTCTTTTAACTAAAATGATCTCTCTCTCTCTCTCTCTCTCTCTCTCTCTCTCTCTCTCTCTCTCTCTCTCTCTCTCTCTCTCTCTCAGTGGGATTTTAATGTAAGAGAAAGAGATAAAAATGGGTTCAATAATGCTCTGAGACTCGACCGTGCACACACACACACACACACACACACACACACACACACACACACACATTATTTAAATCTTTTGCATATGAATATTCATTGAGAGACAGAGCGAGAGAGTGAGTGAGAGATAAAGAGCGAGACATACAGAGATCAAGAGAGAGAGAGAGAGAGAGAGAGAGAGAGAGAGAGAGAGAGAGAGCGAGAAAGACACGGACAGATAGAGTGAGAGAAATGCAGAAAGATAGAGAGCGAGAGAGATGGTGAGAGAGAGAGAGAGATGGTGAGAGAGAGAGAGAAAATTTATCTACCCGGAAATAAATTAATTAAATGCGGTGGGTGGAATCCATAGATTTATCCCAGTGATTTATTTCCTTGCTACAAATTACACCTGAAATGGCTCCTGTCCTAAATTGGCACCTGTAGTAATACGGTACGGTACCTCTCCCTCTGTACCTGCATCTGTACCTGTGATAATTATCTACCTGTACCTGTAAATGTGTTTGTACCTGTATAGTGATTTAACCCCCCCCCCTCCCCCCCTCCCTCCCCCCAGCCCCCACCTGACCCTGATCTTATATCGAAGGTCAGTTTATTGTTGTTATTGTGGTGGCTGTTTTAGTTGTGATGATTGTTGTGGTTGTTACGGTAATTGTTACTGGTGTTGTTAGTTTTGTAATAGTTGTTGTGTAGGTTGTTGTAGTTGTTGTTAATGATAAATATAGTTGTATTAATGTTGAAGTTGTAATTTTAGTCTATTTTTTTTTTCGTAGTTATGTTTCATGTTATTGTTGTGGTAATATCTGTTGTTGTTGTTGTTGTTGTTGTATACATGTGAGGTTGTGGTATGTTGACAGACAGAGAATGAGAGATAGGGAAAGAGACAGACACACAGACAGGCAGGGAGAAAGAGAGAGATAGACAGACAGACAGACAGACAGAAGAGAGAGAGATAGAGACAGACTGAAGGACAGAGACAGACAGACAGACCGACAGACGGAGAAAGAGAGAGAGAGAGACAGACAGACAGAAGGAGAGAGAGAGCTAGAGACAGACTGAAGGACAGAGACAGACAGACAGACAGACCGACAGACAGAGAGAGAGAGATAGAGACAGACTGAAGGACAGAGACAGACAGATAGACAGACAGGAAAGTTAAAGTTTGTGTTTGCTGGTTCACGGTGGGGAGAGTTCAACAAGACCTTTGGCATTTAAACGAGGAAATGATATTATACACTAGAGAGAGAGAGAGAGAGAGAGAGAGAGAGAGAGAGAGAGAGAGAGAGAGAGAGAGAGAGAGAGAGAGATGGAAGGTGAAATGGCCTTGTGTATTGAGTACTGGTATTGAGGTGAGGGGAAGGGGTGAGGGGAGGGGAAACGGGAGGGGAGGGGAAGGGGTGAGGGGAGGGGAGAGGAAGGGGTGACGAGAGGGGAGGGGAGGGGAAGGGGTGAAGGGATGTGAGAGTTTGTCCTACACTGTCCGTGGGGTCATAAATATCTCGACAAAACAAGGGGAGGGAAGGTGTGTGTGTGTGTGTGTGTGTGTGTGTGTGTGTGTGTGTGTGTGTGTGTGTGTGTGTGACGCGAGACCCACATGACTAACACCCTGGGCTGACTGGTAACTGTTTCAGACTGGAGTATTAGACTGAGGCAAATCTTGTAACTGTAACCAATTCAGTCATGTAAAAAAATAAATAAAATATGTCACCTGATATAACCAATCACCTGATCCCCAACACAACTATAAATACATTGAATCTCTTTACTGTCCGCAATATCACCAATTATAATCGGATCATCCCTATTATCGACGCTGTTAAAGGAGTCTCGAGGTGTCGATATTACTTCAGTGGTTTCGAGGAGGTGTGGGGCTATGTATTGGTCTCTCTCTCTCTCTCTCTCTCTCTCTCTCTCTCTCTCTCTCTCTCTCTCTCTCTCTCTCTCTCTCTCTCTCTCTCTCTCTCTCTCTCTCTCTCAATTATTCATCATATCCTCCTCCACTCTACTCATATAATTAGGGAAGAGGGGATAATGATAGAGGCATTAATGAGGAAAACTTTGGGGGCAAGTGGAGGGCAATTGAGGGGTAGGAGGGGGCAGGGGTAGGGGAGCCAGGGGTTGGTAGAGGTAGGAGGGCCAGGGGAAGGTGGGTCAGGGGATGGCAGGGCTAGGAGGGCCAGGGGATGGTAGAGGTAGGAGGGCCAGGGAAAGGTGGGTCAGGGGATGGCAGGGCTAGGAGGGTCAGGGGATGGTAGAGTTAGGAGGGCCAGGGGAAGGTGGGTCAGGGGATGGCAGGGCTAGGAGGGCCAGGGGATGGTAGAGGTAGGAGGGCCAGGGGAAGGTGGGTCAGGGGATGGCAGGGGTAGGGGGGGCCAGGGGATGGTAGAGGTAGGAGGGCCAGGGGAAGGTGGGTCAGGGGATGGGAGGGCTAGGAGGGTCAGGGGATGGTAGAGGTAGGAGGGCCAGGGGATGGTAGAGGTAGGAGGGCCAGGGGATGGTGGGTCAGGGGATGGCAGGGCTAGGAGGGCCAGGGGATGGTAGAGGTAGGAGGGCCAGGGGATGGTAGAGGTAGGAGGGCCAGGGGAAGGCATAATTCTCAGGTGTGTTGTAAATTATGTTAATTGGGAGACTTATTTGTAGGTTGCTGTCAGACTGATACTGTCCTGAGAGAGAGAGAGAGACAGAGAAAGAGAGAGAGAGAGAGAGAGAGAGAGAGAGAGGGGGGGGGGTTCACTCGACTATCTGTATTGTGTGAGGGATGTTTTTATGTTCGTTTGTTTCTGTCTCTGTTTGATTAGTTGTTTTTGTTTGTCTGCCGTTTGTTTGTCTGTTTGTTTATTTCTTGAGATATGTTTATTTGTTTCTCGTTACAGTTGTTTATTTATTTGTTTAGTTTGAGGAATGTTCGTTTAATTTAACCATGCGTCCGTCCGTCCGTGTTTGTGTCCATCCGTCTTTCCGTCCGTCCGTGTGTATCTGTCCGTTCGTTCGTCCGTCCGCCCGTCCGCCCATGTTTATCTGCCCGTCCGTCATTCAGTTCGTTCGTCCGTGTGTATCTGTCCGGCCGTCCGTAATCTTTTCACACTGTCAATATCTTCATCAGAAAGTGACTCAGTTGTGTTGGAACTTGTTAGCATGAGAGCCTTTATCAACCTGTGTACTACGTCAATGTGTTTGTGTGTGTGTTTGACGACAGTGCTTGTGTTTGACGTTACCGTGTGTGTGCATGTGTGTGTGTGTGTGTGTGTGTCACGTCACCGAAGACCTGGTGAACGGTGCTTAATAACCCTGGTAGTTGAAGTACCCTGAAACTAAACAGAACAACACTTAACTATACTTTATAAGCGTAGTGGGTAATGAAGGACATTAAGTAGCCTCTAATGTCTGGAGATGTTTAATAAAAGCAACTGCTGGATAAATGGCAGCCTGTACGGTACGATCTCTCTCTCTCTCTCTCTCTCTCTCTCTCTCTCTCTTTCTTTCTTTCTTTATCTCTCTCTCTCTCTCTCTCTCTCTCTCTCTCTCTCTCTCTCTCTCTCTCTTACACTTGGATAATTAAAATCGTTGTCTTGGCTTTGTGTACATTTTTCCAGTCGTTCGTTTGAGGCTCAGTTTAATAGTGATCTTGAAGCGTAAACTGGAAGACTCGTTTTATTTTATTTTTTTTTTGGAGGTCCTGGCGGGTGTAGTGTTGCCTGGGTTGTGTCTCTCTGGTTGAGGCACAATGCATAACAATGAAGAGGTGTGTTGTCGAGTTGCAGATGGCTCCTCCTTCAATTGGGTGTCTTGGGTATATACGTTATCTTTAAGCTGATGAAGATGGTGATGGTGATAGTGGGGATGGTGGTGGTGATAGTGGGGTTGGTGATGGTGATAGTGGGGATGATAATGGTGATGGTGATAGTGGGGATGATAATGGTGATGGTGATAGTAGTGGTGGTGGTGGTAGTGGTGATTATGATGTATGATAATATTGATTCTAATGGTGGTTGGTGGTGATGACGATAGTGATGTTAACGATGCTAATAATGATGATAGCTTAGTGAATACATACATCAATTATGATCACTATAGCTCTTACCAAAGTTGACTTATGCTGCTGCAGATATACTCCCATACTCAATCAGATTCAGAGTTGACCCCCAATGAATCTCCAGCTGGTGACCTTGACCTTTGATTTGATGACTTCCAATTTATGTCACCAGTAGGAGATGCCATGGTAGATATGTAAGCCAAATTTGAACACTATAACTCTGACTGTTCTTGATTTGTGTTGTCCACAGTAGGTATACATAAACAGAGACGGCCCTCCTCGCCTTGCTTGGGGGACCTCTTGACGTCACTGATCACGTCTTTGTATTATTTTTCTTCTTTCTGGTGTATATTGACTCTTATTCTTTACATTTTATTCTTATTACTCGCCTTTATTATTTTCTGGGGGGTTTTGTGTGTTTCTGTATCCATTATTCCATCCCAGACGAAAGTGGGAGAGGAGTAGAGGTGATAACTATGAGATATAGGAAGTGTTGTTGAAGGTATGAAATAAAACGAAATAAAGGGAACAATTTTTTTTATATAATAGTCAATATAACAGATGAGGGAATTGGTAGTGGTGGTGGTAGTGGTAGTAGTGGTGGTGGTGGTAGTAGTAGTTGTAGTGGTGGTAGTAATGAAGCTGGTGGTGATGAAGGTGGTAGTAGTTGTAGTATTGTAGTAGTAGTAGTAGTAGTAGTATTGTAGTAGTAGTAGTAGTAGTAGTAGTAGTCGTAGTGGTTATAGTTGTGGCAGTGGTGGCTGACCTATGTCCCAGTCAGTGTGTGTTCTAAGGGCCATGTCAGTTCAGTTGAGGTCAGGTCAAACATAAGTTTACTGGTGATGTGACCCCAAGACTCACTTCTGATACACCACAAAATCCTATTAAGGTCCGTTTCTGATCGCTTTCAATCCTAATGGTGCCACAGTCCTGAGAGTTAGGTTAGGTTAAGCTTGGTTAGGTTAGGTTAAGCTTGGTTTGATTAGGTTAGTTTAGGTTAAGCTTGGTTTGATTAGGTTTGGTTAAGTTAAGTTTAGTTTGATTGGGTTAGGTTAGGTTAGGTTGAAGCCTATTAGAATTAAACTCGTCTATTGGGAACGGTTCATAAATTAAGACGAGGGCCTATTATTCAGTACCTAGAGCCTATTAGGACTGGTGCTTATTAAACCTTCAGCCAGAGATACCGTAATGGGTGAGTGTCATGGGTTAAGGGTAGCTGTTGTAGCTGTCATGGGTTAAATGTAGCTGTCATGCGTTAAGTATAGCTGTCGTGGGTTGAGTGTAGCTGTTGTAGCTGTCATGGGACTATCATAGATTAAATGAAGCTGTTATGGGGCTGTCATGGGTTAGGTGTGACAGTCATATAGTGAGGTCAAGTGGGGCTGTCGTGGGGTCTCCTATGATCCACAAGAACTAGTTGGCAGATCTCGTTAAAACTTTTACATCCTGTACTGAGTCATAAACCTTCTGTGAGAGAGAGAGAGAAAGAGAGAGAGAGAGAGAGAGAGAGAGAGAGAGAGAGAGAGAGAGAGAGAGAGAGAAAGAGAGAGAGAGAGGGAAGTAGATAAATATATAAATAAAGAGATAAAGAGAGATAGGGAAGTATATAGAAAAATAAAGAGAGAGAGAATCATACTCAGGAATATATAGCACTTTACACAAGAACACAAGTGAGTCAAGGGTCAGCAGGTGGCTAGCTACCCGGCCCCCGCTCTAACGGTACCCTTTTAAAATTGCTGTTTTTGACAAGTGACATGAAAAACCTAAGCTAACCTAATAATCTAATTTTAACCTTAACCTAACCTTACCTAACCTAACCACGCATGTGCATTATGACTACAGCATCCGTGTGTGTGTGTGTGTGTGTGTGTGTGTGTGTGTGTGTGTGTGTGGGTGTGTGTGTGTACGTACTGTAAACCTGCTGTGACAAAACTGGATCTCTTAACAGGAATATATTGGTAACGACCCAATTCGTTAACTAAAGGTTTTAAATGACGACTTGACAACCTCTCGTGACGTCAGAGGCTGGATCACCCCCCAATCAGTGTGTTAATCTCATAAATATCTCGTAAGTTCAAATTCTCTCGTAACTACACCATAAGAGACACCATAATGTAGAGTTTCTATGTAGGATTATGACGTCATTAGCTTTATGTCGTAAGTCAGGTTAGGTTAGGTTAGGTTAGGTTAAGTTAAGTTAGGTTAGGTTAGGTTAGGTTAGGTTAGGTTAGGTAGTTTGATGCTTCCTCGCGTAATTATTTGTGTTAGGAGGAAAAAAAAACGCAAGTCTTTAAGAATCCTAACCTAACCACAATGACACGTGATTGGTCAAATAGGCCTGGATTTTTATTGGTCTTTATTCGTAACAAACTTATATAATGGTTGGGTTTGGTTTGGTTACGTTACGTTACTTTGATATGGTAAGGTTAGGTTTAGTTGGACTGTGGCCTAATGGGACATGGCCCATTCAGGATTGAGGTTTATTAGAACTTAGGCCTATTAGGGCTCAGGGTAATTACTAGTGAAGCTTAATTGGCCTGTAATCTAATGCAACAGACCGTAACAGTAGATCATGTGGTGGTTAATGATGAGGGGGTGAGGGGTGATGGTAGGTGGTGGTGGTGATGGGGTGTTGGTGAGGGTAGGTGGTGGTGGTGATGGGGTGGTGGTGAGGGTAGGTGGTGGTGGTGATGG
>CAUDMG010000786.1:1612500-1870000 GCA_958450375.1 Homarus gammarus | reverse complement strand
CGATCTGGCTCACGTTGGCCATCCAGTTGGGTTTATCGAGAACATTGTACATGACGGTGATGTTCCACAGCTGCTCGATGGTCTGGTTCCTTAGTTGGTCCGCGCTCAGGGAGACTTCTGGGTCACCCTCGATGGCAGAGAAGAGGAAGGCGCCCATGATGGTGTAGCCTACCATCAGCCCACACACGCCCACGTTGCTGAAGATAAAAGCAATGGTGGAACGGCAACAGTCCTTCACCTTCTCCCCAAAGGGCTTGACGTAGTGGTAGTTGCTGTGGACGTGGCTTTGGTGGGAGTGTCGTGAGGATCCTCTTCCACGTTCTATCGCCATCTTGTCGGAGAGGGAACTTGGGTTGAATTTGTTGTCCCCACCACCACCGCCGTTGCTGCCTTCGCCTGCGCTTTCGCCAGCACCGCCGTTACGCTTACTACTTTACACACTCGCGCTGTCGTTGCTGTTCCACTCTCCACAGCACACCACAGCAAGCGACGACCACAACACTGTACAGAACCACGACGGCTACCAGGCATTACCACCGCTGAGTGTGTGAGCATCACCTCTACACCCTCCTACCACAGCAGCTGCCTCTACCACACGCCGCGTGACCACACACTCCCTCACACAGCATCTCCGACACACACAGTACCACGAGTGAAAAGGGTGAAGAATAGGTCACAGCGAAAGGTTTTCACAAGTCCCTGTTCTTATCACAAGTATCTGACCATTTCACAACCCTTTCAACTCTGAGAAAATGCCAGAAAGGAGCACAACTCAGACGCTTAAAGTTCTTTCCTTCTCCCGTACAAACAACCCCTTCAGATTTCTCATCTCTGATTGTCGACTCACAAAAAAAATTGAGAGAATTCAGGACACAACTCAGAGAACTCAAGAGAACCTGCCTGCAGTCAGTCAGTCAGGTCGAGGAGGACTTGTTAAGATCTACTGACGTGTGAGGACGTGTATGAGTGTAGAGGAGTAGCCGCCGGGTGGTGAGGTGTGAGTATTACCCGTGAGGCAGACCCGGTCCTAAGTCGAGAAGATAAACAGCGCCCCAGTCCGCGCTCACAGACAGCAGGAGAAACAGCCACAGAGACAGCCGGAAGCAGATTGGAAGGAAGTTGGAGGACCTAGAGCAGTCCATCTTCAGCTGGTGAATGAGGTAGCTTGTGGCCTTGAGGCGTGGGCGGGCGTGTAGGCGTGCGTGAGGTAGGTGGGGCCGTTGAGGGCTTGGCAGGAGGACATCTGTGTCACGACACCATACGGCCGTCTACCCTGAAACAGACAACACACATTAGGGTGGACGAACTTTTGAAGCTGTAGTGAGGAAAGAAGTGTGTCACCTTTTACCTAGAGGGGATATCTTTTTTTTTTTTTAGCTGAGGTGCACAACTTTTAGCTGAGGTGCACAACTTTTAGCTGAGGTGCACAACTTTTAGCTGAGGTGCACTACTTTTAGCTGAGGTTCACAACTTTTAGCTGAGAGGCACAAAGTATAGCTAAAAACAAACATTTCGCTGAAAATGCAAAATATTACATCTAAAGTGAACAAAAGCTGAGGTGATGATGCGTTACCTGTGAAAATTAGTTTGTAGTTATGATGATAATGACACGGTCTTTATCTGGAGTGTACTGTTCTTAGCTCAGGTGTACTGTTCTTAGCTCAGGTGTACTGTTCTTAGCTCAGGTGTACTGTTCTTAGCTCAGGTGTACTGTTCTTAGCTCAGGTGTACTGTTCTTAGCTCAGGTGTACTGTTCTTAGCTCAGGTGTACTGTTCTTAGCTCAGGTGTACTGTTCTTAGCTCAGGTGTACTGTTCTTAGCTCAGGTGTACTGTTCTTAGCTCAGGTGTACTGTTCTTAGCTCAGGTGTACTGTTTTTAGCTTAGGTGTACTGTTCTTAGCTCAGGTGTACTGTTCTTAGCTCAGGTGTACTGTTCTTAGCTCAGGTGTACTGTTCTTAGCTCAGGTGTACTGTTCTTAGCTCAGGTGGGTCTGGCAGGGGAGGGACCTTGGCACTGGCCCTCGCTATTATTGTACTGTGTAACATCTGTCTCCCTCTACCACACCCTCACTACTTCATTATTACGCGGCCACACTACCTCGCTATACCACGGCCACACTACCTCACTACACCACGGCCACACTACCTCGCTATACCAGGGCCACACCACCTCGCTATACCACGGCCACACTACCTCACTACACCACGGCCACACTACCTCGCTATACCAGGGCCACACCACCTCGCTACACCACGGCCACACTACCTCACTATACCAGGGCCACACCACCTCGCTATACCACGGCCACACCACCTCGCTATACCACGGCCACACTACCTCACTACACCAGGGCCACACCACCTCGCTATACCACGGCCACACCACCTCGCTATACCACGGCCACACTACCTCACTACACCACGGCCACACTACCTCACTACACCACGGCCACACTACCTCGCTATACCAGGGCCACACCACCTCGCTATACCACGGCCACACCACCTCGCTATACCACGGCCACACTACCTCACTACACCACGGCCACACTACCTCGCTATACCAGGGCCACACCACCTCGCTACACCACGGCCACACTACCTCACTATACCAGGGCCACACCACCTCGCTATACCACGGCCACACCACCTCGCTATACCACGGCCACACTACCTCACTACACCACGGCCACACTACCTCGCTATACCAGGGCCACACCACCTCGCTATACCACGGCCACACTACCTCGCTACACCACGGCCACACTACCTCGCTATACCAGGGCCACACCTCCTCGCTATACCACGGCCACACTACCTCGCTATACCACGGCCACACTACCTCGCTATTACGCCTACGAGGTTAACAAAGTACTGTACTGTACATCAGCAGCTTTCCACAAACAAAACAAAACAATATGCGTTTCTCTCTTTAAAAATCCCCCTAAATCCATACAAATCCGGATCTTCAGACATTAATCCAGTAGTGGTTTGTTTGTTTGTTTGTTTGTTTGTTTGTTTTAGCCCGTAACATGGAATAAAACAACGCATTTAGTCACGGTCGAGTCTCTGTGGAATTTTGACGCCTTGATTTTTTTTTTTGTGAACAGATACGAGAAGTTATGTACGTACGTCTGTTTGAGAGTCTGTCATCAAGAACCTAACCTACCTACCTTAACCTTAATCTAACCTAACTTAACGTACCCTAACCTAAGCTAACCTAACCTACCTTAACCTTAATCTAACCTAGCTTAACCTACCCTAACCTAACCTAACCTAACCTAACCTACCTTAACTTAACCTAACCTACCTTAACATCACCACCACCATCACTACTACCACCACCAACATCACCACCATCACTACCATCACCATCACTACCATCACCATCACTACCATCACCATCACTACCATCACCACCACTACCACCACCACCACAAACGCCATCACAACCACTACCACCACCACCACCACCACCACCACCACCACTACCACTACCACTACAACCACAACCACCATCACAACCACCACCACCACAACCACTACCACCACAACCACTACCACCACAACCACCACAACCACTACCACTACCACCACCACCACCACCACCACTACCACCACCACAACCACCACCACCACCACCACCACCACCACCTTTACTGAATATAACAACATGAATTTTACGACTTTCTAAGAACCTGTGGCTGAGAACTTATATTTACTGGGCCTCTCTGCCTCAGTAACCCCAAAATATGCCTTACCCCCCCCCCCTTCTCCCCTCCCCCCCTCCCCCCATCACCCCCTCCCTGGCCCCCATAATCTCTAGAGTCTATTGTAGTGCAGTCGAGTCATTACTCACAAATTCGACCATTTTCCAAAAGTCCGTGAAAAATATTATCTGACGGAGACGAGTTTTGGGGTGGATTTTCTTGTTGTGTTTGTGACATACATACATACATACATACATACATGCATACATATATACACACTGTACATACATACATACATACATACATACATACATACATACATACATACATGCCTACTGTCTCCTTTCTTCATCTCTCTCTATCTCTCAAGCAATGTTTGGACTTGGAGAATGAGACAAAAAGAGAGAGAGAGAAAGAGAGCACAAACAGTAAGGAAGGAGGGAAATGAGAAAGAAAAGGAAAGGAAGAGAGAGAGAGAGATAAATAGAAGAGAAAGAGAGAGAGAGAGAGAGAGAGAGAGAGAGAGAGAGAGAGAGAGAGAGAGAGAGTTGTTTACCTTTTCATCTCACTATTCCAGGAAGGCCGACACATCAGTCTCTGGTCCTGGAAACATCGTAAATTACTTCCCTCCCTAAATCTAGAGTCAAAGTGAAGGTTCGCCGCCATCATTTTTCTGCTGAGAGAGACAACATCTGTAAAGAGATTATACTCTCTCTCTCTCTCTCTCTCTCTCTCTCCTCTCTCTCTCTCTCTCTCTCTCTCTCTCTCCTTTTTTCTTCTATTCCTATTCCTATTTCTCTTTCTTTCTTTCTTTCTTTCTTTCTTTCTTTCTCACTAGGAACAGGAAAGAGAACACAGTAATTCCAGAACGTTTTACTAAGTCACGCTGGTTTCATTTCCCGCCACTGTAACCTTTAATTTTGTCAAAGTAAACAAAACCTACGAGACCAATCAACGCCACGTTTACAAGCGTCTGTGTTATTGTTTATGGCCCGTGAACCAATCAGCGAGTGGCTTGCATACGAAATTTCAAACACATGCACACGGGGGAACCAATTGGCATTCCAGAGTGACGTGACGTCGAGGAAGGGGGGCAGGTCGTGATTGGCTTAGCAACGATATAATTAAAGACGATTTCTCATTGCCTGATAATACAAGTTGAGTATAACATCGATATATATAACATGTTTATATTTGAATGTTTATACAAATACTGATGTTGTATAGATATATAATTCTGTCTGTCTGTGATGTGTATCTTGGTGTCCGATAAACAGACATACAGAGGCTGTTATCGTCATCAGGTATCGGGTACAGACTAAATCGGTTTTAGATATCATACCTCGTCAGTCCAGAAGGAGGAGGAAGAGGAAAGAGAAGGAGGAAGGGAGAAGGAAGAGGAGAAGGAAGGACCAGGACGAAGAGGAGAAAAGAGGAGACAGTAGGAAGAGGTCCAGCATACTTACAAAAACCTTACCTGTAACACTTGCCCTAATAAGTCTCGCCCTAATAAGACTTATCAATTAGACGTGTGAGAGCTTACCTTCTCTCTTTATCTTACTCTAAGTCTCTTCTTGTCTCTCTCTGAATGTGTGGTCGTAAATGAAGGGGAAGAGAAAACTGAATGAAAGGAGGGAGAGAATAGAAAAAAATGATGAAAGACATAGAGAGAAAGTAAGAGAGGAATGACTTATGAAACGTGAGAGATGAGGCAATAAACATAAATAAACAAACCGATGATGATGATGATGATGATGATGATGATGATGATGATGATGATAACAATATGAACAGCAGCAACATAATCAACAATAATAATAATAACAACAAAAATGAAAATGGCAATAATAGTAATAATAAAAACTAACAACGACAACACCAATAACAACACCAATAATGACAACAATAACAAAAACATCACCAACAACACCAACAACGATAACAACAACACCACCACCAACAACAACAACAACAACAACAACAACAACACCACCACCAACACCACCAACAACAACACCACCAACAACAACATCACCAACACCACCACCACCACCACCACCAACAACAACAACAACAACAACAACAACAACAACACCACAACAACAACAACAACAACACCAACAACAACACCAACACCACCACCACCAACACCACCAACAACAACACCACCAACAACAACATCACCAACACCACCACCACCACCAACAACAACAACAACAACAACAACACCAACACCACCACCACCACCACCAACACCACCAACAACAACACCACCAACAACAACATCACCAACACCACCACCACCACCACCACCAACAACAACAACAACAACAACAACAACAACACCACCACCACCAACACCACCACCACCAACAACAACAACAACACCACCAACACCACCACCACCACCAACAACAACAACACCCACCAACAACAACAACACCACCACCACCAACAACAACAACAACAACACCACCACCACCAACAACAACAACAACAACACCACCACCACCAACAACAACAACAACAACAACAACAACCATCCTGGACATCACACCTGTAAGTCGTGATAATAAAATACAACAAATCATTACCTAATAATTAACAAGGTCATTCCTCAGGTAATTACGTCAAGATTCATCACCTGAGCGTCTTGCATACCTCACACTTGCCTATTACCTGCTGACTAATTACCAACGGGCCCCTGAGGTGCCATTTAATTGTCAAAACTCCAGGTAAATGGCCCGTGTTAGGGAGTGAAGGTGAGATGACAGTCATGAGGAAGGGTGAAGTGGTGGGGGTAGTGGCAGGGGGATTACTGTGTGTTGGACGGGGGGTAGTGGCACCTCCTCAACCACCACTACCACCTTCACCACTACCACCATCACCACTACACCACCACCAACCATCACCACTACACCACCACAACCATCACCACCACAACCATCACCACTACACCACCACCACAACCATCACCACTACACCACCACCACCAACCATCACCACTACACCACCACCACCACAACCATCACTACTACACCACAACCATCACCACCACCACCATCACCACAACAGATCTCAGTGATAGTAAAAATATACCTTCCTTGAATACCAACCTGTCAGTAGAAACTGCTTGTGTACATTTTTGTCCTTATTTTTTTTTTTGCTGGAGTTCGTCATGAACGTGTATGTCTATGTTTAGGTCGTGTGTCTGTGTTTATGTCGTGTGTCTGTGTTTATGTCGTGTGTCTGTGTTTATGTCGTGTGTCTGTGTTTATGTCGTGTGTCTGTGTTTGCGTCTTGTGTCTGTATTTGAGTCGTGTGTCTGTGTTTACGTCGTGTGTCTGTTTACGTCGTGTGTCTGTGTTTGTTTATGTCTTGTGTCTGTTTGTCATATTGCATAAACTCCCATACGTTACTGACCAGGTAGACATCTAGTAATTAATAAACACAGGTAAGGTCTCAGATTTACACTTTAACTTTCGTATCAGTTAAAAAAAAAATACAATTAAACCTCAAGAATATAATCCCATAAACAATATACCGACGCAGACATGATCCACCAAATTTTAAAAGTGACTCAATATTGTGAGTGTTGGGGTATAGGAAACATCTTATGAGTTACGAGGGTCCTTGTCATAGCCACCGCCTGAGAGCCCCACAACCCTGCTATAACCCCTCATAAATCAAGGTTGTGGTGGAGCACGTGTGGGAGGGAGTCAGGGAGGTGTGTGGTGGAGAATATGTAGGAGGAAGGGAGGGAGGTGAGTGTGTTGGAGGAAGATAGGTAAAATCTCTTTTTCAATACACACACACACACACACACACACACACACACACAGTCTGACATTTTAACATAGTTTCCCCTAAATGTCACATCTCTAACAGAACAGAAAACGAATACAAATAAAACACAGTTACCAATTCGTCTCAAAATACTATCCTCTTCTCCTCTTGATGCTGTGAAGTGTTCTCACCGCACACACACTTCATAGATGGTGGAGGAGGAGGATGGGGGGGGGGGGGGGAGGAAAAATACCACCGGGTGAAAAGTTTACAAAGTTTGGAACTACATTATCGTTATGAGGAAATTTATCGTCTCTGAATTATCTGATTTGGGGAGAATTTTCTTTAAGTTTCGATTCTTTTTTTTAAGGTTATTTTTTTTTTTATAAACTTTGGGTATTATCAATTCTCTAGATAAAAAAATTATTGAGTATATTGTTGTATACTTTGGCCTGAATGTATCTTATATTTTTTATTACACCTGTAGTTTGGATTTAGGATTATTGAAACCACCTTTTTGAGTTCCTATTTTTGTATGACTTTTAATTTAATAACCCAAAATATACTTCTCGTGAAAGTATAAAATGATAAACTTTGACATGAAAATACTTTATATTTATTATTATTTGTTTGTTTGTTTGTTTGTTTGTAGTTTCCACGTTTGCTTTGTCTACATACCACAGCGGGTGGGTTGTGTGACGGCCTGGCGTGGGGTAATTACAATTTATAATTATATTTGATTACAGTTAATCGAACCTAACCTAACCTAACCTAACCCAAATACACTAAAATTAATACAATCTGATCAAACTATATTTATATACAAAGGAAATTTACGTTGAAAGCCATAAATAATTGATACAATATTACAGTGGAAACGACAGACGTCAACAAGTACTGTATATATTAGCGCTTGTTAAACCTTATCCGACAGTACATAGACAAGGTTAGGTTAGGTCAGGTCAGGTCAGGTTAGTCTCATTAATCACCAGTAGTTTTGTGATGGTTTTTGACTAATGTTGTGGAGAGTTGGTAAGAGCAGACAACTATAATGATAAGAAGAAAAACAAATAATAATAATAATAATAATAATAATAATAATAATAATAATAATAATAGTAATACTAATAATAATAATTCATGTAACGTAACAATTTCTACAACTCACACTTAACAATAACCAACAATATTGCCTTATAAAAAATAATATATTCCTTTTATAAAAAAATAATGACCTTAATTAATTGACCTTAATTAACCCTGGGGACCTTCAATCTAACGTAAAACATAATTAACCCACTAACTCAATTTTATACACAAACTGTCACTGAAAAATATAATTCCATTATTAAAAACATTATAAATATTATCTATCAGGTGGATTAAAATAATCGTGGATGCTTCTATCATTATGCAAATTAGTCAGGTAATATATCCTATTAAACAAAGTGCTCTGTGATAATATCTCTCGTCAACCTAAATCAATTTTTTTGTATAACGTCTCTTATTTACTCACTAACTTGGTATAATGAATGTGTCCCTTATGTAAACAGACACATACATACACTAACACATCTCACATAAACAAACACGTACGTACTACTACTTTGCTGTCACTCGGAATCGATGACGATCATCCAGCTATGATATAATTATACGAGTTATTAAGGATGTCACCTTCATTGGTGAGCTCTGAGGTGACTCGAGAGGCCGATACGGGATCGGCCGGGTCGTCCACAGATACACACGCTACCTCATCGCCGTAGACATGTACTGGGGGGTTGCCAGAGGTTCTATTTCTCTATTAATTTTGTTTTTCTTCAGATAATTTATAATCTCTCAAGTTATTTGTAAGATCTGGGGAAAATGTCATTAATTTTTTTTACAAAAGTATATAATTTTTCATCACATTTCCAAAGATTGTTTAGTGATTTACACTTCACAATTGTCTTTCTGTCTAATATCGTCGTTAATATAATTTTTTTCAACTTTTCACATTTTTTTCCTTAATATTGTCATCAACATCAAACGTGGATTTTGTATGAATTAATTAAAATATAAATAATACCTTTTGGTTGTCCTCTGAACACATCTGGCTGTCTAATATTTTATACAAGGTCATCAAACAAGAATACTCAGATTTAAAATGGTTATATGTTGAAGTCTATACGTTTTATTTTGATGACCCCGTACATAAGCCGAGGATTTGTTGATCACACTGTTTTGCTGTCACAGAATATTGCTCAGTATCTCACCTGTCACAGAATATTGCTCAGTATCTCACCTGTCATAGAATATTGCTCAGTATCTCACCTGTCATAGAATATTGCTCAGTATCTCACCTGTCACAGAATATTGCTCAATATCTCACCTGTCACAGAATATTGCTCAGTATCTCACCTGTCACAGAATATTGCTCAGTATCTCACCTGTCACAGAATATTGCTCAGTATCTCACCTGTCACAGAATATTGCTCAGTATCTCACCTGTCATAGAATATTGCTCAGTATCTCACCTGTCACAGAATATTGCTCAGTATCTCACCTGTCATAGAATATTGCTCAGTATCTCACCTGTCACAGAATATTGCTCAGTATCTCACCTGTCATAGAATATTGCTCAGTATCTCACCTGTCACAGAATATTGCTCAATATCTCACCTGTCACAGAATATTGCTCAGTATCTCACCTGTCACAGAATATTGCTCAGTATCTCACCTGTCACAGAATATTGCTCAGTATCTCACCTGTCACAGAATATTGCTCAGTATCTCACCTGTCACAGAATATTGCTCAGTATCTCACCTACAACAGTTTAAAGGTAAATAATAAACATCAACGTTCATCACCCCTGAAATATTCACAGGAACAAAACCGAACTCTGTGTTATATTCTGAAGGCACGAGACAAGACAATAGGACGTAACACTTCCAAAATGTTTTAAGAGTCAAATGTTTCAAATCAAGAATGTTTAGAATCGTGTGTGTAGTATCAAGAGTGTTGAGAATCGTGTGTGTAGTATCAGGAGTGTTGAGAATCGTGTGTTTAGTATCAGGAGTGTTGAGAATCGTGTGTTTAGTATCAGGAGTGTTTAGAATCGTATGTTTAGTATCAAGAGTGTTTAGAATCGTGTGTTTAGTATTAAGAGTGTTTAGAATCAAGAGTGTTTAGTATCAAGAGTGCTTATAATCGTGTGTTTAGTATCAGGAGTGTTTAGAATCGTGTGTATAGTATCAAGAGTGTTTAGAATCGTGTGTTTAGTATCAGGAGTGTTTAGAATCGTATGTTTAGTATCAAGAGTGCTTATAATCGTGTGTTTAGTATCAGGAGTGTTTAGAATCGTGTGTATAGTATCAAGAGTGTTTAGAATCGTGTGTATAGTATCAGGAGTGTTTATTATCAGGAGTGTTTATAATCGTATGTGTATTATTAAGAGTGTTATGATCAAGAGTGTTTAGTATCAAGAGTGTTTAGAATCGTGTGTTTAGTATCAAGAGTGTTTAAAGATAAGATTGTTTAGAATCAAGTGTTTGGAATCAAGAGTATTTATAATCAAGAGTTTTTAGAATCAATATTTTAGTATCAAAGTGTGTAGAATGATGTGTTTTTAAAGTCAAGAGTGAGTAGAATCAAGTAGTGACTTTTAGAGAGAGAAAGAGAGAGAGGTGATTACATTGAGAAAGAAAGAGAGAGAAATATAAATTGAGAGAGAATTGATCACCTTCGGAGAGAGGTAGAAAAAGGTAGAGAGAGCGAGAGAGAGAGAGAGAGAGAGAGAGAGAGAGAGAGAGAGAGAGAGAGAGAAAAGTGGTCACGTAGGAATAAGTTTGAGAGCTCCGTGGCCGTCCCGAACAAATACGTGACTCACGCCAGTTCCTGTTGTGTCTTGTGCCAGCTCTCTCTCTCTCTCTCTCTCTCTCTCTCGCTCTCTACTCTTTATTCTGAAACACATTAAAGGTCCAAGATATGCCTGGTACAAGATATGCCTGGTACAAGATATGACTTGATACTAGACATGACCTGGTACAAGACATGACCTGGTACAAGACATGACCTGGTACAAGACATGACCTGATATAAGACATGACTTGGTATAAAACATGACGTGGTACAAGCCATGACCTGGTACTAGACATGACCTGGTATAAGACATGACGTGGTATAAGGCATGACCTGGTACAAGACGTGACGTGGCACAAGACGTGATCTGGTACAAGAAATGACCTGGTAGTCTCCCTAAAATTCATGAGGATAATGAAAGAACTGTCCAGGACATAATTACTCAACTTGGTCCACTATTTATCTATTTTGGGCCACCTGGGGGGGGGGGGGGGGGTTATATGCTTAACTTTGCCTCTCTCTCAACGTGACCACTGCTTACAGCCCCCCCCCCTCCCGCCCCCCTTGCTCTACCTGAGATGATTAATTAACTTCCAGGTATTCTCCAGCTGAACCTGTACTGTGTCTGGTTTTGTTGTTGTTGGTGAGGCCTCGGTGGGATGTTTGGGCAGAGGGCGGACGAATCGGGGTAAGAAGGCCTGTCGGGGTGGAGTGGGGGGGGGGGGGGAGGGTCGGGGCAGGCTAGTGAAGCAAGCTTGTGGGGTGACGGGGTGAAACGGGACGAAGAGGAATGGCCGGGTGGAACGGCAGGGCAGTTTTGTGAGACGAGGCGGGGCGGGGTGAAGCGGGGCGAGCAACAAACACTCGCCAAAAGTTCAGCTGGCGGGGGCGATGTTGCTCGTCTTCTGTTTATCTTTCATTAATGGCGAGCAACAGTAAAGCAATGGCGGGATGGAAGATCAACGCTAACACTGGCTTGCAACAACAGGCATTTGGGTCCAGGCGGCGGAGTGAGGGGGATGATTTTGTTTAAGAGTGTGTGTGTGTGTGTGTGTGTGTGTGTGTGGAGAGAGAGAGAGAGAGAGAGAGAGAGAGAGAGAGAGAGAGAGATAACACAAACACCTTAGCGCTCTGCCAGTAACATATAGCGTGTGTCATTAGGCTAATTGTTTATACTTAGGTTCCAATAATAACGTCGGCTCAGTCATTAGTCATTGCTAATTATTACGTCAACTAACGACTTAATTGCACAGACAGACAAACAGGGGTGAAAATAACCTAACATAATCAGATTGTGATATACTGTATACCAAATGTAGTGGACGAGGGTGTAGGTTAAGACATACTATGTATACTCTGGGTGTAGGTTGATGATACTGCATTATTCTCTACAGTATATTTATCTGTGGGTCTTGTATTTTCTCTAAAGTTAATGCGTGATTGGCTAACAGTTTCTTCTAATAACTATTGCGATTGGTTGCTCCTGTATAAATCTCAACGCTGATTGGCTGATGGAGGCCTTTCATCAATGTTGCCATATATTATGCCTGGAAAGAATCTTGACGTTTATTGGCCTCTTATCAGCGTTGCCATATGTTTGTCCTATGTAAAATCGTGTTGTTGATTGGTTAAGCACGGCCTCACACCGATGTTGTCATAACCTGCGCTCCTATAAATCTAAGCGTTGATTGGCTGACAGTGCTCTCTCCCCGGTGTTGCCACTTCACTGAAAATCGACCTTAATCCTCCCAAACCAAAACATATTAAGTTTGAGATTCCAATTTCACGCAATATTCAGGTACAACTCTCCCTCGTGCAGACAGTTCCGGCTTCCTCTTGGTTATACGAGCTTGTGTGTGTGTGTGTGTGTGTGTGTGACTTTAAATACGTTGTCACTCTTACAATGGTTGTGTGAGAGTGACTTTAGTAGGAGGGAGTGTGTGTGTTGGGAGTGCAATGAGTGTATGTTCAGCATCTCTCTCTCTCTCTCTCTCTCTCTCTCTCTCTCTCTCTCTCTCTCTCTCTCTCTCTCTCTCTCTCTCATAAACACCTTTCGTATATATATAAGTTGTCTTTTTCTCTCACTCTGTAGAAATAGGAAGTCATGGTAAATATATGCATACAAATATACCAGTGTACAATAATGGTGAACTACAACGGATATGACGACTTTTTTCTATACACGATTGTACCAGTCTATTACGGATGAGTATACCATTCTAACTGTAAACTGTACTGACTGTGAACTGTACTGACTGTCAACTGCACTGACTGTGAACTGTACTGTCTGTCAACTGCACTGACTGTGAACTGTACTGTCTGTAAACTGTACTGTCTGTCAACTGCCCTGACTGTGAACGATAGAACTTATATATTCTTTCTATGTTGCAGGTGTGTGGGGGGCGTGAGGCGGGCAGCAGGTAAGGGGCGCCGAGGCTCTGGTTGCTGGGTAACCTTCCCTCAGCCGGACACCACGAAACGAAGGGAGGGAGGCAAGGAAGCAGAGAGGAAGGGAGGTAAGAGCAGGGGAGAGGGGGGGAGGGAGAGAAGTAAGGAAGGAGGGAGGGAAGAAAGGAAGGAAAGAGAGGTGGGGAGGGAATAACGGAAGAAGAGCGGGGGAGGGAGGAAGGAAGGAAGGAAGGAAGGAAAGAGAGGCGAGGGAGGAAAGGTGGGTGGAAGAGAAGAAAGGAGGGAGAAGAGAAGGGGGGGGGTGTGTGAATGGAAGAGTAGAAAGGAGAGATGGTTCAAGACGAGAGTAAAAGAGAACAGGAAGGTCGGGGAGAGAGAAGGATCCACTAGACATAATAAGGTCAAGTAAACAAAAAACATCTGACTAACGTTCGTGATGTTGTTGTTATTATGGTCATTACGGTGTCTGACTTACCTTGTTATGTGTGCATGTTGTAGTTTTGTGAATGGTTAACTATTATTATTAGGTAAATTTAAGACTGTCTGTAAATGTCTATTATTTTATTGCAATTACGCTTTTTCATATTTCTTATTAGCATACGTTGATTCTTTGCCATCTGATTGGTCGAGAGGATGACAAGTGAGAGACAAGGTTAAAGGTGAAAGATATTATAAATGAAATACGTCAATATTGATCTTCGGTTTTGTTATGGATGCTATAACGACACTAGAGTAAGCTGGGGGTGATTGTAAGCTTTGATTGTCGTGATCTGGATTCCTTTTGTTGGTCTCTAAGCTTAGATTGAACTGGTAAACTATCGAGGTTTGGTCACGGGACAGTCATTATATAGTATACTCGTCGGTCATAAGGGCGTCACATATCACACACACACACACACAGGGTCAAATAGTCAATGGAAGGAGAGGAAAAAGTGCCCCCCTTCCTGCTGCCTTTCCTCCAACTTTTATTGAAGCAAAAGATACGATGCTCAGCCACCTCCATAAAAAGAACCTGGCTACTGTAATGACGAAACATAAACGAGAAAAAAGCCAAAGTCCTGAGAGCTAGAACTTAAATTACTAGTATAAAAGATGAACAAAGAATTCTAAAATACAGCATAACTGGTTGAGCCCGGATACTTTTACTCTCCTACTTTCCTTCAAATTTCACCCTCATTTACCTTCCCCTAAAACCCACCACCACCGCCCCCCCCCCCCACCATCCACCCTCTCACCCAACAGCAAGTAATAGCCCTTCATTCTTATCTACAGGCATCAAGTCAAGTAAAAGTGACCCCCTCCCCTCAGTGCCCCCTCACTTCAGTGCTCCCTCCCCTCAGTGCCCCCTCTCCTCAGTGCCCCCTCCCCTCAGTGCCCCCTCCCTTCAGTGCTCCCTCCCCTCAGTGCCCCCTCTCCTTAGTGCCCCCTCCCTTCAGTGCCCCCTCCCCTCAGTGTCCCCTCCCCTCAGTGCCCCCCTCCCCTCAATACCCCCTTCCTCCCCTCGACACCATTAAACCCACCAAATGTACCAATAAACTGGACAAGCATCAGTTCCAACAAATTGTCGGATCTGGGAGTCGAACCCACGTCCCCAGGGTGAAGCAGTCGACATGCATAATTCATGGGTTCACTTGGCTAACTTGAAGCCTCTGTTCTCGCGTATATAACCGGGATTTAATGTACAAGTGTTTCCACATATTCAAAGGCGTGTGTGATAATGTGTGTTTTGTGTACATATGGTGGTCTCAGTGTTGCTTAGTTAGGTTTTATTAGGGAAAGGCTTGGGCTAGGTTTGGTTGAGATAAAGTTAGATTTGTTTGTTAAGGTTTAGGTTAGGTTAATTTAGGATTAGGGCAGTTTAGGTTTGAGGTTGGTTAAATTCGGTTAATTTAGGTTATGTTAAATTAGCTAAGTATAGATTAATTTAAGTTAGGTTAGGTTAGTTTAGTTACCGGGTCAGAATCACAGGTTATAGTGATGAAAGGATAAGCTATTCACCTCTAAAGCCGATAATATTAAAGTAAACCATCTGTGCGAGGGAAAAATGTCTTCACCTCTGAGCTCTGGATGATGACTTTGTTTTGAAACTATTAAAGAGTCCAAATAAGCCAGATTATCATCCCCGATTAAGATGAGGGGATTACCTTGTCGTGATGTTTGCCGTCGTAAATGACAGGTCGAGTTCCAGTTAGGCGGGGGAAATGTAAATAAATAAATAAAAGCAGACCCGCGCAGTTTGCCCTCCTCTGGGCTCCCGTTCTGTGTTGGTCGTGTCAGGACTAACTAGAGTGTTTTTAGTAGTCGTCTCAGGTTTAAGAAGCTGCCAGCACAGGAAGTTGTCCAGACTAAATAGAGAAGCCGTGAGCGAGCGAGTGAGTGAGATTTATATCAGAGAGATTGTGGATTAACCTAACTAGCTTAACCTTCGTCTAACCTAACTTAAAACCCAATGTAACTTAAGATAAGCTGATCTACCCGACCATAAGCTAACCTAATCTAGTCTTATTATAACCTAACCTAACTTAACTTAGCCTAACCTAACTTAACATAATGGTGAATCCTGGGTTAATCTACCAAGTGTTACTTTTCGTCTGTTCTGGCCTTCCTACCCTGGCCCTCCTCCCCTTCTCTCTCCTCTCCTCCGCCCTCCCCTTCTCTCTCCTCTCCTCCGCCCTCCCCTCCCCCTGTAAACAAACGATGAGAAAGTTTACACGCAAGGCAAACACGGCTGTAGACAAGCACCCACAAGCACTGGAGCGTTGACGATGTTTGCAGACGAGGGTAAACAAGATTGTCTATAGGTGATGAGTGATCTGTTTGGCCAATGCTCTGTGATATGGAAATTTCTGCAACGACAAGTGCAAACCAATGATTTGTTGATACTGCAGCCCTGAATACACACACACTCTCTCTCTCTCTCTCTCTCTCTCTCTCTCTCTCTCTCTCTCTCTCTCTCTCTCTCTCTCTCTTGCTCCCTTTATATCTATTTTCTCTCTTTTCTCAATATCTATCTATCTATCTATCGATCTATCTATCTATCTATTTATCTATCTATCTATCTAGCTATCTGTTTGTCCTTCTCTTTCCCTTTTCTCCTTGACAGTGGTACTAGTGGTGGTGGCAACTCGAAATGGTGGGCAGGGTAGTAGTGCTCGTGGAGGTAGTGGTTTGTGGTGGTGGTGGTTGTAGTAGTAATAGCTATGGTATCAGCAGGGTAGTAGTAGTAACAGTAGTGGTAGTGGTGGTAGTAGTGATAATTGTGGTCGCAGGAGTGACAGTAGTAACATTAGTGGTAGTAGTGGTAGTATAGTCAATTAGTTGTGGTAGCAGGAGTTCTGGTAGTTGCGGTAGTATGGGTATGTTAGTGATGGTAGGGGTAGTAGTAATATTGGTTGTGGTGGTAGAAGTGATAGCAAGAGTCTGGTGGTAGTAGTTGTAGTAGTGGTAGTAATGGACGGTGGGAATTTCCAACATATGACTTCAAACACATCCAACGAAGCCCGTGTTGACGTCAGTGCTTGAGGATTCTGGACGCGGGGACAGCGAGCCTGCTTCGACATCAGGATTTTTGATCCCATGGCCGCATGTCACCGTAACATAGCTCTAGATGCTGAACACAGGAGGAACGAGAACGACAAGATAAGGGCATACGGGGAGAGAATTCAAAACGTTGATCAAGGCAGCTTCACTCCTCTGGTGTTCACAACCTCTGGTGGGATGGGACCAAGTGCAAGATGCTTCTACGCCAGACTCGCGGAGGTGCTATGCTAACAGAAGCAGCAGCCCTGAAGTTATGTTACAGCCTGGATGAGATGTCGACTGTCCTTCTCTCTCCTTAGGTCTGCTTTGCTCTGCCTCAGGGGAACGAGAGCATCCGTCCCAAAGCCGACAACAGCTGCAGATATTGACTATGAGGCTACTGTCACTGAATGCCGCATAGATCTGTGGCTCAACTAACTCAACACAGCTAGGATAGCTACTTATGAATTAGGATATTTAATATTAAGGTAATAAAATGGTGGCGAAGGTGTGGCTATTGGGGGAGGCTGGAGGCCACGTTAAGTAATGGTGGTAGTAGTAGTAATAGTAATGGTGGTGGTAGTCGTAGCGTAGTAGTGGGAGTATTAATGGTAGTAGTAGTAGTAGTAATGGTAGTAGTGGTAGTACTGGTGGTGGTCGTAGTAGTAATGGTGGTAGTAGTAGTAGTAGTAGTAGTACTGATTATGGTGATGTAAGTGGTAGCAAGTGTTTGGTAATGGTGGTAATTGTGGTATTAGTAGATGTAATGGTGGTAATAATAGTTGTAATAGGTATAATGGTGGCAGTAGTGGTAGCTGGGATCTGGTAGAAGTCATGGTGACGGTGACAGTCTATATTAATAGATGCAAGCCGGAGGTGAATATTTCTACCTCTCTACCTCTCCCCCGTCTCCTCTCCCTCTCTCTCTCTCTCTCACACACACACGCAGTGAAGAAGGGGAGGTAATGGACGTAAGGGAGGGAGGGAAGGTGAGGCAGTCTCTCTCTGACACACAAGAGACAGTTTTACCACCACCCGTGACGACAACACTGGCTTAACTAGGCCAGCGTCCCAGCCCCTCCACCCACATCCCTCATCCCTCACGCCCCTCCACCCACATCCCTCATCCCTCACGCCCCTCCATCCACTCCTCCCTCATTACCACCCCCTAGACCCCTCATACCCTCCGCCCTACCCTACTGCACCCCTCCTATCCACCCTCATTGTCTGTGTTGTTCATAGTGGTTTTGTGAATAATAATAATAATAAACCACGTCCATCATTGCCAGGAGTTACGATCTATCGGCAGAAACAAGTCAATAAAGCCAAAACAAATGAATGAATAATAATTAAAAAATGACTACCATCAAGTAACAAACTTTACGCCCCGGAGTTTTTATTTTAGTTATCGCTGATATTTAAAAAAAAACGGGTTTATATGAATTATTTTACAGAAGTGTTTTTGATAAGGAATTATAGGAAAGAGGGAGTAGTTTTACCAGGAGAATACAAAGGTGGAGTCATGTTTACATGGGGTTCCGGGTCCCTGTGAGAATACAACCTGGCGCGCATCTGCTATTTATTTCATTAATAAACACAAAAGATTTACATCACATCATATATTCAGTTGTTCTGTTATATTGGCTCTAATAAAAAAAAATTGAGAATATCTGTTCCCTGAAATATTGTGAATTGAAAAAGAATATAGATATATACTGGTTTTAATATTGCGTGATTTCTAAATGATTAAATGAAATACGTTTTCTATATCAGAGCGACAACTAAAATAAAAGACTGCCGCGTAAATCTGCTATGATCTATTGTATGGTGTTGGTCAACCAGTGTTCATTATTATTCATTTATTTATCTGCAATATTTATTATACATATTTTGGGGGTAATTATATGGTGACGGTAAGTATTTCCAGTTCGTACTGTATGTTGTTGTGATTATTATTATTATTATTATTATTATTATTATTATTATTATTATTTGTTGTTGTTATCCATTAAAAGTCCACGAGCAGGATTTAAACATTACTAAGAGAAATAACGCAGACTGAAGGACCTATGTCAGCATTTTTGGCTTTCGACAATACTGAACTAAGAACACAGGAGACTTACAGATCTTCAGCTTCTGTTGTCTGGGTAAAATTTCCTTTGTTTACATTTGTTAATAAACGCCATCTGTCGTGAGGGGAAACAACTAACTTTCCCGTGCTATCCAGGCATTCTGACTGGAAGTTTCACGTCATAGTTTCCCGCTTAATTTAGTCCTTTCTGATTGGACGGTCTCATCATTATTTCCCACGGTATCCAAGTGTTCTCATTGGATGTTCTCATTATGTTTGTTTCCCTGCGTTAACCACGTATTTTGATTTGGTCGTCCTCATCATAACATCCCCGCGCTATCCAGCCATTCTGATTGGCCATACGCATAAATATTCACAGCAACCCGCGTTATTCAGGCATTCTAACTGGTCGTACTCATCATACATTCCCGCGTTATTCAGGCATTCTGACTGGATGTTCGGATTAATGTTCTAACAGAAATCGTCAAAAGCGATGGGCGGGCAGTGAGTGATTGGTTTGGTGGCCTGGTTATCATGTGAGCGAGCAACAGCAGCAGCAGGAGCGGCAACAGCAGCAGCCTCACTACAGATAAAACAAGAACTGTTAATTAAATTTTGTTTGAGAGTCAGTGAGGCCTGGGTGACCTGCTGGCTGTGTGACGTGTGAGCACTGTGTTGGTGAGGCAATCATTCTCTCTCTCTCTCTCTCTCTCTCTCTCTCTCTCTGCTTGTCTGTCTGTATGGCTGCTTATGTCCCTGTCCGGCTGCTTATTTCTCTGTTTGTCTGGCTGTATGATTGCTTATCTGTGTCTGTTTATCGGTCTATTGGTCTGTCTGCCTTCTTCTCTGTCCGTCTGACTGCTTATCTTGCTGTCTAACTGGCTGCTTATCTCCCTCTGTCTGTCTGTATGGCTGCTTATCTCCCTCTGTCTGTCTGTATGGCTGCTTATCTCTCTATCTGTCTGGCTACTTATCTATCTATCTGTATGTATGTCTTTCTGTCTGAATCTTCCTTTTTTTACCTGTCATTCTCGCCGTCTAATGACTTACTTGAATTATAAAAAAAATAAATAAAAAAATCCATGGTATAAATTACTCTCAAATATACATTAAAAGATGAGATCCCGAGAGTGAATATTTATAAGTTTAATTTTAACACCACTTAAAGAAAATCATCAAAACATGAAACAATTTTTGAAATTTTAATTGGAAAATATAAATTGATGGGAGAAAGTCGTGTTTTACATTCACCCAGTTGGCTGATGACGTTACTAGAGGGAGGGAGGGAAGAGACACTACATTACTACCTGGAGTTTTGTATTTTCTTAAAGAGTTATTCTGTGTGTGGAGGCGGGAGGTGGGGGGGGGGGAGACAGAGAATAAGGGTTGAGAAAGAGAGAAACTATGTAAGAGAGGGAGTGTGGGGGGGAGGGGGAGAAAAAGAGAGACAGACAGATACAGACGGGAAGAGAGAGTAAGAGAAGGATAAAGAGAATGGTTGGATGGAAATGAAGAGAAACAATCAAAGAAAGAAACAAAGAACGAGATAAATATAAAAAAAGAAAGAGAGAAAAAGAGAGACAAAGAGAGATGATAGATAGATACTGTATAGTGACAGATTCGTAGTGAGAGAGAATGAAAGATATGAAGAAAAGAAAGAAAGAAAAGAGAAATAATCATAAAAAAGAAAGCTAAAGAGAGTAAAAAAAAAGGGAGGAAAAGGTGTGTGAAAGAGAGAGAGCGAGAGGGGGAGAGGAAACGTGAAAGATAGAGAGAGAGAAAGAGAGAGAGAGAGTCCATGACAAATTCCATCTCCACCTCTATCATGATGTCATCTGTTAACGAGCCAGACTCACTTTGGCACAGGTATGCTAATTACTTGGCCACAGGTAAGTTAGTCGCGTACTATGGCAGGTAGACAGGTAACCTTGATCTTTTATCTTAGTGTGTTGCAGCTATCTTGATCTAATTAAAGTATGACAGGTATTTTATCTAATTTAAAAAAAAGTACTACTGGGGGTTTCATCTGCTTCTTCGCGGTACAGTCTCAGCGCAGTTTTGACGCCATGTTTATTCAGCCGTTTTTTTTTTTTTGGTGTCGTAACTTATAGAACTTATCGCCTGACGTCCGTTCACCTATTATTATCAACTTTTCGCCAGACGTTCCCTTCCCCGTATAGATTGACTAAGGCGGCTTCACATTAATACTGGATTTCTCTCTCACACTTCGCCAGACGGACTTTCGCTCGACTATGCCAGCACTCGGTGGATGTAGTGGCTATGAATAATCGAAATTAAATCCTATTTGGGGTATCTTCACCGGGAGTTTAATATAAATACTCAAGATTTAATAGAAATTCGGTTATTTTTACAGTATTTTTAACGTTGTAAATAAAGGAATTAAATCTACCATTTTTCACTATTAATATTTGTTTGTAAAATAAAGTAATTCTTTGTTAGTGACTTTTATTGTGTTGTGTGTTGTGTTGTGAGAGCCAAGATGATGAGGTAGGTGAGTGGTCGCCTCTCTCCCTTCATCCCTCTTACCCCCCACTCCTCTCTTCCTCCCCACTACCCCTCTCTAGCTCCCTCCTCTCTCTCTCTCTCTCTCTCTCTCTCTCTCTCTCTCTCTCTCTCTCCCCCTCATTCCTCTCCCTCCGCAAATTTTTCGAATGATCTGAAAAATGGCAGATGAAATTCAACGTGGACAAATGTAAAGTACAAGTATAGGAGATGTAAACAGGGAAACCAGATACCAGATGAACAACGATGCCATAGAGAAATCCGACTGCGAGAGAGATTTAGGAGTAATGATAATAGGAACCTTAAGCCAAGTAAACAATGTGTTTTTGCTCGTAACAAGGCTAATAAAGTACTTGGGTTCATACAAAGGAGTGTTTGTCACAAGACTAGCGAGGTCATCCTATAACTGTATCTTGAGCTTGTGAGACCACACCTGGATTACGCAGTTCAGTTCTGGTCACCGTATTACAGAATGGATATAGAATTCTTGGAAAGAATTCAGAGGAGAATAACAAGACTAATCCCGGGCATTAGGAACCTTGAGTACAGAGACAGGTTAAAGCATCTTAATTTGCACTCCCTCGAGAGACGTAGAGCGAGGGGCGACCTGATAGAGGTGTATAAGTGGAAGTCAGGGCTAAACAAAGGGGACATTACAAAGGTACTCAAACTATCCAACCAGGAGCGAACTCGTAACAATGGTTTTAAATTAGACAAATTTAGATTTAGGCGTGAAGTAGGTAAACACTGGTTTGGAAACAGAGTAGTGGATGAATGGAACAAGTTACCAAATATCATCATTAACTCGAATACGCTGAATTGCTTCAAACATAGGTTGGATGCTCATATGAGCAATAGGGATTGGGTGTAAACGGGACTGCCCAGTATGGGTCAATAGGCCCGCTGCAGTTTCCTCCATTCTTATGTTCTTATGTTCTTATGTCTGTCTCCCTCATTCCTCTCCCTTCCCACACTACCCGTCTCCTCTCTCTCTCTGTCTCCCTCATTCCTCTCCCTTCCCACACTACCCGTCTCCTCTCTCTCTCTGTCTCCCTCATTCCTCTCCCTCTGCACTACCCGTCTCCTCTCTCTCTCTCTGTCTCCCTCATTCCTCTCCCTTCTCACACTACCCGTCTCTTCCCTCCCTCTCCCAACAACCAATTACAGCTTCAGGCAGCCACTCGACTGCTGTTACTCATGACTAGATGTCAGACTCGAGTGAGGATGGTGTGTATTATTTAAGGCCGGGGTCAGGATGAGTGAGTCAGTGATTGCTCTCTCTCTCTCTCTCTCTCTCTCTCTCTCGTGGGATGACACACCGCCCGTCAAGACAGCCAGAGCAAAACACAGCCCCAGTACATAGCGGGAAGGTGCTTAGGATACTCCCCTTACTGAGTCACGCTGTAATTACACTCATTCATTTTTACCTGACCCTGTAAGTTAGGTTAGGTTAGGTTAGGTTTAGTTAGGTTAGGTTTGGTTAGGTTAAGTTAGGTTAGGTTTAGTTAGGTTAGGTTAGGTTTGGTTTGGTTTGGTTAGGTTAGGGGATTCGTCTGTTTTTGCTGAATGACAGTGGGAACTCTTCTCCTATTGGTTGATTACAGTGGGGATTCTACTCCTATTGGTGGGTTATAGTTGAAATATTTCACGTTGGTGTGTGCTGAGATAGAGAGATACACCGAGAGAAATAAAGAGACTATCTCCACCACACCAGTGCCACAGTGCCTCAGTGCCAACCATCGATTCAACACGTGTATATAGGAATGCTCTTGACTTCGTTAGGTACAGTTTGTGTTAAGAGATCGTTGTTAAGTACAGTTTGTGTTAGAGATATTCCCTAAGTACAGCTTGTGTAAAAGATATTCATTGTTTGCATCAAGGGCGCTTTTGTAATGTTAATTTTGTATTATGGAATTTGTATGGTATAATTTATATGTTTTAATTTGTATCGCTTAATATTTGTTACTTATATTTCATTATTTAATTCCAATATAATTTTCCATCACATGAGGCCGCTAAAACACAACTTTTTAAACTATAATTAAACTAAAACAATTTCTACCCTGATCATTAATTTTCTGTGGTAATGGTTGACGTGAGCCTCTGATGACGTCACGCAAAGCCTCTGATGACGTCACGCAAAGCCTCTGATGACGTCACGCTTCCGTTCGAGTGATGACATTAATTTTGTTTCTTTCTTAAAAAAATATGTGTTAATTTTGTGCTGTGAACCAAGTTACATATTGTTAATTTACACACTAGGATTTTAACCTTAGATTTTCTTTACTGGCAGGTTATATAATAGAGATTTACACAGTAGCTATTTACAGAATAATAATTTACATAATAGGGATTTACACTGGGGATTTTCACTAAGATTTACACTAGGGATTTACACTGAGGATTTTTTTTTTTTTTTACTACCAGGCTATAAAGAGGAAGAGAATAATAGGAGTCGAACCGGGGTCTCTGGATCACACAATAGAGACAGGAACCCACCGAGCCACTGAACACAGGAAGTCTGGTCTGGCTTACACTCTCTCTCTTTTTTTTCTCTCAATCTCTCGTTTTATATCTCACTTTCTCCTTTTCGTTTACCTCTCTCTCTCTCTCTCTCTCTCTCTCTCTCTCTCTCTCTCTCTCTCTCTCTCTCTCTCTCTCTCTCTCTCTCTCTCTCTCCTGAACACGACAATGTTAACAGTAAATAATACAACATAACACAACTTAACCGTCTGTCGATGTTTAAATGTTAACAAATTCAACATTAACATTCTTAACACCCACAAATATCTCACTAATGTTGAAATGTTTACAAGAAAATCACCAATTATAGTCAAATATTAACATCGTTACATTTAACACTTATATAAATACATCACAATGTTGAAAATATTAACAAATGCTCAATGTTAAGTTAGAGTCATTTAATGTAATCAGAAAAAAGTCATTAACCGAACCACTAAGACTCTTAACTCATTGATTACGGTTGAGAGAGACAGAGAGACAGACAGAATGTGTGTGTGTGTGTGTGTGTGTGTGTGTGTGTGTGTGTGTGAGCAAATTACATCAAAAGAAAAATGTGAATAATTCAACCTCTTGTAAATTGAAGAAATTTTCTGTTATACACTGGGCAGATAACACGTATATACTGGGCAGATAACACGTATATACTGGGCAGATAACACGTATATACTGGGCAGATAACACGTATATACTGGAGACATAACACGTATATACTGGGCAGATAACACGTATATACTGGGGACATAACACGTATATACTGGGGACATAACACGTATATACTGGGGACATAACACGTATATACTGGGCAGATAACACGTTATATACTGGGCAGATAACACGTATATACTGGGCAGATAACACGTATATACTGGGCAGATAACACGTATATACTGGGCAGATAACACGTATATACTGGGGAGATAACACGCATATACTGGGCAGATAACACGTATATACTGGGCAGATAACACGTATATACTGGGGAGATAACACGTATATACTGGGCAGATAACACGTATATACTGGGCAGATAACACGTATATACTGGGCAGATAACACATATATACTGGGCAGATAACACGTATATACTGGGGAGATAACACGTATATACTGGGCAGATAACACGTATATACTGGGCAGATAACACGTATATACTGGGCAGATAACACATATATACTGGGCAGATAACACGTATACATACTATTTTAACACCAGCCATGTCGTGTTGTGGAAGTATCATGCGAGTTGCCAGTTACTCGAATTTTTTTGATTGGATAGAGGTAAAAATGTCACGGGGAGGACGATTATCACGCAAGAGCAATTATCAAGGGGGGTAGGAATTTTACCTGAGGGGAAAGATGTACGCTCGGGTATAATGATTATCCTAATGTAAGAATCCCAGGTGAATGGTAAAAAAGAGAGAGAGAGAGCGAGAGAGTAGAGAAAAGAGAGATAGAGAAAGGAGAGAGAAATAGAGAAGGCGAGAGGGAAAGGGGAGAGAACGTTGCTCAGGAAGGATTTTAATATCTGGAAGGGGAAGTTTCCATTAGTATACGAGAGAGAGAGAGAGAGAGAGAGAGAGAGAGAGAGAGAGGGGATAATATTTACAAGGGGGTCCAATTTACACGGGGGTCCAATTTTCACGGAGTATGTATTTGACTGACATTGTTAACACTGCTGTGAGTGTACGATATTCACAACCGTTTTTTATACATTCTTAATTTTGTGTCTGTCTGTCTGTCTGTCTGTCTGTCTGTTACTGAAAGTTTGTCCATTCAATATCTTTAAAACTAACAGCTCTATAGACCTCATATTACAGCAGTAGACTTATTTCATGTTCCTTTAGATGTGATTCGCGTATGATAGTAGTTCGACTAATCCTACCCTCTGATTGGCTTAAAAGATGTCCGGTCATTATCTTCAGAACCGCTGACCCAATGGCCTTCATATTTTAACTATATATTCATCTTGTGGTTCCTCAGGGGTGATTTGCATATGTTGACGATTGAAGGATTTTCGATCATTATTTTATTTTTTTTCATTTATATGTTTATTTATAAAGCAGAAAATAGTAATATATCTCTTGATGGCCATTGACACAGCTGAGAGATTGAGGAGGAGGGAGAGGGGATGGGGTAGGGTTAAAGGGGAGGGAGGGGTGAAGGGGAGGAAGAGGAGAGGTGAAGGGGAGGAAGGAAAGTGGTGAAAGAAGGGAAGGAGAGGTGAAAAGTAGGAAGGGGAGGAAAATTAAGTTGTTTTTTTTTTAATTATGAACTGTTAAATTATTGTGGGTAAGAGCCATGGGGAGAAATGAGGGGAAAGTTTATTGAGCATAGAAGACTATTTCCATTTTCAATTAGTTTTTCTTATTACAATTATCTTCATCATCATCATCATCTTCTTCATCATCATCATCATCATTGTCTACTTCATCTTCATCATCATCATCATCTTCTTCATCATCATCATCATCTTCATCATCATCATCATCATCATCATCATCTTCTTCATCATCATCATCATCATCATCTTCTTCATCATCATCATCATCATCATCATCATCATCATCATCATCTTCTTCATCATCATCATCATCATCATCATCATCATCTTCTTCTTCTTCATCATCATCATCATCATCATCATCATTATTATGAGTACTTTTCTAACACTTGGGGGTCCATATATCACAAGGTACAGTATATATAGCGAGGTGTGTGGACTGTCATCACCCCAGACATATATTGTACGCTTGGATGTTAATCTGTCCTTTGTCCACCAGGGAGACCATAGTAGGTGGTCCTGGTGTCCCTTTGTTTACACCAGGTGATCACTTCCTCCGTCACTCTCTGCCTCTCCTACTGACATGTTTACTATCAAAGCCATATACTGTTTGAGTAATGCTAAACCCCCCTTAACCCCCTTCCCTTCCCCTCATTCGCCCCCCACCCCCCAGATTCCCTCAATTTTACCTAACCTAGTGCCCTCCTTTCCTGACTTGGTGATGGATGTTTTCTCACACGAACGATCATTCTTGGTCAGTTGGATTTTAATGAAACTTAGTGAGTGGATGTGTGATAGCGAGTCCTCACACCGTTATGGGACTGATTTATGGCCTCGTGGATTACTGTATATGACGCGGTGGGAGGAAATATTTTTGTTTTGAATAATTTTAAGACTTACGGCGTATTGGACTTTTTAATGACAGGGTGGAGGTGTTTGGTCGGGATGGAACTGGTGTTTGGCCGGGATGGAGGTGTTTGGCCGGGATGGAGGTGTTTGGCCGGTATGGAGCTGGTGTTTGGCCGGTATGGAGCTGGTGTTTGGCCGGGAAGGAGGAGGTGTTTGGCCAGGATGGAGGAGGTGTTTGGCCGGGATGGAGCTGGTGTTTGGCCGGGATGGAGCTGGTGTTTAGCCGGGATGGAGGAGGTGTTTGGCCAGGATGGAGGAGGTGTTTGGCCGGGATGGAGCTGGTGTTTAGCCGGGATGGAGGAGGTGTTTGGCCGGGATGGAGCTGGTGTTTGGCCGGGATGGAGGAGGTGTTTGGCCGGGATGGAGCTGGTGTTTGGCCGGGATGGAGGAGGTGTTTGGCCGGGATGGAGCTGGTGTTTAGCCGGGATGGAGGAGGTGTTTGGCCGGGATGGAGCTGGTGTTTAGCCGGGATGGAGGAGGTGTTTGGCCGGGATGGAGCTGGTGTTTGGCCAGGATGGAGGTGTTTGGCCGGTTCTCTACCGCCACCCTCGTTTACCACTGTTTCATCCACTCACAACAAATCGTTCTTGTGGATTTTCATGTGGTCTGTTTTTATATACGTTCTCGGGTTGGTGGCGTTCAATGGGTCCACAGACACCACCCAAAAAAATTGGTGCTTCGTGTTTACCATTAACTCTGTGTCCCCCGTCTATTGATTTTAAACCGACCGCCCCCCCCCCCTCTCTCTCTCTCTCTCTCTCTCTCTCTCTCTCTCTCTCTCTCTCTCTCTCTCTCTCTCTCACACACACACACACTGTAGCCATAACAACAACACTAATTAAAACAAAAACAAAGCAAAAAAACCTAACCCTCTTCACCCCCCCCCCCCCATGAGTGAGTTCCCAGACGCCTGTAAAAGACCAACCCTTTATGTATCAAAGACTCGACTCCTACATCAAAGCATTAGAAAACACACACTCGAATCCCGGTATTTTTTAGGAGAGAGAACCAGACTTATTTTTGTTTTTATTATGTGGTGAAGAAAGTGTTAAATGCGGATAGCTTATTTTTATATAAAGAAACGTAAATGTCTAGTTTCTAAGAGCTTTTAGGTTGGGTTAGGTTTGGTTGGGTTTGGTTGGGTTGGGTTGGGTTGGGTTGGGTTTGGTTGGTTGGGTTTGGTTGGGTTGGGTTGGGTTGGGTTGGTTGGTTGGGTTGGGTTGGTTGGGTTGGGTTTGGTTGGGTTGGTTGGGTTGGGTTGGGTTGGGTTTGGTGGTTGGGTTGGGTTGGGTTGGGTTGGGTTGGGTTGGGTTTGGTTGGGTTTGGTTGGGTTGGGTTTGGTTGGGTTTGGTTGGGTTGGGTTGGGTTGGGTTGGGTTTGGTTGGGTTTGGTTAGGTTAGTTAGCTTAGTTTAGATTAAGTCTGATTTGCATTAGGGTGTTTTTGAATATTAGGTGAAACAAGTTATCGTGATCTGAGTTAAGTGATCAAAGCTGAGCCACAACACATACACCCGACTCCTGTTATGGTGGACCGGCCAGAGAGACGCTGTTTTTATATATAAAGATAATGGTAAATAGGGGAACTAATTTACATACTTGTACGTTAATGTTTGAGTTTTCTTTTATAGTTTTAAAGTGTTTTATGTGATACAGCACACACACACACACACACACACACACACACACACACACATTCATTAATTTCAAGACAATTTCATACTAGAAAAGCTAATTTACATACATAAATAATAGTTGCCCCTCGTGTAACGAGGATGACCGGCCCAAGGGCCACCTAGGCGTGAATTTGTTTAAGGTGTAGAAGCTGTCGCCAACACAACAACCACACCCTAAGCTTACGAGCTGCCTGACCCAGTGTCAAGGAATAGTCCGAGAAGACCGGACAATTCGCCAACTGCACTGGGTAACCATTACCCCGCAACACGATCCACAAATCGATTAACATCCAGGTTTCCAATTACTGCTGGGTGAGCATACATACATACTGTACATACATACATACATACATACATACATACATAGCTAAGCTCGTCATTTAATATACACAAACCCTACGAAATTCACACATACATACACACACACACACACACACACACACACACGCACGCACGCACACACACACACACACACACACACACACACACACACACACACACACACACACACAGACCCCAATTATTATTTTCCAATGATAAAGAGAGTTGTTTTAGTATATAGTGAAGACAACGGTGTAGAGAGAAGAGTAATTGACAAAGATGGATTAAAGTGTGTGTAAGTGTTACCAGATCAAAGGGTTGAGGTGGATCAATTAGACACTGCGGTTTGAAAATTAAAGGGAGAGTATTTTAATATATATATGTGTGTGTGTGTGTGTGTGTGTGTGCATCTTCGCGTGTGTGTATATACCTTTAAAAAACTTGTAATTGTTTATTTGGAAATGTTGATGTAAAAAAGTTATCGAAAACAATACAAAAAAACTGTTTGGTAATGATGGAGGATATTTGTGTATTTTATGTACAAGAACAAACGGCGCTGACAGGTGTGTATGATATTGTATATGCTAATTTGCTCCAACAATTGAAAGAGCATTGAATAATTTTAACTGTATGAGTGATGGATGGATAGATTGTTTTTGATATATCTGAGCCTGTATATATGTATGTATGTATGTATTTATGTATGTGTGTATCTTTATATTTATGTATCTATGTATGTATGTACTGTATTTATGTATGTATGTGTGTATCTATGTATGTATGTGTGTATCTTTGTATTTATGTATGTATGTATGTATGTGTATGTATGTATGTATGTATGTATGTGTATGTATGTATGTATGTATGTATGTATGTATGTCTATTACACTAATAGGGATAATTGCCTCATAGTGATACCTTCTAACTGGCCATAAAGGATCATCTTAACATCATCATAACACATAGAGATTAATGAGGCAGTATGAGGCAGTGTGAGACAGTGTGAATGAGTATAGGGCAGTATGAGGCAGTATGAAGGAGTGTGAGACAGTGTGAATGAGTATAGGGCAGTATGAGGCAGTATGAGGGAGTGTGAGGAAGTACTGTATATGGAAGTATGAGGGAGTGAGGCAGTGTGAATGAGTATAGGGCAGTATGAGGGAGTGTGAAGCAGTATGAGGCAGTATGAGGCAGTGTTGGTGCCGCATGTGGTGAGAAGACCCTGTATCATTATATATTCTTGTGGTTAAGACTTAGTCCAGATTAAAGCGATTAATAAAGCACTATTAATGGAGAGGAATTCTTAAGAGGGCAGTGCAGCTACAGTGAGTCCGTCATGGGTTGGGCCCCTGGTGTCGTGCGTTGGGCCCTTTGTATCGTGGGTTGGGCCCCTGGTGTCGTGCGTTGGGCCCTTTGTATCGTGGGTTGGGCCCTTGATGTCGTGGGTTGGTCCCCTGGTGTCGGGCTATACAGGTGAACAAGGTGTATGCCAGGTGAACAAGGTGTATGCCCAGTACCCTCACGATGCCTCCTATTAGATCACTAAACTCACCCCTGCCTCATCTGTAAGACTGCCCGCCCGTGGCTCTTAATTACGATCACCTGGGGATTCGGTTCCCCTCCGCTTGTTTCACCTGATGATTAAATACCCTTAACCTACCAAGGAGGGTCATGGTTAGGTTAGGTTAAGGTTAGATTAGGTTAGGTTAGCGTTAGGTTAGGTTAGCGTTAGATTAGGAATGCGTTAGGGTAATTAATCAAAAGGTGATTTAAGTTAGGGGTTAGGTTAGGGTAGCGTTAGGTTAGGTTAGGTTAGGTTAAGAATGCGTTAGGGTGATTAACCAAAAGGTAATATAAGTAAAGGGATTATTCATGTTATCCAAATAAAAGTTAGTGTATTGTTA
The DNA here is from genome assembly GCA_958450375.1 of Homarus gammarus. Taxonomy (NCBI): domain Eukaryota; kingdom Metazoa; phylum Arthropoda; class Malacostraca; order Decapoda; family Nephropidae; genus Homarus; species Homarus gammarus. The sequence goes on along the minus strand of CAUDMG010000786.1, from coordinate 1,838,527 downwards.
TATGTATTTAACGAGACCTTATAAGATCACTAAAGTTAAGGTAGAAATTCCATAACAGGACCTAGAACACTCCCCTGCAGTACACCCAGGAGAGTTTTGTGTAGACGTGGGCAAAGTCGCCAGCTTTTATCTGTCCGATCATACTCTCAAAACAATCATTCTCGTCAACCAATCACTCTTATAAACTAATCATTCTCATAAATTGATCAATCATAAACCAATCATTCTCATAAACCAATCACTTTCTTAAACCAATCACTTTTTAAACCAATCACTTTTAAACCAATCACTCATAAACCAATCACTCTCATAAACCAATCACTCATAAACCAATCACTCGTAAACCAATCACTCTCATAAACCAATCATTCTCCTAATCGAGATAGACTCTAACCCTCTAGTGGTCAGGAGCATTTCTCAGCTGAATTAAATTATCTGGTGTTAGCTTGGTTAAAATACCTACGTGCATCGCTGCTCTCTATAGATTTAACCCAATCATTCCCTTAAACCAATCACTCTCATAAACCAATCATTCATCTCCCATTATCATAGAACTTTGTAATATTTAGAAATGATAGCGACCAAAAATTTTTAACAGTGATTGACAGCAGTTGGCTCCCAGGTGATGTCAATCCAACCCTCACGTTAATGGACACGACCAACTTCCACCTGTGTGTGTGTGTGTGTGTGTGTGTGTTTGGTTCAGTATGAGGGAGGGCCGTGGGTGGTAGGTCTTGACGCTCTCTTGGCAGTCTTTGGTTGACCTTGTGAGGGAGGCTGTAAGGGTTCACCTGTGTACACCTTTCTTCAGGGTATTTTTTTTGTGTGTGTTACCTGTGACAACCTAGACGTGCCCACAGCAGCTGCCTCCCTCCGGGTGTGTGAGGTGTGTCTTGGCTGTGGAGTGAGCACCCAGACTCTCTCTCTCTCTCTCAGTAAATATGAATCACTCTCAGGAGCAGCCATGAGGTTATTCTTGCACTACCAGGTGATGTGAGGTGAGGTTGGTGTTAACCTCACTATCATCTTCTTAATTAACTAAAGTTTTTCCTCCTCACGCTAGTAATGTGCAATCAAGAAGGTGCCAACCCACGCCCCCTGATGCCCTTATAAGAGCTGTGACCTTGAACTTTGACCTGGCAAATATGAACAGCAGCTTTAGTGGCCATCATGGTGAATAAACTGGCACTGACGCGGGTAAGGAAGGCAGCCAAGAAAATGGAAAGAGTTGGTATTGTTTTACCCCCGTTTAGATGGCGAAGAACTCAGACTGGGTGCCATTATGCAGGACACTGCCGGTCATGCCAGCGTGGAGTTGCCTCACAATGGCGATGAATTTTGGTGGGCAACCAAAACGGCTGAGGGTCCCCCAGAGGACTTCCCTGTTGACCGAGTCGAGGGCCTTGGTAAGGTCGATGAAGGCTGTGTACAGGTCACGACACACACACATACTAATACATTAACACACACACACACACACACAGACACACACATACACACACACACAGACACACACACACACACACACACACACACATACTAATACATTAACACACACACACATACACACACACACACACACACACACACACACACAGACACACACACACATACTAATACATTAACACACACACACACACACACACAGACACACACACACACACACACAGACACACACACACATACTAATACATTAACACACACACACATACACACACACACACACACACACACACACACACACACAGACACATACACACACCCTACTACTACTACTACTATTTTTCTATCAATCGGAATCGAGTATGATGATCATCCAGACACAGACGGACAGCCAACACTGACCACCCTACTAGAGTCAGCCGTCAGTGTTGTATTAATGACGAGGAATAAAACTGGTGATGGTTGTGTTTACATTTAATCAGCTGACCTGTGTTGTCTCATCCTCTTGTGTTTGATGGTGATGCTAATATATTATAAACTGTGTGATTGACTATCTCTTTTGTTACCTCCTTGGTGTGGGTGGGTGCGTGGGTGTAGGGTGCGTGGGTCTGTGGGTGTGTCATGACGCCACTTTGCCAGAAAGAACCAATCAGTGAGGAGTATGCCAAGACGTCACGAGGTCAGAAAGAACCAATCAGCGAGGAGTATGCCAAGACGTCACGAGGCCAGAAAGAACCAATCAGCAGGGAGTTTGTCATGACGTCACGAGGCTAGGAAGAACCAATCAGTGGGGTTTATGTCATGGCGTCACGAGGCTAGGGAGATATGTAAACACTTGGGCAGGAAAAACGTTTTAGTTCAATCAGCTGTTGAGGACCCGCCATGTTTTTTCTGCTACTTGACTGTTAGGGTGGGAGGGGGTGTTGTCTTGACCCATAGAAGTCTGTCTGTCCGTCTATCTGTCTGTCCCGCTGTCTGTCTGTCTTTCGTCTGTAGGTCTTTCTGCCTGTCAGTCTCTATCTTTTTGTTCATCTGTCTGTCTGTCTGTCTGTCAGTTTGTATGTGTTATTAGAGGTTAGTAAAATTGGTTCCTTAGCTTAAAAAGAACTTCGTCTATCCACTCACCCCTTCGTCTATCCACTCACCCCTTCGTCTATCCACTCACCCCTTCATCTATCCACTCACCCCCTCATCTATCCACTCACCCCTTCATCTATCCACTCACCACTTCATCTATCCACTCACCCCTTCATCTATCCACTCACCCCCTCATCTATCCACTTACCGTTCCTCCACTTCAAATCATTCTCAAACAGAACACACTTAAAAAGAGAGAAAGTTTGAAACATTTATAAAAAAGTTTCGTAGTTTATAGTTTTGTGTCAACTTTCGCTCACAAGTTCAGTATTCGATAAAAAAAACTGTGTTTACTTTCGGCAATTCTCTTTGATGAAGTTGATTCTCTGCCTCTCATTGGTCGGTTTTGGCGCGAAATAACTAGCCTCTCGTTGGTTGGTTTTGGCACTTAATACCTGGAACCTCGTTGGGTAGATTTGGTCAGAAATACCTGGTCTCTCATTGGTTTAGCATGAATACTGTGACCCTTTGTGTTTGGATTTGGCGTTATAAACATGGCTTTTCATTGATCGATTTTGGCGGGAAATACATAAACTTTTATTGATAGGATTTGGTGCCAAATACCTATCTCTTATTGGCTGGATTTGGCGCGAAATACATGGATCCTAATTGGTCGATTTTGGCGCGCAATACCTGTATATAAACAATGGCTACGGTACACTTTAATTTACGATCTCCTGTATTTCAGTACTCCTGATACTTTACGTTTTCTGCTTACTATACAATCCATTTCCAGTCGTCTCCTGAAAGAAGGTGGAGGAGGATTATTCAAGTGTGTGTGTGTGTGTGTGGACGGTCCTTGATAATCTACAGTAGACTGCCGGTACCTGATCACTTCACACCCAGGACTTTATGACGTCACACCCTCAGCTGATGGTGGGCCTTATCTCTGCCTAGGTAGGATCCCCAGATAAAGTCCCCCCCTTACTGCACATCACACAGCTCATCTCAGTGACTCCCCCCCTCACTGCACATCACACAGCTCATCTCAGTGACTCCCCCCCCTTACTGCACATCACACAGCTCATCTCAGTGACTCCCCTCCTCACTGCACATCACACAGCTCATCTCAGTGACTCCCCCCCCTTACTGCACATCACACAGCTCATCTCAGTGACTCCCCTCCTCACTGCACATCACACAGCTCATCTCAGTGACTCCCCTCCTCACTGCACATCACACAGCTCATCTCAGTGACTCCCCCCTCACTGCACATCACACAGCTCATCTCAGTGACTCCCCCCCCTCACTGCACATCACACAGCTCATCTCAGTGACTCCCCCCTCACTGCACATCACACAGCTCATCTCAGTGACTCCCCCCCCTCACTGCACATCACACAGCTCATCTCAGTGACTCCCCCCTCACTGCACATCACACAGCTCATCTCAGTGATTCCCCCCTCACTGCACATCACACAGCTCATCTCAGTGACTCCCCCCCTCACTGCACATCACACAGCTCATCTCAGTGACTCCCCCCTCACTGCACATCACACAGCTCATCTCAGTGACTCCCCCCCTCACTGCACATCACACAGCTCATCTCAGTAACCCCTCAATAACACAAAAATATTCTCAAAGGTTCCTAAGGTAATTTTTCCCTAATTAACGTACCTGGCTCACTGAAGCGGCGATGTAGGGATGGATTGTTAAACGTTCGTAAGTTTATTTTCTTCTAATTTAAGATGAGAGAATTATATGTGCCACTTCCGCTTAATTAAAGAGCTACGGTGTTTTTAAAGGTGAATTAGATAGGCTATTTAAATCACCTGAAGATTAGCCACTTTAACGCTAATTGAACATAACTAAACTACTCTAAAACTAACTTAACTTAACCTAACCCAACGCTAACTCAACTTAAATAACCTAAACTAAGTGACCGCAAATGTAATTTAATCTTTACGCTAACTTAACATTTAACTAACATAGCTTAACCTAACGCTAACCTAACCGATCTTAACCTAACATAACAAACTCTATCTTAACGCTAAGCTAACGTAACCTAACCTAAGCTAACCCCCATCCCTCCCAGGGAGCGCTAGAAGGGTTAATTAATCCTCAGGTGAAATAAACTAGAGACAGGTGCGAAACTTCAGGTGATCGAACAATTTCTTTTTACTCAAAGGAAAATGTGAAAATTAATCCCATTGACTCACTCTATTTACGAGACAGAGTTGGTTCATCAGAGTTCATTAGTTATTTTTTTTCCTTTAAGATCAGAAAACTTATCCAACTGGTTCATATAACTTATACTGAGACTTTACATAAGGTTAGGTTAGGTTAGGTTCTATTACCGTTAAGCTAGGTTAGGTTAGTTTAGGTTAAGTTAGTTTATCGTTACATTAGGTTAGTTTGCCATTAGGTTAGTGTTCGGTTAGTTTAGGTTAGGCTATATTTGAATTAGGTTTGGTTAGGTTAGTGTTCGGTTAGTTTAGGTTAGGCTATATTTGAATTAGGTTTGGTTAGGTTAGTGTTCGGTTTGGTTAAGTTTTTTTTATCTTTAAGTTAGATTAGATTGGATTAAGCTAGTTTGCCATTAGGTTAAGTGAAATTATTTAATCACCAGATGAAATAACCTAGGGTGCCTAATCTTCAGTTGATCCATTTTTTTCTCTTATGTCAAGTTAAAGAAGAAAATATTAACCTACGCATATCTGAGAATCTCCAGTCACATAATTAAGAGATACTACTGACACAGACAGATAACGTAACGTCGTGCAGTAGATCACAAGCACTACACTCTGTCCGGTCATTCATAATAATAATTCATTAATAAGAGGCTAATTAATTTTCGTAGATAGGGGTCCTAGATAGTGTTTGTTTGTTTGTTTGATTTTACCCGAGATGTTGGTGAGTAAGAGGCGTGTGAACCGTGAATCTATGACTCCCCTGGACTCCTCATATAGAGATGGAGTCTTAATTGGGTAAAGTCTTGGAGCAATTGGCCGCCACATTGGTCGTTAATTGAGCAAGAGATATTTGTTATTAATTCTCTTCTGTTTTTTTTTGTTTTTGTTTTAATCCTGAGAAGGTGACAGCTTACGAACCAATGAGGATTCATCTTTGTGTCGTAGCTAAAATGAACCAATTAGAGAAATGGGACCTATGAGAAATGGGACCTACCAGAACTTGGACCTATTAGAACTGGGGCACATTAGAACCCTCCCCCCCACAAGAGTTCATGTGCTTCTAATTCTCTTAAATAATAAATGCCATCCATCTCCTCAGCCCTCTAAAGACCTTACGTTTAATACCACGACAAACTGGCTCCGTAACACTGCCCAGAACTACCCAGACTTAACCCACAACACCGGGACAAAGTGACGTAGAAACTGCATTAAGACCCTACCTTAACGAGATACGCTGCCATGGTCTCATCTGCTCCGTAAAAGTTACTTATGAGAGGAATATTAATAGGTGGGGATATTTATTAATTTTGGTGTGTGTGTGTGTGTGTGTGAACATCGACTGTGTACACGGTGTTATTATATACCATCACCATTATAGTCTGAATCGTTGTTATATCATGTCATTTATTATTAGTTTGTATCGCTGTCATGTCGTTTATAATTTGTATCGCTGTTATTTCGTTTATATTTTATTTCGCTGTCATGTTGTTTATAGTTTGTTTCGCCGTTATGTCGTTTATAGTTTGTTTCGCTATTATGTCATTTATAGTTTGTATTGCTGTTATGTCCTTTATAGTTTGTATCGCTGTCATGCCGTTTATAGTTTGTTTCTCTGTTATATCATGTTGTTTATAGCTTTTTATTCGATCATATAATCAATCTTGTTGTTTCCGTATCAAACAATTGTTTTTTATAATAGCTGATTAAAATGGTTCCAAATAAATTAAATGTGTCCGAATATATTTATTTCTAAAATTCAGTAAAAATAGAAGGAATTAGAGATTGTTTATACAGTGAGAATAAATCACATCAATATGTAGTAATGTTAGATGGGTTACTCAATACCATTGTCACCTCGAAGATCCTGATTTAACCCTTTGACGACGATGGTTTAACTTAACCTTTTGACGACTGTGGTTTAACCCTTTGATGATGAAATTGAAAACCTTTGACGACGATGATGTAACCCTTCAGGAGTCCAAGTGTTAAATAACAGGATTATCTTGTTAACGTGATAATTGTTAATTGATTAGTGGCCACACCTACGTCAGAACACCTGTTGCAAATATTTTATACGAATAACTATCTATCATCCTATTTTTATTGCATCGGCTGTAAAATATATTGAGGACTCATTTTTTATACAAATTCTCCCATACAGTATTATTATATGTTGTCATGTATATATAGAGTTATACAATATACATACCCAACATATAAGACTAATACACATTGTGTATCTTAAAGTAAAACAAATAAAAAAAGGGCAAAATAAAACGAGAAATTAAAGTAATTCTCGTTTTTTTTTACTTTAAGACACAATGTATATATTGGGATGTATATAGTATAAATTTATATATAATGGACAAAATATAATAGTGCTATATGGGAGAAGTTAATAAGTGAGTTATTCCTCCAGTGGGAATTTTTTACAGATTAAATTTTCCACATTTTAGTTTTTTTTTAATCTTAAGAAATAAAAAGAAAAAATTATTAGTTGTAATGAATTTCCAGCATACGAAACAAGACTCACAACCTCATAAAACCTCACATCATAAAACCTCACAACCTCATAAAACCTCACAACCTCATAAAACCTCACAACCTCATAAACCTCACAACCTCATAAAACCTCACAACCTCACAACCTCATAAAACCTCTCAACCTCACAAAACCTCACAACCTCATAAAACCTCACAACCTCACAACCTCATAAAACCTCTCAACCTCACAAAACCTCACAATCTCATAAAACCTCACAACCTCATAAACCACACCTCATAAAACCTCACAACCTCACAACCTCATAAAACCTCACAACCTCACAACCTCATAAACCACACCTCATAAAACCTCACAACCTCACAACCTCATAAAACCTCACAACCTCATAAACCACACCTCATAAAACCTCACAACCTCACAACCTCATAAAACCTCACAACCTCACAACCTCATAAACCACACCTCATAAAACCTCACAACCTCACAACCTCATAAAACCTCACAACCTCATAAACCACACCTCATAAAACCTCACAACCTCACAACCTCATAAACCTCACAACCTCATAAAACCTCACAACCTCATAAACCTCACAACCTCATAAAACCTCACAACCTCATAAAACCTCACAACCTCACAACCTCATAAAACCTCTCAACCTCATAAAACCTCACAACCTCATAAAACCTCACAACCTCATAAAACCTCACAACCTCATAAACCACACCTCATAAAACCTCACAACCTCACAACCTCATAAACCACACCTCATAAAACCTCACAACCTCATAAACCACACCTCATAAAACCTCACAACCTCACAACCTCATAAAACCTCACAACCTCACAACCTCATAAAACTCACATTTACACAACAAAACAAACAACCAAACATTAATCACTGGCATATTTTCCCCTTTAAAAATCCTCTTAATCTCGACAACAATTTGCAAACAAGAAAATAATGTGTTTTCTTTGTGTGTTTATTTGTGTTTGTTTATTTCTATTTGTTTTTTGTTGTTTGTTTATAATTTTAAGTTGTTTATCGACAAAGCATAGTGTGGCTAGAGTCGAGAGTTGCCACTTAGTATAATCTCCAACATACAACATACACATTATAACATACTACATACAGACTATACATGTATACAACATACAGTACATATCATAACATACAACATACACATTATAACATACTACATACAGACTATACATGTATACAACATACAGTACATATCATAACATACAACATACACTCCATACAGCTATACAACTACAAAATACAATATACATCACGAAGTATATGTATATTTCATGTATGTATAACCATATAGAAAAATATATTATACGACGGAGTGATTCATCTCTATGTATGAAATATATCACAGGGTTATAATATTTGTGTTACTATTTTATTGGAGTAAAAAATATATATATATATATATATTATTTAGGCTTTTATATATCATTTACCAGGAAGCTCTATATATTATGAACTTTATACGAGTTTTTTATAATTATCTGTACATGTTTCTATATTAACTTACCTGCAGTAATAATAATAATAATAAAAATAATAATAATAATAAGTGTAAAATTTTGTAAGATAAACAAATGAATGTAGAAAACGTTGATAATTATCGTGTGTCTGGCAGTGTGGTCCCTCAGTCCTTCTGCTGCCAGATGTGACTCACGTTCAGGATGTCGTACTTTTTGAATGTGTTCAGTGTGTGTGTAATGGACTGATTACATACATACATACATACATACATACATACATACATACATATATACATACATACATACATATTTAAAATAATTAACTTAAATCAGGTTAAGTTAGATTAGGTTAGGTTAAACTAAGTTGGGTTAAATTAGGTTAGGTTAGGATAGGTTAGACTAAGTTAGGTCAAATTAAGGTTAGGTGCAACCACAGAATCGAAGGACACACCTGGCTGGCATACAAGGTGAGTCATTCCATTAGCATCTCACCTGAACCACCACAGACAGGCAGACAGATATTTTATATAAACACACACGAGTAGATAATGTTTGGGAAGCGTCTACCAGTCACACGTTTTCTGTTGCCTTCTGTGAACGCTTGGCATCACTATTTTATAGAAAGAAAAAGGTCGAGTGGTTCCCGTGTATTAATGTTTCCTTCTTTGCACGAGTGAGGGGAGGGATAGGGGGGGTAGGATGAGGAGGAGAGAGGAGGGGTGAAGAGGAGTAGGAAGATGGGAGGAAGGACTGGAAGGAAATGGGAGGAGGAAGTACTAGAGGGGGGAAGAGGTAGGAGAAGAGTATAGAGGAAGAGGTAAGGGAGAAAGGGGATAGGAGATAGAAGAAGTAGGAGAGGAGTGTAGAGGAAGAGGGAACAAGAAGGAAAGAGAGGGGGGGGGGGAGAAGGAGGGTAAAAGAGGGGAGATGACAGGGAAGAATAATTACCTGAGTGGACCATTAACCCTCAAGGTGGGTCATGAACTGAATGCTCAGTGAGGGCAGAGTTCTTATATATATAACAAGGAGGAGAAGCTGGTGTCAGAATTTGGGACGATTTGAGGGAGAGAGAGAGGGGGGCTGAGAGAGGGAGGGGGGGCTGAGAAAGCGAGGGGGCTGAAAGAGGGAGGGGGCTGAGGAAGGCAAGGGGGCTGAAAGAGGGAGGGGGCTGAGAGAGGGAGGGGGCTTCGAAAGAGAGGGGGCTGAGAGATGGAGGCGCCCTGAGAGAGAGAGGGGGGACTGAGAGAGAGAGGGAAGGGGCATAGCAGAGATGGGGCTGAGAGAGTGAGAGAGAGAGAGAGACAAACACAAAAAAATAAGAGTAGAGAGAGAGAGAGAGAGAGAGAGAGAGAGAGAGAGAGAGAGATACTCCCCCATGTCATAAAGGCAAGGTGCTGGCAAGACATTCTCTTATCATTTATTCACATCATTGAACTTGAAGACAATTTTGATGAATAAAAAAAGATCAGAGGAACTCGTTTTCAAATAACAGGGAGGAGGGGTAATGGTATACGTAGGGGAGGGGGAGGGAGGGGTAATGGTATACGTAGGGGAGGGGGAGGGAGGGGTAATGGTATACGTAGGGGAGGGAGGGAGGGGTAATGGTATACGTAGGGGAGGGGGAGGGAGGGGTAATGGTATACGTAGGGGGGGGAGGGAGGGGTAATGGTATACGTAGGGGAGGGGGAGGGAGGGGTAATGGTATACGTAGGGGAGGGAGGGAGGGGTAATGGTATACGTAGGGGAGGGGGAGGGAGGGTAATGGTATACGTAGGGGAGGGAGGGAGGGTAATGGTATACGTAGGGGAGGGGGAGGGAGGGGTAATGGTATACGTAGGGGAGGGGGAGGGAGGGGTAATGGTATACGTAGGGGAGGGGGAGGGAGGGGTAATGGTATACGTAGGGGAGGGAGGGAGGGGTAATGGTATACGTAGGGGAGGGGGAGGGAGGGGTAATGGTATACGTAGGGGAGGGGGAGGGAGGGGTAATGGTATACGTAGGGGAGGGGGAGGGAGGGGTAATGGTATACGTAGGGGAGGGAGGGAGGGGTAATGGTATACGTAGGGGAGGGGGGAGGGTGGGGTAATGGTATACGTAGGGGAGGGAGGGAGGGGTAATGGTATACGTAGGGGAGGGGGAGGGAGGGGTAATGGTATACGTAGGGGAGGGGGAGGGAGGGGTAATGGTATACGTAGGGGAGGGGGAGGGAGGGGTAATGGTATACGTAGGGGAGGGGGAGGGGGGTAATGGTATACGTAGGGGAGGGGGAGGGAGGGGTAATGGTATACGTAGGGGAGGGGGAGGAGGGGTAATGGTATACGTAGGGGAGGGGGAGGGGGGAGGGGTAATGATAAGGGAGGGGGAGTGTAATAATAAAGGAAGAAGAGGGTTAAAGGGTAGAAGAAGCAGAAGAGGATGAAGAAACAGGAAGAGGAGGAGGAGAATGAAGGAGGGGGGAGGAGGAGTAGAAGAATAAACTAGAGGAGGAGAGGAGAGTAAGAAGTACCTCATAAAAACCTCTAAGATCACATGGTGGCGAGGGGGAGGGGGGAGAAAGGAAGGGAAGGAGGTGGAGGGGGAGAGAGGGAGGAAGGAAGGGAAGGAGGTGGAGACGGAGAGAGGGAGGAAGAGGGAGGGAAACAGAGAAGTGGAGACGGTGGGACAAAGGACGGGAGAGAGAGAGAGAGAGAGAGAGAGAGAGAGAGAGAGAGAGAGAGAGAGAGAGAGGTCCTGTAGTGTGGAGGCGTTCTTTATTTATCTACATAATTATACTTTTGGAGGGAGAGATCATAACAATTTTTAGGACGATAGATAAGTAGTGGTCTGGGGAGGGGGGAAGGGGGGAGGGGGAGGGGGAGGGGGGGAAGAAGATGAGGAGGTGTGTGTGTGTGTGTGTGTGTGTGTGTGCTTCCATACGTCCCTCCTCAACACTCATCATCCTTCCTTTTCCTCCCACCGCTTCCTTCCCTCTCCCTACGGCCCTCTTTTTCTCTCTCAATTCTTCCCTCTCTCATCTCCCCCTCTCTTTTTTGTCTCTCCTTCCCTCCCTTTCTTTCTCTCTCCTTCCCTCCCTTTCTTTCTCTCTCCATTCCTCCCTCTCTTTATCTCCCCCTCCTTTCCTTTCTTTCTCTCTCACTCCCTCTCACCTCCTCCCTCTCTTTCCCTCTCTCCTCCTTTGGTATATTCTTCGTCCGCTGTCAATCCATTCTTTCCCTTCCTTTAACTCTCCATCTCTCACCATCACCACACTTCTATCACACTCACACCTCTCACATCCCTCTCACACCCGGCTCTTCCCCACTCCCCTACCACACTTCTATCCTCCCACAATTCCCACCTACATCCCTCCTACCCCTTCTCACACCCCTCCCACTCCCCTCCCACTCCCATCCCACACCCTTCTCACACCCCTCTCACACCCTTCCCACTCCCCTCCCACTCCCCTCCCACTCCCCTCCCACTCCCATTCCACTCTCATTCCACTCCCCTCTCACACCCCTCCCACTCGCCTCACGTTCGCTACATTAAGCTTATCAGTTACTGTTTTCACTCCCTCTCCCTGGCTCTGGTTCGTGACGCCACACTACCAGAACAAGATGGTGTGTTTTCCGAGTTTATTCTCATCAAATCTTAAGATATTTTTTTTTTTTTTACTTTTACTGAAGAAAAATGAGAAGAAACGATGATTTTTATGTGTATGTATGTAGATAATGGACATATTTTTTACTCTTTCATCAAGCAAAATATTTAGATGTTACATAATTATCAGTACATATAATTTACATATTTTTTACTGTTGCATTAAGTTGAGTTTTTTTTTATCTGTGAGCAATTTGCATATATAACTGATAAATAAAAACAAAAATAATAAAATGGTGTGTACTTTTGCCTGAAAGGTAATTTACATAGATTACTGAAGAAACTACAGAAAAGGGTTAAATATGTAGGTCATTTACATATTGTCCTGATTAACGAGGAAAAGGTGTTATAATATGTGTTTCTTGTATATGTAGGTAATTTACATGTTGTCCTGAATAATTTATGCAATTTCTATTATTTTCATTCTGTCGATAATTTACGTAGTATAAATATTGATGTCAGGGAAACTTGTCTGGGTTAAGTGACATCCTTAAAGACGGCTGGTGACATCACACCTTTGTTTACCTCTAGTGTATTGGTGACATCACTCTTTGTTTACCTCTAGTGTATTGGTGACATCACCTCTTTTTTTACCTCTAGTGTATTGGTGACATCACTCCTTGTTTACCTCTAGTGAATTGGTGACATCACCTCTTTTTTACCTCTAGTGTATTGGTGACATCACTCCTGTTTTACCTCTAGTGTATTGATGACATCACACTTTTGTTTATCTCTAATGAATTAGTGACTTCACCCCTCGTTTACCTCTAGTGTATTGGTGACATCACACTTTTGTTTACTTCTAGTGTATTAGTGACATCACCCCTTGTTTTCCTCTAGTGTATTGGTGACATCACACCTTTGTTTACTTTTAAATGTATTAGTGACATCACCCCTTGTTTTCCTCTAGTGTATTGGTGACATCTCACCTTTGTTTACTTCTATTGTATTAGTGACATCACCCCTTGTTTTCCTCTAGTGTATTGGTGACATCACACCTTTGTTTACTTCTAATGTATTAGTGACATCACCCCTTTGTTTACCTCTAGTGTATTGGTGACATCACTCCCCTGTTTACGTTTCACTTCTTAGAGTAAACAGAAATATTGCATTTTGGGCTAGTTATCAAGTAGGAGGGTGATGGGGCTTGGTCTTGCCCTTATTCTTCCTTTCAGTATGACCTTTATCATTCCTCTTAATATGTATTGCCCGACACCCGACCTTGCCCATATCCTTGCCCTGTATTGAGTTAATTCTTGCCCTTAATATCTAGATGTATTGTACCAGTCAGACTGTTGCCCTAAATATTGTCCTAATGTCCTTATTCTCACCATGCATTGCTCTTGGGTCAGTCTTGTCTTTAATCTTTACAGGAATTGCCCCAGTCTTTATTTTGCCTTTGGAATTGCCCTTATTCTTACCTTTAATCTTGTCTGTTCTTGCCACTAGGTTAGGTCTTACCAATAATTTTACCGCTATACTTGCCCTTCTCACATCATGTATTACCCTTCACTTTACCTTGCCCCTTGTATTGCTCCAGTCTTTATTTTGCCTTGTTTCTTGCCCTTTAATACCCCAGGTTTAGTCTTGCCCCCCGCCCTGTATTACCCTGGTCTGAGTTTTACCTTGAGTCTTGCCCTACATTGTCCCAGTCTCTTCGTCTCACCCTGGCCCCGCACGCTTGGCAAACACACACACACACAACAGTTTTAGGGCAAGGCCACCCTTAAAAACACTGCCCTATTTCTTACAAGTCTGGCCGATTTCCCTTCTTGTCCTCGTCATCAAGTGGCTGTAAAACCCCCAAGAACGATGGAGACGATGAAGACGTGACGAAACGAATGACGAAAAGGTGATAATAACCCACAGAAGATGAAAGAGTGATGAAAGGCGTGAGGGAGAGGAGGGAAACGACATCTGGAATGATAATGAGGTGTGAGAGAAAACAGATGATGAAGGGGGAAGTAAGAAAATGAATGATGAATGAGGAAGCAACGACTTACATCTGACGAGGAGACGAAAGGTAAAAATGAAGAAGAGTTAAAATTGGTTGATGAGAGACGAAGCAACACCTCACGGATGATTAGGAGGAAGAGGAGAAAGGAGGAAGAGGAAGAATGAGTAATAAGGAGGAAGAGAAATGAGTCTTTGATGATAATGAGGTGTAAAGAAACGAGAGACGATGATGAGAAAAATGACTTACTGAATGATAATGAAGTAGACGAAACAACGAAGTGAAAGATAATAATGGACAAACAAGGACCTAAACCTCGCATGGTGTTGGAAGAGACATAAAGGTTGATAAACGAGAGAAAGGAAAAATAACTTACAGCGGAGAAGGAAGTAGCGGAGACAAGAGAAGAGGAACTTGGTGTAGAGAGGCGGATGATGGTGTGAGACAAGACCCTCATGGTGATGTGGGGCACGTCCTGAGTCTTGGGGCGTCCACAGCCACTCACAGCGTCCCTCACTGTGGGGGGAGTCACCAGCGCCAGGCGATGGAAGTACTTACTTCTCAGCGCCAGGCAAATACCGCTTCTCGTAGCGCCGGGAGAATATTTATTTATATATATATAACTGGTCCCAGCCCCTAGACACACGGGTCAGCGCCACAAGATAAAGCAACACTCCCAGCGCCAGGTGAATGTTTCTCCTAGCGCCAGGCGAACACTATTTCTAGAGCCAGGTGAAACAAACCTTGCTCCTAGTGACAGAGAAACACTTCTCTTAACGCCAGGCGAACAAACACTTGCTGCCAGCGGTCACAACACTACTAGCGCGGCGACACACGTTCATATCACCTCCCTGCCCCAGACACTGGCCCAGCTATAGCGTTGGCACTGGCACCCTCCTGCTGGGGGCGGCTGTGAGGCACCCAGCTACCTAGCAAGGGGGGTGTCTCTGCTGCCTTTCGTCGCCGCCACTGCCACCGCCGCCGCCTCCGCCGCCCCCAGCCGCCAGCCGACGACGCGTGCCACCAGCTACAGAAATAGACCCCAACCGCCTCCACCACACACTACCTTCACGACTTCCGCCCCTCGGGGAGGACACCACTACCCTGTGTGTGACACTACCACCACTTGTGTGTGACACCACCACCCCTTGTGTGTGACACCACCACTCCTTCTGTGTGACACCACCGCCCCTAGTATGTGACACCACCACCCCTAGTATGTGACACCACCACCCCTAGTATGTGACACCACCACCCCTAGTATGTAACACCACCACACCTAGTATGTGACACTACCACCCCTTGTGTGTGTCATCACCCTCCCTTGTGTGTGTCACCACCACCCCTTGTGTGTGTCACCAACACCCCGAGTGTGTGCCACCACCACCCCTAGTGTGTGACACTACCACCCCATATGTGTGACACCACCACCACCCCTTGTATGAGACACTACCGCCCCATGTGTCTGACAGCACCACTCCTTGTGTGACACTACCACACGTAGTGTGTGTGACACAACCACCCCTTGTGTATGTCACCACCACCCTTAGTGTGTCAGCACCACACCTAGTATGTGACACCACCACCCCTTGTGTGTGTCACCACCACCCCTTGTGTGTGGCACCAACAGCCCTTGTGTGTCACCACCACCCCTTATGCGTGTCACCATCCCTAGTGTGTGTCACCACCACCCTTAGTGTGTCAGCACCACACCTAGTATGTGACACCACCACCCCTTGTGTGTGACACCACCACCCCTTGTGTGTGTCACCACCACCCCTTGTGTGTGGCACCAACAGCCCTTGTGTGTCACCACCACCCCTTATGCGTGTCACCATCCCTAGTGTGTGTCACCACCACCCCTTGTGTGTGGCACCAACAGCCCTTGTGTGTCACCACCACCCCTTATGCGTGTCACCATCCCTAGTGTGTGTCACCACCACCCCTTGTGTGTGACAGCAGTGTATTCCAAGACCTGGTTTTATACCCGCCCTGGTGTCATACAAGTGTCATACCAAACTCAGTATGTTTCATATTGGAACATATATAATTATACAAGTTGTTGTGTCGTACAGTTGTCGTGTCCTAAAGTGTAATACACGTACACTTCAAAACAGCATCGGGCCATTTAAACCCCTGATATGACCCCTTAAACCCCTGATATATCCCATTATACCCCTGATATATCTCTTTAAACCCCTGATATGACCCCTTATACCCCTGATATGTCTCTTTAAACCCCTGATATATCTCCTTTTATCCCTGATATATCTCTTTAAACCCCTGATATGACCTCTTAGACCCCTGATATGACCCCTTAAACCCCTGATATATCCCCTTATACCCCTGATATATCTCTTTAAACCCCTGATATGACCCCTTAAACCCCTAATATATCCCCTTATACCCCTGATATATCTCTTTAAACCCCTGATATGACCCCTTAAACCCCTGATATATCCCCTTGTACCCCTGATATATCTCTTTAAACCCCTGATATCACCCCTTAAACCCCTGATATATCCCCTTATACCCCTGATATATCTCTTTAAACCCCTGATGTGACCCCTTAAACCTCTGATATGACCCCATTAAACCCCTGATATAACTCCTTAAACCCCAAGTCACCAGGCACCAGTTGCCATAGTCTCAACAATGCCATAATTTCTTCAACATTTGTCATTTCATCTTATAATTTGCCGGAAACATTCGTAACTCAAAACAAAATAGAACTTAAACATCTGAACCCTTGATGTTTACCTTAGAGAATTGACACAAATGTTGCCAACTTGTCTGAAACACACACACACACACACACACACACACACACACACACACACAAAGACATCACATATTATTCTCATCAGGTAAGGGGCAGTAATCAACGCCTCATTGATCAGGATGAATATTCAGTGGTACATGGATCACCTGTCAAATTCTCACATCCACCAGACGCCACGACCATCACTATTTTCATTTCACTTTTTTGTTAAATTTGACAGGTGATTTTGTCTTTATTTTACTGAGGGTTTTCTTCCTATTTATGTCTGTCTGTGTTTGTCTGTTTTTGTTTTATTTCTTTGCTCTCTCTCTCTCTCTCTCTCTCTCTCTCTCTCTCTCTCTCTCTCTCTCTCTCTCTCTCTCTCTCTCTCTCTCTCTCTCTCTCTCTGGCAGCGGGTTCATACATCATCTCCCCAGATCTGAGGTCGAGAGTTTTTCTATTAAGTGGAATGGTTCGTTAGGTGAGAGAGAGAGAGAGAGAGAGAGAGAGAGAGATGAGTGAGGTAGAGTGAGAGAGAAGATTGAGAGAAAGGGGGAGAGAAGAGTAAGGGAGAAAGGGTGTATGTGAGAGAAGGGGGAGAGAGAGAGTGAGAAAGAGAGATATTGAGAAGAGTAAGGGAATGTCTCTATGCGCTTGTGTTAGTGAGTGTCAGTGAAGGAGAGAAAGTGTGTTTGGGAGAGAGTAGGAGAGAGACAGACAGACACACAGACAGACACAGACAGACAGACAGACAGACACAGACAGAGTAGTGTGTGTTCACGAGGTATAAGACTCTTCTTTCACGGATTAAAATTAATTATTTATTTTTTGTCACGGAATAAAAAAAAATATTGTACGTAATTTTCTTGGATTTTGCTTAGTTTAGTATTATTTTTTTTTAATATTTGTGAATTTCGAATAGATTGTTTTTCTTAATATGTTTTGTATTTATTATAATTTGATGTTTTTTGAGAATATAAATTACAGTACACTATTTTGTCACGATTTTTTAGCATAATTAAAATTCCCATTTGGTTATTTTTGCGAGTTTGTGATTAATTTTTATTTTTATGACTAGAAATTTTAACACAGCCGATTGAAATGGCATCTAATTATTCCCCATTCCTTCTAAGTATTTGTTTGTCACTCACTAAATCATTTTATTCGTAATTAATTCCTTCTCCAATTGGTTCCGACTCACCTGAATTATTGTCTAATCTTTTCTGCGTTTTCTAATCACTCTCCAATCATTCTTAAGGTACCCTGGTCACTCCAATCATTCTTAAGATACCCTGGTCACTTTCCAATCATTCTTAAGGTACCCTGGTCACTTTCCAATCATTCTTAAGGTACACTGGTCACTTTCCAATCATTCTTAAGCTACCCTGATCACTTTCCAATCATTCTTAAGCTACTCTGGTCACTTTCCAATCATTCTTAAGCTACCCTGATCACTTTCCAATCATTCTTAAGCTACCCTGGTCACTCCAGTCATTCTTAAGGTACCCTGGTCACTTTCCAATCATTCTCAAGCTACCCTGGTCACTTTCCAATCATTCTTAAGCTACCCTGATCACTCTCCAATCATTCTTAAGGTACCCTGATCACTTTCCAATCATTCTTAAGCTACCCTGGTCACTCCAGTCATTCTTAAGGTACCCTGGTCACTTTCCAATCATTCTTAAGCTACCCTGGTCACTTTCCAATCATTCTTAAGCTACCCTGATCACTCTCCAATCATTCTTAAGCTACCCTGATCACTTTCCAATCATTCTTAAGCTACCCTGGTCACTCCAATCATTCTTAAGCTACCCTGGTCACTCCAATCATTCTTAAGCTACCCTGGTCACTTTCCAATCATTCTTAAGCTACCCTGGTCACTTTCCAATCATTCTTAAGGTACACTGGTCACTTTCCAATCATTCTTAAGCTACCCTGGTCACTTTCCAATCATTCTTAAGCTACCCTGGTCACTTTCCAATCATTCTTAAGCTACCCTGGTCACTTTCCAATCATTCTTAAGGTACCCTGGTCACTTTCCAATCATTCTTAAGCTACCCTGGTCACTTTCCAATCATTCTTAAGCTACCCTGGTCACTTTCCAATCATTCTTAAGCTACCCTGGTCACTTTCCAATCATTCTTAAGCTACCCTGGTCACTTTCCAATCATTCTTAAGCTACCCTGGTCACTTTCCAATCATTCTTAAGCTACCCTGGTCACTCCAATCATTCTTAAGGTACCCTGGTCACTTTCCAATCATTCTTAAGCTACCCTGGTCACTTTCCAATCATTCTTAAGCTACCCTGGTCACTTTCCAATCATTCTTAAGGTACCCTGGTCACTTTCCAATCATTCTTAAGCTACCCTGGTCACTCCAATCATTCTTAAGCTACCCTGGTCACTCCAATCATTCTTAAGCTACCCTGGTCACTCCAATCATTCTTAAGGTACCCTGGTCACTCCAATCATTCTTAAGGTACACTGGTCACTCCACTCATTCTTAAGCTACCCTGATCACTCCACTCATTCTTAAGGTACACTGGTCACTCTCCACTCATTCTTAAGGTACACTGGTCACTCTCCAATCATTCTTAAGGTACCCTGGTCACTCCACTCATTCTTAAGCTACCCTGGTCACTCCAGTCATTCTTAAGGTACACTGGTCACTCCACTCATTCTTAAGCTACCCTGGTCACTCCACTCATTCTTAAGGTACCCTGGTCACTCCAATCATTCTTAAGCTACCCTGGTCACTCCACTCATTCTTAAGGTACACTGGTCACTCCACTCATTCTTAAGCTACCCTGGTCACTCCACTCATTCTTAAGGTACCCTGGTCACTCCAATCATTCTTAAGCTACCCTGGTCACTCCACTCATTCTTAAGGTACACTGGTCACTTTCCACTCATTCTTAAGGTACACTGGTCACTCTCCAATCATTCTTAAGGTACACTGGTCACTCCACTCATTCTTAAGGTACACTGGTCACTCCACTCATTCTTAAGCTACCCTGGTCACTCCACTCATTCTTAAGGTACCCTGGTCACTCCAATCATTCTTAAGCTACCCTGGTCACTCCACTCATTCTTAAGGTACACTGGTCACTCCACTCATTCTTAAGGTACACTGGTCACTCCACTCATTCTTAAGGTACACTGGTCACTCCACTCATTCTTAAGGTACACTGGTCACTCCAATCATTCTTAAGGTACACTGGTCACTCCACTCATTCTTAAGGTACACTGGTCACTCCAATCATTCTTAAGGTACACTGGTCACTCCACTCATTCTTAAGGTACACTGGTCACTCCAATCATTCTTAAGGTACACTGGTCACTCCACTCATTCTTAAGGTACACTGGTCACTCCAATCATTCTTAAGGTACACTGGTCACTCCACTCATTCTTATTCTACCCTGATCACTCCAGTCATTCTTAAGGTACACTGGTCACTCCAATCATTCTTAAGGTACACTGGTCACTCCACTCATTCTTAAGCTACCCTGATCACTCCAGTCATTCTTAAGGTACCCTGGTCACTCCAATCATTCTTAAGGTACACTGGTCACTCCAATCATTCTTAAGGTACACTGGTCACTCCACTCATTCTTAAGGTACACTGGTCACTCCACTCATTCTTAAGGTACACTGGTCACTCCACTCATTCTTAAGGTACACTGGTCACTCCAATCATTCTTAAGGTACACTGGTCACTCCACTCATTCTTATTCTACCCTGATCACTCCAGTCATTCTTAAGGTACACTGGTCACTCCAATCATTCTTAAGGTACACTGGTCACTCCACTCATTCTTAAGCTACCCTGATCACTCCAGTCATTCTTAAGGTACCCTGGTCACTTTCCAATCATTCTTAAGGTACACTGGTCACTCCAATCATTCTTAAGGTACACTGGTCACTCCACTCATTCTTAAGCTACCCTGATCACTCTCCAATCATTCTTAACCTACCCTGATCACTTTCCAATCATTCTTAAGGTACACTGGTCACTCCAATCATTCTTAAGGTACACTGGTCACTCCAATCATTCTTAAGGTACACTGGTCACTCCACTCATTCTTAAGGTACACTGGTCACTCCACTCATTCTTAAGGTACACTGGTCACTCCACTCATTCTTAAGGTACACTGGTCACTCCACTCATTCTTAAGGTACACTGGTCACTCCACTCATTCTTAAGGTACACTGGTCACTCCACTCATTCTTAAGGTACACTGGTCACTCCACTCATTCTTAAGGTACACTGGTCACTCCACTCATTCTTAAGGTACACTGGTCACTCCACTCATTCTTATTCTACCTGAGTCATTCTCCAACCCCTTGAGACGTTTCCTGGTTCATCTCCAATTTATTCCTAAGATGCCTTAATATCTGTCCAATCATCATCAACCTCCAGCAACGATCTTTTCTTCCCTCCCTCCCTCCCTCCCTCCCTTCCTCCCCCGCCTCTCTCCCTCCCTCCCTCCCTCCCTCCCTCCCTCCCTCCCTCCTTCCCCTCCACCCTTCCTCCCCCTTCTCTCTCACTCTCTCCCTCCCTCCCTCTCTCCCTCCCTTCCTCCTTTCCTCTCTCACTCTCTCCCTCCCTCCCTTCCTCCCTCCCTCCCCTCCTCTCCTCCCTCTCTCACTCTCTCCCTCCCTCCCTTCCTCCCTTACTCTCTCCCTCCCTCCCTCCCTTCCTCCCTCCCTTCTTCCCTCCCTCCCTCCCTGTTTTCCTCCCTCCATCCACCCTTCCTCTCTACCTCCCTCTCTCCTTTCTCTCTACCTCCCTGCCTCCCTACTTCACCCCCTTCCTCTCTCCTCTTCTTTGTCCTCTCTCCCTCTTTCCCTCCTTATCCCCCCAGCCTCCTCCACTCTACCCTTCCTTCCTTTCTTCCTTGTCCCTCTCTTCCTCCCTCCATCCTACCCTCTCCTACCCCTCCTCCACCCTTCCCTCCCCACCCCTTTCTTCCTCCCCACCCCTTTCTTCCTCACCACCCCTTTCTTCCCCCCTCCTCCCGCTCCTCCTCCTCTCTGCTAATCATCATCCCTAACCAATCTTCCCGGGCCTAACAAGACTCAGGTTCAATATATCTAATCTCCTGCTATGTCGGCCTTGCACGTCACTCATCCCAATTATCCATTTCTTCTTCAGTTCCTCCTTCGTGAGTGATGGCAATATTCAGACAAGATGTTTCTCGGTTTTATTTGTTTCTTGTTTTACTTGTTTATTGATTTGTGTTCGTTTATTTTTTTTTTCGTTTTCTTTAAATATTTTTTTTCTTTTTCATTTCTTTGTTTTTCTTTTGTTTATTGATTGTTCTTGTTTTATTTGTTTTTCTTGTTTATTCGTTATATCTCATGTGTTCTTCGTTTGTTTTATTTCTTTTGTTTATTAAATTCTTTATGAAGGATGTATAAATTTACCTTTGTATTTCCCTGTGTCTGTCTCTCTGTCAAAAACTAAAAACAAAAAAACGGACACTTACTAATTTCCAAACACACACACACACACACACACACACACACACACACACACACACACAAAATAAAACACTCTCTCTTCCTCACGCTCTTTTATCTTAAGCAACAACAGCAACACTCAAACACATACCTCAGTAATTAAGGTAATATTTCCCCCCACAGGTTCAGTGAGGAAGGTGAGACGAGTGAGAGAGGTCAACTTCAAGTATTAACTCTGGCATACCACAAGGTGAGAGTCCCTTCTTGTGTGTGTGTGTGTGCGTGTAGTGTCATTGTGGCGTTAGTGGCGTGTATTACCGACAAGTGTTGCGTGGGTAGTGTGTGTGTGTGTGTGTGTGTGTGTGTGTGTGTATAGTGTCATTGTGGCGTGTATTACCGACAAGTGTTGCGTGGGTAGTGTGTGTGTGTGTATAGTGTCATTGTGGCGTTAGTGGCGTGTATTACCGACAAGTGTTGCGTGGGTACAGGTGCTCAGGTAACACGAGGTGAATGACGCTCGTTCTTCAAGTCAGCCGATTTCTTTCACTGCTGCGTCACGATATATCACTACCTACCTCATCCTCTCCCCTCTCATCTCCTCTCCTTTTCTCACTCTCACTCCACATTCCCCTTTCCCCCTCCCTCCTTCTTCCGCTCTCCCCTCCTTCCCCCCTCCCCGCTCCTTCCCTCCCCTTCCCCCTCCCGCTCCCTCCCACTACCCTACTCTCCCTTACCTTCCACCCTCCCCCTCTCCTCCTTCCCCCCTCCCCTCCTTCCCCCCTCCCCGCCTTCCCCTTCCCCACTACCCCACTCTCCCTTACCTTCCACCCTCCCCCTCTCCTCCTTCCCCCCCTCCCCTTAACTTAACTCAGGTATCCATCTTCTGTGAGGCAAAATAAAAAAAAATGTGTATTAGTAAAAAATATCTGCGAAACAAGTCAAAAATTTTCTTACTAAAAAATTCTTCGAGTTTAGTTTGTTTTAAGTTTGATTTATTTTGGTGATGGGTTAAGTTAAGAATTGGTTAGGTTACGTTTGGTTTTCTTGGATTAGGTTGGGTTAGGTTAGGTTTGGGTACGATACCATTAAAACTAAGTTCAGTATCATAAACGTTGGTGGTCGGTGTGTTTCGTGACCTTGGTGAGATATTTCGTGACCTTGGTGAGATATTTCGTGACCTTGGTGAGATATTTCGTGACCTTGGTGAGATGTTTCGTGACCTTGATGATATATTTCGTGACCTTGATATATTTCGTGACCTTGGTGTGATATTTCGTGAGACCAGCGAGTGTTGCTGCTCACCTTCCACAAGTATCGACCAACTGCGTCATAGATACAAGGACACACACACGGACGCATTGACACTGACGGACACACTGATGGACACACTGACGGACACACTGACGGACACACTGAAGGATACACTGACGGACACACTGACGGACACACTGACGGATAGACTGACGGACACACTGACGGACAAATTGACGGACACACTGACGGACACACTAACGGACACACTGAAGGACACACTGACGGATACACTGACGGACACACTAACAGATAAGCGTCATTATTAAACACTGCCGTAGGGAAGGTAAGGAGTGGAGCCAGGAGGGTGTAGGAAGGAAGAGAGAGGGAGGGAAGGAGGGGTGGGAGGAAGAAGAGAGAGGGGAGGGAGAGAGGGAAAGAGTATTGTGAGAGAAGGGGGGAGGAAAGGAAGAGCGCCAGGGAGAGAAGTTAGGAAGGAAGGAAGGAATGAAGGAAGGAAGGAGGGAGGGGAGAGGTGAGTGGCGGTTCAACAAGATAGTTTTGACAGTGGAGAGAATAGATGGTGAGAGATGGATCAGGGAGATGTTTGTGAGAGTCTTGAAGAGGAGGTGAGGGAAGAGGAGAAGAGGGAGGTAGAGGAGGTGAGGGAAGAGGGAGGTGAGGGAAGAGGAGAAGAGGGAGGAGGAGGAGGTGAGGGAAGAGGAGAAGAGGGAGGTAGAGGAGGTGAGGGAAGAGGAGAAGAGGGAGGTGAGGGAAGAGGAGAAGAGGGAGGTAGAGGAGGTGAGGGAAGAGGAGAAGAGGGAGGTGAGGGAAGAGGAGAAGAGGGAGGTAGAGGAGGTGAGGGAAGAGGAGAAGAGGGAAGAGGAGAAGAGGGAGGTGAGGGAGGTGAGGGAAGAGGAGAAGAGGGAGGTAGAGGAGGTGAGGGAAGAGGAGAAGAGGGAGGTGAGGAGGTGAGGGAAGAGGAGAAGAGGGAGGTGAGGGAAGAGGAGAAGAGGGAGGTGAGGGAAGAGGAGAAGAGGGAGGTGAGGGAAGAGGAGAAGAGGGAGGTAGAGGAGGTGAGGGAAGAGGAGAAGAGGGAGGTGGAGGGAAGAGGAGAAGAGGGAGGTAGGGGAGGTGAGGGAAGAGGAGAAGAGGGAGGTGAGGGAAGAGGGAGGTGGAGGAAAGAGGAGAAGAGGGAGGTAGAGGAGGTGAGGGAAGAGGAGAAGAGAGAGGTGAAGGAGGTGAGGGAAGAGGAGAAGGAAGATGTATAAGCGAAGAATAAAAAAAATGGCGAAGAGGAGGAGGAGGAAGAGGACGAAGGGAAGGAAGCAGAGGTGGAGAAAGAAGAAGAGGGAGAAGAAGGAAAATGAGGAGGGGAAGAAGAGATAGAGGAGAGAGGAGTAAACGAAGAAAAGAATGGAGACGAAGGAAAGGAAGAAGAGGAAGAGAGAAAATAAGAAGAGATGGAGAGGATGGGAATAAGTGAGATGAGAACGAAGATGGAAGAGACAGAAGAAGAAGAAACGATGAAGAAAAGAGGAGGCCGATAAGGAGGAGGAGAAAGAAGAAGAGAGGAAGAAGGAACAGGAAGAGGAGGAGGAAAAAGAAGAGAGAATGAAGAGAAAGAAGAAGAGAGGAGGATGAGAAAGGGAAGGAGGAAGAAGAAGAAAGGGGAAAGAAGAAGAAGAAGAAGGAGAAGAGGATGAAAAAGAGGAGGATGAGAACGAGGAGAAAGGAAAGAATAAGGAAATAGAAGGAAAATTGAGTCTCATTAATGTCAATTCTCTTACACATCAGTTCACTAAATGCTCCCTCAGAGAGAATTTGTAACAAGTCCTTCAATATATTTTATTTTGCGACCAATGTAATTTATGTATCGTCAGAAAAAATATGAAACATTAAATAGACAAGAGTAATTATCTATATATTACGACATTAACTTGTTCTTTAAATAAATACTAATAATAGACTCATAATAATAATAATAGACTAATAATAATAATAATAATAATAATAATAATAATAGACTCATAATAATAGTAATAGACTAATAATAATAATAATAATAATAATAATGAAAATAATTAATAATAATAATAATAATACTCATAATAATAATAATAATAATAATGGACTAATAATAATAAAGAAAACGTAAAGAAAACTAAAGGGCAAACTTTAAAATGACCACAATAAACCCGACTGCAGCTTCTCATTACAAGTTGACGGATGGATACAAAAAAAAAAAGAACTTGGTGTCTCGTGTAAGAGCGATTTATTACAGGCTGGTAAATTAGGTAAAAATTGAAAAAAAATTCCTCCCCCACTTGTCAGGGAGGAGAGGGTGTTTAACTATGTCAGGGTGAAGGGGGTAATTAAGGCCAATTGTTAATCACGTCTTACCAGCTAGTCCGCAGTAATTGTAAAGGACTGATGCCTTGTTTGGGATGGTGTTTAACTATGCAATTTTAACTTGTATTGTACTATTTATGATGGATTTAGTTAATTTGGATAACATTTCAAGATACGACACGACAGATGCAATAGATGGCTGAGGGTTCTTAACAATGTCGAGTCTCAATGGAGTTCTTGCGATGATCTGCTTCAGTCGGCTCAGTCAATACTAATCCTAACCAACACATTCAGTCACTTACTAAGGAAATCCAATTGGTATATCGTCTTAAGCTCCGCCCACCAGATGCAATTGATTGGCTGTTGGTTGCTAAGTTGAACAGTACAACTTAATAAACATATTTACTGGCGTGTGTGTGTGTGTGTGTGTGTGTGTGTGTGTGTGTGTGTGTGTGTGTGTTAATAACGTAATAGATAAACCCAAACATATTATCGCCGCTAATTTTCACACAAAATTTAATAACTTTATTAATTACTAGTTTAGGAAAATTCCACCTCATTATAATATCACTCGTATATCATCTGGTCTTATTTTAATTATAACTGTATATTAACTTAATACGTAGTTCCCTCTTGTTCAACGTTATATAAAACACACACACAACACACACACACACACACACACACACACACACACACAAATTTACATTCTCACATACATACACTCACTCGCACGCGCTATGCTCACACATATACTCTCTCTCTCTCTCTCTCTCTCTCTCTCTCTCTCTCTCTCTCTCTCTCTCTCTCTCTCCACACACACCTAGTCTAACTACATATCCAAAACACACATCATATCATATTTCTTTAATCACATCACGTTCTACATATTACCTCAACATTATGTATTCTCTCCACATATACATAAAACATAATATATATATAGTTACTTTTCCTTTATCTATATGTAAGTTGTGTATGTATTGTAATGAACGTAATACTGATTTAGTGAAGTTATTTATTGAATCTGTTATAAAAGAAGCCTTGTTACTCCCCCACTATTTCCAGGTTGATATGAAGGTAGGTAATGTAGTCCATGTACTGGTGGGTCTGTCTGTCTGTCTGTCTGTCTGTCTTTCTGTCTGTGCCTTTATGTGTGTTTGTGTGTCTAGCCTGTCTGTCTATCTGTGTGCCCGTCCATGTGTGTCCGTCTGTCTATATGTCTGTACCCTTTTCTGTTTGTCTGTTTGTAAGTCTATCTGCTTGTACCCTTTTGTGTGTGTGTGTGTGTGTGTAAAGGTTAACTCACATGGTGTACACACTCCCACACGGTGTCGGCTCTAATCCTGTCCAAATCCTGACAATATACAAATCCTAAAACAAATTTTGTAACTAAATTTATAAATGTTCGCAATTCACAAATAAATACATTATAACATCAAGACCTTAAGCACAGTAATACTTCATAACATCAAACTTGGTAGTGGTGGGAGCGAGTCACCCTTGGGGACCCTTCACACATGTTGGTGTGGTCGTGTTGTAGCTGTTATGTCTATCATATTCTTAACCTGATTTAACCCAGCTCAGTATAACCTAACCTAACCCAATTCAGTATAACCTAACCTAACCTAACCCAGTTCAGTATAACCTAACCTAACCTAACCTAACCCAGTTCAGTATAACCTAACTTAACCTAACCTAACCCAGTTCAGTATAACCTAACCTAACCTAACCCAGCTCAATAAAACCTAACCTAACTTAACTTAACCTAACCTAACTTACCTTAATTTATGATGCATTACTACCCTAGCAACCAGTTTGTTTGTCTAAGCTGCCATGGTTTCAAATGCCCCTCGCAGGGTATGAAAATATTTCACCCTGGCTACCACACACACACTGGCATCACACCATGGCCACCACACCCTGGGCACCACACACACTGGTATCACACCACGGCCACCACACCCTAGAAACCACACCCTGGCCACCACACCCTGGGCACCACACACACACTGGTATCACACCACGGCCACCACACCCTAGGCACCACACCCTGGCCACCACACCCTGGCCACCACACCCTGGGCACCACACCCTGGCCACCACACCCTGGCCACCACCATCAGATAACTTCAGCCACACGCCACCATACACCTCACAGCTTCTCCTCCCCCACCTCTTGAACTGAGATATCCATCTTCCTCTATTGAAGATTCTCTCTCCCCCCCTCCTTCCTCTCCTCTCCTTCCTCCTCCCTTTCTCTCTCTCTTTATCCTCCTCCTCTCTCTCCTTCCTCTTCCTCCTCTTCCTCTCCTTTCTCTCTTCCTCCTCCTCCTCCTCCTCCTCCAGGTAGTCTCCCCACTTATATTTTTCAACATTCGTTTTTATTAACCCAAGATGGTGTAGCTCTCCCTCCCTCCTACCCACCTTCCTTCTCCTCCTCTCTCCCTTATTCATACTCTCCTTCACTCTCCCTCCATCTTTTCAAAACCCCATTTTCTTTCTCCCCTTTTTTCTCTCCCTCTTTCCCCTCCTCCCTCTCCTCGCTCCTTCCCTCCCTCTCCTCCTTTCTTTTCTCTTTCATTTCTTCCGTTTCTTCCACCTCCACCATTTTCTATTTCTCCTCCTCCTCCTTTAAAGTTTCCTCTTCCTCTTCACTCCCCCTTTCCCTCCTCCTTTTTTCCATATATTCACCTTCCTTTCTTCTTCCACCCCTTCTCCATCTACCACTCACTCCTATTCTTCTTCTTTCTCCCTCCTTCTCGCATTAATTCCTCTTCCTCCTCCTCCTTCCTCCCTCTCTCTCGCACCAACTCCTCTTCCTTCTCCTCTTTCCTCCCTCTCTCGCGTGTTCTCCTCTACCCCCTCCTCTTTCTTCCCTCTCCTGCGTCATCTCCTCTCCCCCTCCTCTTTCCACTGTTCCTTCCCTTCATTCCTTCGTGCGAAAGATTATTTAATACCCAACTGCACTTTACTTAATCCACCTTAACCTAACGTGACTTCACCTTAACCTAGCATAACTTAACCTAACCGAACCTAACTTAAGCTCACCTGACTCAACTTTCCCTAAGCTAATTTAACTTAACTTAACCTAACTTAACCTAACTAAACCTAACCTTATAATCTTTAAATAAATGTAAAAAAAAGTGTTAACATAAATTTATCAAAACAAAAGATTCTTCTTAAAACTTAACAGTAAAACATTTCTCTAAAATTATTCTAATCAATTTAATTCGATACAATATTTTCACTACTGTTCGAACATTATAAATATACTTCAAAAATTTAGAAGGTAATTTTTATAGAGGTTTATACTGATATATTCAACTCGGTGAAGTAATCCAGGTGTGATGTTGACCTGACCCTTACACCTGTTGTATTGTATCCTGGTGATATTGTGGGTGATGGAGGGAGGTGGAGGGGTGATGGAGGAAGGTGGAGGGGTGATGGAGGGAGGTGGAGGGGTGATGGAGGGAGGTGGAGGGGTGATGGAGGGAGGTGGAGGGGTGATGGAGGGAGGTGGAGGGGTGATGGAGGGAGGTGGAGGGGTGATGGAAGGAGGTGGAGGGGTGATGGAAGGAAGTGGAGGGGTGATGGAGGGAGGTGGAGGGGTGATGGAGGGAGGTGGAGGGGTGATGGAAGGAGGTGGATGGGTGATGGAGGGAGGTGGAGGGGTGATGGAGGGAGGTGGAGGGGTGATGGAGGGAGGTGGAGGGGTGATGGAGGGAGGTGGAGGGGTGATGGAGGGAGGTAGAGGGGTGATGGAGGGAGGTAGAGGGGTGATGGAGGGAGATGGAGGGGTGATGGAGGGAGGTGGAGGGGTGATGGAGGGAGGTGGAGGGGTGATGGAGGGAGGTAGAGGGGTGATGGAGGGAGGTGGAGGGGTGATGGAGGAAGGTGGAGGGGTGATGGAGGGAGGTGGAGGAGTGATGGAGGAAGGTAGAGGGGTGATGGAGGGAGGTGGAGGGGTGATGGAGGGAGGTGGAGGGGTGGTGGAGGGAGGTGGAGGGAGATGAAGGGGTGATGGAAGGGGCGGAGGGGGGATGGAGGGGGTGAAAGAGGAATGGTAATGTGGAGGAAAGGAGTGAGTGGGATGGAGGGAGGGAGAGTAGTGTGAAGGGAAGGAGTGTGTGGGAGAGTGAGTGGGGTGGGGAGAGGGAGAGAAAGGAATGGAGATATGGAGTGATGGAGAGATAGAGGGCAGTCAAGATGAGTGGTTGTAATGTTTGGAGAGGGGAGAGAGGGAAGGAGGGAGGGAGGGAGGGAGGGAGGGAGGGAGAGAAAGAAATACTTGAGTTTTAGATAGACAGAAGTGTGAATAAGGGAGAAAGGGAGAGAGAGAGGGAGGGAGGGAGGGAGGGAGGGAGGGCTACACCATCTTGGGTTAATAAAAAAGAATGTTGAAAAATATAAGTGGGGAGACTACCTGGAGGAGGAGGAGGAGGAGGAAGGAGAGGAGAGGAAGATGAAGGAGAAGAGAGCAAGAGGAAGGAGAAAAGAGGAGAAAGAGAGAGAGAAAAAAGTGCAGGAAGAAAAGGGCGAGACGAAGAAGATAAGATGTAATGAAAGAATGGAAATGAGACACACACACACTGGGACACACACACACACACACACACACACACACACACACACACACACACACACACACATGATAATGGCGCACATAACTTTTATTAATGTCGTTGTCAGTCAAGTTGTTTCCATTATTTTCTTGTACATTATTTTCCAACATTTTTCCTCATGAACGTTTGTGGTCCAACTTCTTCCTGAGGTGTGTGTGTGCGTACATGTGTGTGTGTGTGGTGGGGATACATACATACATACATACATACATACATACATACATACATACCCTGTTATTGAGAATGGAATGTAGTTGTCAGAATTTAAATGTGTTATTCTGCCTGTCTGTCTATATCTGTTCATTCGACTTTGCTATTATTTTCTTTTATTTTGTCTTTCTATTACGTTATCTTTTCTGTTTATCTCCCTTATTTATGTTATTTACTGCTTATTTCTCTCTGTGTATCTGTCTGTTTATCTATCTGTCTGCATATATATATATCTACTTATCTGTCTCTCTCTGTCTCTCTCTCTCTCTCTCTCTCTCTCTCTCTCTCTCTCTCTCTCTCTCTCTCCGTGATCACAGCCGGTACAAAAGACCATCACGTTGTTATGCTGCCAACTCGCTAACTCAATTGTTTACGCTGGGAATCTTATCAGCGGAAGATAAAGCGATTGTCCCTCTCCCCTCACTATTAAATGATAGGGTCTAGAATCGCTTTGGTACTGTTCTAGGGCTATGAGCTGTC
Organism: Homarus gammarus; assembly: GCA_958450375.1. NCBI lineage: Eukaryota > Metazoa > Arthropoda > Malacostraca > Decapoda > Nephropidae > Homarus > Homarus gammarus. The sequence goes on along the minus strand of CAUDMG010000786.1, from coordinate 1,807,074 downwards.
AGTCCGGTGCTATTAGTGTCACCCTAGAGATATGGTAACAATCCTAGAGCTGCTTTGGGCACTGTTCTAGGGGCTATGAGCTGTCAGTCCGGTGCTATTAGTGTCACCCTAGAGATACGGTAACTATCCTAGAGCTGCTTTGGGCACTGTTCTAGGGCTATTAGGTGCCAGTCCGGTGCTATTAGTGTCATTTTAGAGTCACGGTTGTCATCGTAGAGTTATGTCAACATCCTAGTAAAACTTTGGCACAGTTTTTGAGCGGCTAGAGCCAGTACAGTGCTAGTACAGCCAGTCTAAACTACTTATACCATTCTAGAACCATGTGACACTCTTCTAGGACTGCACGTTGTTAAGCCAGTTCTCCTAGTGCCACCCTAGATGAACGAGAGCTATTGATAACGTCATAGTGCCACTTTTGTCACTCCTGCTGTCGTTCTAGAGCCATTGTGGGTGCCATTAACGCCAGTCTAGAGCAACGAGTGCCTCTCTAGAACTGTTGTTGTTGTCTTCGTGATTCTCTAGCTAGTGCCAAGCCAGTAACATCAGTACTGTCTTTTGAAAGGAAAGTTTGGTTTGGTTAAGTTAAGTTAGGTTAGATTAGGTTGGGGTGGGTTAGGTTAGATTGCTAACATCTCTTGAAAGTAAAGTGGGGTAAAGAAACATTAAGAAAATACAAGAAAATGAAATGAAGAGGAGAAAGAGAGAGAGAGAGAGAGAGAGAGAGAGAGAGAGAGAGAGAGAGAGAGAGAGAGAGAGAGTGGACAAAAATGGAAGATAAGAAAAAAATAGAAAATTGAAATATATGAAAGAGAAAGAAAGAAATACAGTCAACTAAACGTAGAGGGAGAGAAAGTGAGAGAAGGAAAGAAAGGAAATAGGAGGCAGAAAATTAGATAGAGAAAGAAAAAGCAAAAGAACAAAGAAAAACGAAAATTGAGGGAGGGAGAAGGGAACGGGGAGGTAAGAGAGAGAGAGTGATAGGAGGCAACAGAGAGAGAGAGAAGGGGAGGATGTAACAGAGACAGAAAGGGAGAGCAACAGGAAGGTAGGAATGAGAAAGAGAGTGAGAGAGAGAGGGGGGTGTAACAGGGTAGTATTACTTAAAAAAATATAAACACCTAAATACCTCACACATTAACACTGAGTTATAAATGGTCCCTTTACAGTGAGACCGCCTCTCCCTTTATCATAATTACCCCCGAGGAAGAAAACGATAACTTATGAACATTAAATTGCTGGAGTTGAGGTCTTATTGTTCAAATTTATGGTGTGTGTATCTCGGCTCCCACCTGTCCACCACCGCGGACATGGATGAAGAGATTCAACATCGGATCAGATGTGCTTTTCAAGCCTTTGGCAGACTCCGCACCCGTGTCTTCAGCTGTAGGGAGCTGAAATTATCTACCCTGCAAGACATGGGCCACATACAGGAAGCACATCAAGGCACTTGAAAACTTTCACCAACGTTGTCTACAGTACGTTCCATACTCCGAGTTCGCTGGGAAGACGAGAAAAAAATGACAGTATTCTCGCTGACACCAACTGTAGGAGCATCGAGGCTACCATTATCCTTCAACAACTACGTTGGACTGGCCATGTTACCTGCATGGACGACAGTAGACTGCCAAAGCAGCTACTTTACAGTCACCTAACGAATAGTAAACGAACGCCGGCGGGCAACTAAAAAGGTATAAAGGAAAGTCTTAAGACAAACCTGAAAAAGTGCCAAATCGACCCCCTCACCTGGGAGACGATTACTCCACACCGTAACGCTTGGAGGAGCACCACACGAGAAGGTCTCAATACTTTCGAGTCTTCCCAACTGCATACCGAGGCAGCCAACTACCAGTGCTGTAAAGACGCTGCCGCCGCCTCTCCCGCACTGGATGTAGCCCACCACACGTGCAACATCGGTGGACGACCCTGCCGCGCTGGTCCCGTATCGGCCTCTCGAGCAACCTCAGAGCTCACTAACGAAGGTGACATCTTTAATAACGCCTCTCATTGTATCATAGCTGGATGATCGTCATACTCGATTCCGAGTGACAGCAAAGTAATAGTAGTGTGTGTGTGTGTGTGTGTGTGTGTGTGTATGTGTGTGTGTGTGTGTGTGTTGAAAGATGCGGATACGAAACCCTAAAGAAAAAAGTTCTTAAAATATGATGATTATTTTTTTGTTACTTTTTGCTTAGTCACAGGATCCCAAAGGTCAAAATATTATTAGGATACAATATAATTTTTGTATGTTTTAAACCAAAAAAATCAGTGTTTTTATGGGCCCTACAAAGTAAAAAAAAAGTTAAGATACGTTAATTATTTTAAATTATTTTAACCTGGTTAAAAAAATGCTGTTCTGTACACCTAAATTGTAAAAAAAAAATCTTCCCCCTTCACTCCATAAACGTTATTAAGATGACTAAGTGGCCATTTACCTGGACTAACCACAGTGGCCAGTTAGGGACTCGTGGCACATTATCGTCCAGAGAACAGGGCTTTAAAGGGCTTCATAAACTCTTGAGATGATGGTGAGATTTTTGGTGGTGGTGGCGGTGGAGGTGGCGGTGGCGGTGGTGGTGGAGGTGGAGGTGGCGGTGGCGGTGGTGGTGGAGGTGGTGGTGGTGGTGGTGGTGGCGGTGGTGGTGGCGGTGGAGGTGGCGGTGGCGGTGGTGGTGGAGGTGGTGGTGGTGGTGGTGGCGGTGGAGGTGGTGGTGGCGGTGGAGGTGGTGGTGGTGGTGGTGGTGGAGGTGGTGGTGGTGGCGGTGGTGGAGGTGGCGGTGGAGGTGGTGGTGGTGGTGGCGGTGGAGGTGGCGGTGGAGGTGGTGGTGGAGGTGGTGGTGGAGGTGGTGGTGGTGGCGGTGGAGGTGGCGGTGGTGGTGGAGGTGGTGGTGGTGGTGGTGGCGGTGGAGGTGGCGGTGGTGGTGGCGGTGGAGGTGGTGGTGGAGGTGGTGGTGGTGGCGGTGGAGGTGGCGGTGGTGGTGGAGGTGGTGGTGGTGGCGGTGGAGGTGGTGGTGGTGGAGGTGGCGGTTAGTCTGCCGTTGTCTTCCTTTCTGTCTGTCCTTATCTGTATTTGTCGCCATCATCATTATCACCTCTCTCTCTCTCTCTCTCTCTCTCTCTCTCTCTCTCTCTCTCTCTCTCTCTCTCTAACTTGGACGCAAATTTCAGCTGTGAATTGTGAAGGACATTCTGTATACGCGATAGCGTTTTACAGTATTCTATTGCATACTGCATAAACATACTACATACACATGCTACATACACATATATACATGCTACATACACACATACACATACTACATACACATATATACATGCTACATATACACATACACATACTACATACACATATATACATGCTACATATACACATACACATATATACATACACATATATACATGCTACGTACACACATTCACATACTATATAAAAAACGAACCCAGTGTGGATATGAATGTCTCTTGTTCTTCAATATTCAAACACAGATTTATTCAGTGCAACAAGCTGGTCCGCCTCATTCATCGTTCACTTGTCATAGATCAACAATGCAACAAACTACTGCTACTCGAGGGACTCATCTCAACTGCTGCTATTTTCGAAACTCTTAACCTTTGACCTTGTGACCCCATAAGACATATACTGTAGTAGTGTTGTACAGGCGTATGGTCTCCTCTCGGGGTCTTCAGTCTTCTCACATGTTATATTCAATAATATTAATGGTAGTGTTGTCGGATCACCCTGAAGATCAACTTATTTTACCGCAATTAAAATGAACCACCTAACGCTAACTAAGCCTAACCTAACCAAACCTAACCTAACCAAACCTAACCAAACCTAATCTAACCTAACCTAGCCCTGGTATGATTAGCGTGTTTAATCAACTCTTCAAGAAACACATTTCGCCTGCACCTAAGTTCATCCATTCATTAAAAACAGCCATCACACCATACTTAATGAATCAAAGGCCTTTTCACACTCTATTGACTCTGGACATGAGTTAAGTGTCTGTTAAGTGCATCTCTATTATACGCTTCCTAGAAAACTTGTTAATGATGAATGATGCTGCTAGGGCTGTAACTCCCCCCCCCCCCTCCCCTCCCGCCCCACCTCCACCCATACCACCCCCCACACACCCACCCCATCACCCACCCCATCACCCACCCCATCACCCCCCACACACCCACCCCATCATCCACCCCGTCACCCACCCCACACCCCCAGTCTCAGCTAATTGGAGTTTGAATTTTGTTTAGACTGTTTTTGGCTTTGTTGTAAATAAATTGTATGTAATTAGTAGAAGGATAACTTGTGTTTAATTTTTTTTAGGTCAATATTGTTACAAATATACTGACCCCTCTAGTTGTTATACAGTTTTATACATAGACGAAACATTAGAAAAATATACATAAGTAAATAATATGCATAATAGTGAATAATATATACATAATAAATAATTCAGTGGAGGACAACACTTATCAGTATTCCCCTCATCTAAATTATGCATTATGTATATTTTGACTAAACTGTATACACTTTTTTTTTTAGGTAGATAGTAATAATTCGTAGCGTATACATTTTTTGAGGAACTCTTATACACGCAGAGACACTCACTCATACTAAGCCATGAAGCAGTAAATGGTTCGGACATAAACCTTAAAAGCAAGTATTGGCAACTCTCCAGGACCTGCCATAATTCTTTCATCTTGTGACGCTAAACTCTCTCTCTCTCTCTCTCTCTCTCTCTCTCTCTCTCTCTCTCTCTCTCTCTCTCTCTCCAGTGAGTAACCCAAAACCCCCTTAGGGTCGCACTGCTTACTGTATCTTTTACTAACACACACACACACACACACACACACACACACACACACACACACACACACACACACACACACACACACACACTTCTACTACTACTACTACTTTGCTGTCACTCGGTATCGAGAGTATGACGATCATCCAACTATGATACAACGATATGAGTTATTAAAGATGTCACATTTGTTGGTGAGCTCTGTGGTGACTCGAGAGGCCAATGCGGGACCAACAGAGCCGTCCATAGATGTTGCACGCGTGGAGGGCTACATCTAGTGCGGGAGCGTTTTGTTCGCCTCGGTATGTAGTCGAGCTAATTAGAACGTATTTACTTTCTGTGTGCGTCACCATTAATGAAAGTTCTAGAAGTAAACTTGACAACACAGCAGCTTATAGGATTATGATCCTCTCAAGTCTAACATTTTCTTCTCGACTAAAAAAAAAAGACAACAATAAATTTGAGGTTGTTGCTCCTTAACCACTGTTCCTCCGCTTCTCTCCTCTCACAGCCTAAGACCAGGGCGGGGAATGAGGGCATTCAGGGACACGCTTGAGACTCTTAGCGTTTTCAGCCAGTGTTTCCTCTCTTTTTAAAAATAAATCATGAAAAGTCAAGAAGCGTAACTCTTCGACTACTTTTATTATTTACCAGAATAATAACAAAAAACAGTGGAGAAGAGGAAGAATGGCGCCTAAGTCGAGGCTCTGAGCATCTGGACCAGTGTTCAGGATTTTCCCCCTGTCAGCGATGAGTAGAGAGACTGTATGAACCACCGGCCTTCACTCTCCTGGCTCCCACCTTAGACAACAATGGTCGCAACCTTACACATATTTTTTTTTTACAGACGCTACAGTTAGATTATTCCTTGGGTTTATCGGGGGGGGGGGGGGGGGCTGCTCGGCGATGTTCTTAAGACCCATCAGCTGCCCCACCGAAAAGAGGCCTGGTGAGATTGGTGGGCAATGGGACCCACTCGGCGGTGCCCTGAAGGTCTCGGGCACAAACACAAATTTCGTCGTACACACAAAATTACTACATTGTGATCACTGTTGTGTGAGTGTTGCTCCGCGTCCCAGTAGCGTGGGGGCTATTGGTGCACCTCTTGGTCCCTCTCGTTGTTGCTGAAAGGTGAAAGATAGAAAAGAGTGAGTGAGTGAGTGAGTGAGTGCGTGCGTGCGTGTGCCGGCCCACAAAACAGTACAGGAGAGACACACACAGAATAATGAGAAACATTACACTATAGACTAAACAGTTAAACGAACACCATGATAATTAAACCCGATAAAATATCAAGTATTGAGTATAGAGCCGCACCACACCCTCACCGCACCCGCAACCGCACCTACAAACACACCGCATAGCACCCTCTCCGATCCCGCAGTGTCTAAAGCCGCACCACACCCTCACTGAACTCGCAACCACACCGCACCCGCAAGGTCTAAAGCCGCACCGCACCGCACACTCTCCCAGGTAGGAGAGACGCTCTTGGCGCCGTACCATAAATAACACAGTGAAGTGATCAGACAACAGCCGAGATTTAATCTACTAAAAGCAGCAGCAGTGTCCAGCACGAGATGGCCCTCTTGTAATGCTCCTTAGTAAATGACTCGTGGGGCTTCAGTCACTGGCTCATGGGGGTTCATTCACTGACTCATGGGGGTTCATTCAATAACTCAGGGGTCCATTCATTAATTCATGGGGCTTCATTCACTGACTCATGGAAGTTCATTTACTAACGCATGGGGCTTCATTCACTGACTCATGGGGGTTCATTTACTAACTCATGGGGGTTCATTCATTGACTCAGGGATTCATTCATTAATTCATGGGAATTCATTCACTGACTCATGGGGGTTCATTCAATGATTCATGGGGGTTCATTTACTGACTCAGAGGTTCATTCATTAATTCATGGTCTCCATTCACTGACTCAAGAGATTCATTCACTGACTCGTCATGTTATGAGTCAGTGTCAGTCATTCAGCCATAACTCAGCTCGGAATCCCTGAAGCTTATTCACCCTAGCCTAACTTTCTAACCAAACCTAAACCTAACCTAACCTAACCTAACCTAACCTAACCTAACCTAACCTGCCCCCCCCCCCCCACCCTCACCTCACCCCACCATTTAACATCAGGTGAAATATACTCTGTGTCCTTTCAGTAAAATTTGTAGTGTAACGTAAGAACTAAACTTGTTGTTATGTAATGATGATGATGATGATGATGATGATGATGATGATATTAGGACAAAACTGGCAGGACTCTGATCATTTCTTGTCTCACTTTCTCTACACGACTACATAAACTAAGATGCATTTTCATCATCTTCATCATCATCAGTATTATTATTATTATTGTTATTGGAAGAAGAAGAACAACAACAAGCAATAAATTTAATGTATAAACCATAGTCCCTGTGTGTAATAATAATAATAATAATAATTAACGGTTTATTGAAAGAGCTTGGCAGCCAAAAGGCTGAAAATATACAGTTACAAATTTGGGGAATGGGTTGCGAATTACAAATAATATACAAGTAACATAAGTGACACAAATAAGAAATATAATAACTTAGATGGGGAAAAGCTCAGACTACAGTTCATTTCAACATAGTGACAGTGTAAGGAGCAGTGTTTACTGGGAGTGAATACACTGATTTATTACAAGTTATTGATAATTTTTACAATGGTTGGGACTGGGCTGTTCTTATAGCGATCAGTTCGTGCACGTATGGGCTGGATGCGGTTGTGGTGTCGAACAGCAATTCTCGGACAAGGGATCTCAGGTGGTAGTAGGAGCCGGTGTCGGGGATGGTGTAGAAGCTTCTTACCAAATTTGCAGATGAGGTCGTGGTGATGGTCAGTGAGAGTCGAAAGGGTCAGTGTGTTGAGCGCTTCTTGATATGTGGAGTAGGAAGGGGAGAGAATAATCTTGCATGCCCTCTTTTGCACTTTTTCTAGGTGTTTACGTTGTGTGGCATTTAGGGAGGAAGACCAGGTGGGGGAGGCATAGGTGAGCTTGGGAAGTATGAATGTTGTGTAAACACTGAGGAGCTCGTGTGCAGGAACTCCGAGGGACTTGAGTCGGCGGAGGAGGTGGAGACGGAAACTGGAGGATTTGACAACTTCACTGACGTGTGGTTTCCAATTTAGTTTGTTGTCTATGGTGACGCCGAGGAGCTTCGTGGAATCTACAACCTGGAGTGTGTTCGGACCTAGAGTAATGGAAGGAGGTGTGTGTGTTTGTGTGTGGTCTAAAGAACAGTACAAAAGAGAGAGAGAGAGAGAGTGAGAGAGAGAGAGAGAGAGCGCTAATAATACCACGTTACATCACTGACAAAGTACACGATATTAATCTCCTGTCTGAAGGTTCACGCACAGGTTCGAGAAGCTTCGCCCGAGTGCCTCAGGTGTTTATGACTCTCTTTAATGTATTTTATTAAAAGTGTCGAGACTTACAGCAGAACCTTTGAAGTGTTTCACGAGTGGTTGCTGAGGTCATCACGGCTCCGTGCACGAGTGTCTTACTGACTCATTCGAAGTGATTCACTTGGAGATTAGAATCAATTTGCAAACTGATTCAATATGATATAACATTTTACTGCAAGATTCGACCCATTTTTACTTTCATTTTTTGCAATTTACTTCAAAACGGTGAATGATCTTCCTTGATTCTAACTCTATTTGTAACCCGCTTCGAAGTCTTGTATAAATTCTCTGAACTATATTACGAGTGGTGTCGAATAATATACCCATTGGCTTCACAGTGTCTAATAAATTCCTTCGAAATGTATAAACGGGCGCATGGCAGCAAGCTAATGCTACCAAGTCATTACAAGGCGCCTTTAAAAAGAGTTACAATTTTCAGGAGGAGTTCCAAGCACTCGTAGCACCGTCAGTTGCTTTAAGACATTCTGGAACAGTTTCAGATGGTTGATGAGTAAATTGTCAAACGGTTTCAAAAATTTTCAAAACTATGGAATCAGTCTTAAACATCGAAAAACATTTAGTATCGATACAAACATCCATATTTACCACGTTATAGCTAATGTTTCCCGTTTAAATATCGAGCGAAGATTCCGAAGGTGTCTAAGGACGAAGAATTCTGAACTAAGAAAAACTCACTTCCCAAATTATTTCATGGGAAAGAATAGGATTTGCTGGACTAACTTGAGGTAAAAATTCCACCTGCACACTCCAAGTACTGCTGAGGGAATTCTAATTTGCTTTGATAGAAATTTGAAGAGAATTAATGAAAATTTTGAAGACATGAGATGGCGCCGCTGCAACTCGATATAGATAATGGAAGAACAGCATCAATTGTGTTCATTGTCGAAAGAAGAATTTTTTGGGGCGTAATGGTAAGATTATATTTTTATTGTCCAGTGTTAGTGCATCAGGAGGAAACTTGCTATCTTTCAGTAGGGTCACACTGGATCAACCTTCATCTCACCTCTGTCTCGGGTCAGCACTCAAACCCAGGACATTGTTTGGAGAGATACACGCATTGCCGCTTTAGAATATCTGTGAGACAGAAAGAGAGTAAAGAGACAGACAGAGATGATATATGCTAGGATGAGAAACAGAAAGCTTAGAGATACAGAATGATAGGGAGAAATGACAGGCTGGTAAAGTTATTATACGTTATATCATGAAGGAGAAAGGGAGAGAGAAGCGGACTTTGTTTTTACTCAACTAGAGAGACGAGTGGAACATTTCTAATACCTTTATGAGGTATTGTAATTACCTGACAGAAGGCGTAGTGAAAGATAATCCAAGTAATTTTTAATTACTACAGTGACAGAAAAAAGTAATTAGAGTTGATTCATTAGTGTGAAAGCCACTCACAGAAAACGAATATTAGAATGGAAGGGAACTAATGTGTACCTTTGTTTTAACAGTATATAGAAGCAATGGAAATGACAAACTGTATATGAACTTGTATAACGTATATAGATTCACTATATTGTCTCGTCCAATCAGCGCAGAGCAACTATGTACAGCTACGATCTTTTGTTTATATTTGGGAGAGATATAATTGCCTTGTATAACACCATTAGCCTATCAAAGCAGGACATGACATATGTATTGACACTCATCAACCAATCAGAACTGTTGTTTGTATACACCGTTTAAAACAAGGTAGTAGGCAGCTACCAAACCGGGAGGTACTACCGCCTGGGAAGATATTGGAAGCATAATGTGTTGTCTAATGGTAGACCCTGCTGCCATATGGCACCACGAAAATTGTGACCAAGTCCCAGGTTGCTGATCTGACTTTCTGCCTCATTTACACACAATTGCAGGGTCTCAATTGTTTCTCTGACTTTTGACAACACTAAATACATATATTGTTTCTCACTACTAATCATTTTGAACACTTTATTATTATTATTATTATTGTTATTATTATTATTATTATTATTATTTTTATTATTATTATTATTATTATTATTATTATTATTATTATTATTATTATTATTATTATTTCGCCCCCAGGCCCTGGTGTGGGCTAATCCCATAAAATAAAAGCTGTTTCTTGTACACGTATTGACAGGGATTATCCTCTCAGAAAGGCGAGTGCTGTTTTGACTTCATATAGCTTTATTAATACTTCTGTATTATATTACATAAAAGATACAAAAGGTGTCGGTGTTATTCTCTCTCTCTCTCTCTCTCTCTCTCTCTCTCTCTCTCTCTCTCTCTCAACAGTATCATGCCTCAGCTTTCAACATGCTGTTTAACTTTGACAATTATAAACAAACTCTGTGGCGGTAGTGTGTTGCTGTATATTTATTTATCCAGGTGTTATGGCCACACCTCTGGGATGTGGCCACACTTTTAAAGCACGTGGCCACACTTTTAAAGCACGTGGCCACACTTTTAAAGCACGTGGCCACACTTCCGGGACGTGGCTAAACTTCTCCAGCACGTGATTACACTTCTTCAACTTGTGGTCACACTTTTCAATACGTGGCCACATTTATTCAGCACGTGGCCACACTTCTCCAGCACGTGGCCACACTTCTCCAGCACGTGGCCACACTTCTCTGGCAGTACGTGGCCACATTTCCGTCATGTGGCAATTCGTCCAGCACATGGCCAGAGTACATCAATGAAATGGTCACAGTGTATCCATGAAGTGGCCACACGTCCAGCACGTATTCACAGTACCTCCAGCACATGGCCACATTTACCTCCAATACATGACCACAACACCAGTATTTGGCCACAACACCAGCACGTGGCCACAACACCAGCACGTGGCCACAACACCAGCAAGTGGCCACAACACCAGCACGCGGCCATAACACCAGCAAGTGGCCAACATACCGCTGACCAACTAATAAAAAAAAATTGTTCTTGGGGAGAGGGGCGAGTGTGGATGTGGATATATGTGTATGGGGAGAAGAAGAGATGGATGAGTGGGGAGAGAGGAGAGAAGGATGAGTGGGGAGAGAGGGGAGAAAGATGAGTGAGGGGAGAAGAAGAGAGGGACTAGTGAAGAGAGAGGAGAGAGGGATTAGTGGGTAGAGAGGAGAGAGAGGGATGAGTGGGGAACTTGCCATATTATCGTTAGTTTTCCTCACTCTCTCTCTCTCTCTCTCTCTCTCTCTCTCTCTCTCTCTCTCTCTCTCTCTTTACATTTATCACTTCCTCCTCCCTCACCCTCCTCCCCCACCCTCCTCCCTCTCCCTCATCCTCCTCCCTCACCCTCCTCCCTCACCCTCCTCCCTCTCGACCACCGTGTTGATGACTCAGTAATGAAAGAACCGTAAATAATCTACCTATTTTTATAACGAGTCAGGGGCGTCTCAATTAATTCATGCTGATTAGGTTGGAATTTCTTAATTAATTAGTCATTCTCACCTTTATTCGCCATGAAAGATGACTGGTTGGAATATTGGAATGGGGGAAGACCTAGTGGGAATATGTGAATAGCTAGGAATCGTGGAATAATTAGGAATATATGAATAAATGGTAGGAATATATAGGAGGAAAAAATAGCAGGCATAGATAGTAGGAATAACTTACGGAAAAATATAGTTGAAATAGATAGTAGGAATCGAAAACAGGAATTGATAGTAGGAATCGAAAACAGGAATTGATAGTAGGAATCGAAAACAGGAATTGATAGTAGGAATCGAAAACAGGAATTGATAACAGGAAAATATAGTAGGAATAGATAGCAGGAAAAGAAAGCCATAACAGTTGAGAATTGGTATAAATGTTATTTCAGGTCAGGACAGGGGATTCAACGCCGCGTGTATGGTAATTGTTTAAAGGCGATAGACGGAGAGAGAGAGAGAGAGAGAGAGAGAGAGAGAGAGAGAGAGAGAGAGAGAGAGAGAGACAGTGAGAGTGTTTACGTTCTGAAGGTTAAGTGAATCTGTTAGATACGTTAAGTGAATCAGTTAGATACGTTAAGTGAATCAGTTAAATACGTTAAGTGAATCAGTTAGATACGTTAAGTGAATCAGTTAGATACGTTAAGTGAATCTGTTAGATACGTTAAGTGAGTCAGATATGTTCTTACATCAATTGAGGGAAACTGAACTGAGGAGTACCTGACAATGTGTTGTGTTGTGTTGTCTCAGCTTAACAATGAGTTAAGTTTCCATACACTGTACTTAGGAAGGTGGAAAATTTATGTATGACACTATTGTGTGTGTGTGTGTGTGTGTGTGTAAGAACACCTGTAATTAACACCGCTAAACCTCTACCTGTTGAGATGAACAAATTTTCTTAATATTAACCTTCCTGTTCAACAGGACCCTAATTTAAATTTTTCAACTTTGCGATGGACTAGAGAGGTACACACACGGTGTACACACAGTAAGGTGTAGGGAAGTACACACACACACATACGGTGTACACACAGAAAGATGAAGGGGAAGTACACATACTGTGTGCACTCAGTAAGATGTAGGGGAGGTACACACACGGTATACACACAGTAAGGTATAGGGGAGGTGTACACACACACACACGGTGTACACTCAGTAAGGTGAAGGAGAGGTACACACACGGTGTGCACTCAGTAAGGTGTAGGGGAAGTACACACACGGTGTGCACTCAGTAAGGTGTAGGGGAGGTACGCACACATACGGTGTACACACAGTAAGGTGTAACCTAGCCACGGTTGTGGTGTGGTGTGACGTCACCCAGCAGTGTGTGTGTGTGTGTCTGTAAACACGGACTTGTATAACACGGTGTGGCTGGCTGGTATCTGGACTACATCTGGCCTTCCGTATTCACGCCGCCGTTTACGCTCTCAACTCCATAAAAAGAATCTCGTTTCTTTTATAGAGAGGAAGCACAACCTTGGGGCTGTCAGGGGCAGCTCTCCCTGACTCACTCGCTAAAATCACACCTAAAGTGAAGTCGTGGTTCTGAGTTTTGGTTCTTCTCGATGATGCAACTTGGCAATACTAACAGGTAAAAGTCGAGGTTTTGAATCATGCCTTAGTTCTCCAGCGTACAGCACCAGGGCACAACAAGCGTGGTGGATGTACAGAGGCTAATGAGGGTGGGCCCAGGTCTCCTTGGTCTCTTGCCGTGACTACAGGTGTGAGGTGTACTGTATCTGAGACTAGTGCTGGAAGGTGACCCCCCACCCGTAACACCTTCCCAGCATCAAGAACCAAAGTTTTCTAAAGTAAGGACAAATAATCGACTTTTTATTTATTTATGGATTTTTTTTTTTTTTTTTTTTGCGGGAGTAGCCCACCCGGGCACAAGTCCCTGACCCACATCAGGGTTTGGCGGCGAAAATATGATAATAATAATAATAATAATAATAATAATAATAAGAAGAAGAAGAAGAAGAAGAATTAATAAGAAATTTAAATGAAAATAATAATAATAATAATAATAATAATGATAATAACAATAATAATAACAATAACAATAGCATAAATAAATACAGAAATTAAAAAAAAAATCAAAAGTGAAAAACGATATACAATATGTATGTTATGTTGTCAATAGTAAGAGACACAATTGAGACCCTGCAATTGTGTGTAAATGAGGCAGAAAGTCAGATCAGCAACCTGGGACTTAAAGACATCACCTAAAATTAGCCCTCAGCTTATCTCACCTGATCATAAAATACAATAACGTAACGCTACAGAGGGGTTAGGCTAGATTAAGTTAGGTTAGATTAGGTTAGCTTAGATTAAGTTAGGTTAAATTAGGTTAGATTATGTTTGGTTACGTTCCAATAGGTTACGTTATTTTTAGCTCATGTTAGGTTAGGTTAGGTTAGGGTGCTTAATCATCCGGTGAAATAATCTGGGTTGCCTAATTTTCATGTGCTTCCTGTAAACATTTAAAAAAGAATCAGAAAATAACAAATTCCAAGTATTTCTGTAAGTCAATTATCATGAGGTAAGGTTCAACGGCCCACGCACTGTACTTCCTTACTAGTAATTTACGTTCCAATTTATTTTAGATTCTAAAAATATGTTCACAAAACCTCGACGTTTCCGCCTCTGTTGTAGTCAGAAAAGTATTGACAACAAGTATGGTTTTGTGTGTGTGTGTGTGTGTATGTGTGTGTGTGTGTGTGTGTGTGTGTGTGTGTGTGTGTGTGTATCTTCAACCAACAGTCACATGTATTTGTCGTGTTTTTATTTAATCTCTAGACAATTTATTATCGTGCCAATTTAATTTCATATTGTGTATTTTCCTTTAAAACTCCTTCGGTTTTCGTAAGTTTTATGTAGACGTCAATAAACTGTTTATGCTGGTCTGTCTGTCTGTGTGGCTCACTTTATTCTGCGATTCGTTAAGTTTCATCTGTGTGAGACTTTATCCGGTCATCATCATCATCACCATCATCATTTATAGGGTGAAGGTCGACGCACGTTCATTATCACGACCGTGTGTAAGTCGTGGCGTGTGTGTCTGGTCGGGTCCGTGGTCTATCCTTGTAACTGTAGCTAAGACGTCGTGTCCCTGAAGACCTCTGGGGAATGTTATGACAGGTGAGGGCCTTTATCTCTACAGGTGAGAGAATAATGGCTCGTGTGTTGGAGTTCATGAGAGTTCTTTCTTACGCCCAGAATGCAACAGGGGAAGTGGACACCAGCGAAGTAAATAAGATCCGTAGGGCCATTACAACAGATCGGCAGCACTGCCAAAATGACATGTTGCAGCAACTATTGCTGCAGGTTCCAGAAAATTTGACAAAAAAAGTAGCTATAGCGCAGGAGGTGGGCGCCTCGAACTGGTTAACTACGTTACCGATAAGGGCAAATGGTTTCAGCCTTAACAAACAAGAATTTACAGATGCCATTGCTCTAAGGTACGGTTGGCCAGTAGATGGTTTGCCCTCCCAATGCATGTGTGGGCCTTCCTATGACGGCGATCACGCCATGGTCTGCAAGAAGGGGGGCTTCATATGCATGAGGCATGACGAGGTAAGGGATCTCACAGCAAATATGTTGAAGGAAATCTGCCGGGACGTCATGGTAGAACCGACCCTCCTTCCACTGGATGGTGAGATCTTCCAACACAGGACTTCAAACACATCTAACGAAGCCGGTGTGGACGTCAGTGCTCGAGGATTCTGGACGCTGGGACAGCGAG
This sequence comes from Homarus gammarus, assembly GCA_958450375.1. Taxonomy (NCBI): domain Eukaryota; kingdom Metazoa; phylum Arthropoda; class Malacostraca; order Decapoda; family Nephropidae; genus Homarus; species Homarus gammarus. Next base: position 1,791,669 of record CAUDMG010000786.1, on the reverse strand, counting down.
CTTTCTTAGACATCAGGATTTTTGATCCCATGGCCACTTGTCACCGTAACCTAGCTCTCGATGCTGCACATAGGAGGAACGAGAACGACAAGAGAAGGGCATACGGGGAGAGACTTCAAAACGTTGATCAAGGCAGCTTCACTCCTCTAGTGTTCACAACCTCTGGTGGGATGGGCCCAAGTGCAAGATGTTTCTACGCCAGACTCGCGGAGGTGATCTCCGAACAGAAGCAGCAGCCCAGAAGTTATGTTACAGCCTGGATGAGATGTCGACTGTCTTTCTCTCTCCTTCGGTCGGCTTTGCTCTGCCTCAGGGGAACGAGAGCTTCTGCCCCTACTTCGACAACTGCTGCAGATATTGACTCTGAGGCTACAGTCACTGAATGCCGCATAGATCTGCGGCTCAACTAATTTAACACAGATAGGATAGCTTATTATGTATTAGGATATTTATTATTAAGGTAAATAAATGGTGGCGAAGGTGTGGCTATTGGGGGAGGCTGGAGGCCACTATAAAAAAAAAAAAAAAAAAAAAAAAAAAAGTAGTAGTAGTAGTATCGTCACCATTATTATTAATATTATGTATTTTCTTGGTTGTGTACACGAGCAGACAGGTGTGAAGGGGTGGGGGGGTGTGGCTGACAGATGGCATGGGTGTCAGGTGGTATTGACTGACAGGTGGTGTGGGCAGACAGTTGGTATGGGCTGTTCAAGCATCAAAGTACAAATAAATGTACCAGAGGTTATATTAATTACCGTTACCTTCTACACCCATCAACTAACCTTCTTTGTCTACATCCAGAATCTGTTTTTCCTGAGACACGAATCTATTTCCAAACTCACAAATTAATCTTCATCGCATTATTTTCTTCTTTAATTGGTGCTAAGTGAACGTATCTCGTTAAGAATGACACATAGACCTTTCATTAACCGTGTAATCGCTTAAGTCAGCCAATTAGAGACGTTCTTATAGCACCAGTTACGAAGAAAAGTTTTAATCTACGGTACTCTGAGAATTTATTCCTCGTCCATTTAAAGTTTCCATTTTTCTAATACGAGTTTCTGCTTCTTTATCCCCAAGGTAAACAGATGAGCGAGGGTGAAGAGGAGTACTGATTGTTAATTACTGAAAGGAGAAAGAGAGGAGAGGGAGAAGGTAGAGAGTGAGAGAGAAGGTAGAGAGTGAGAGAGGGGGAGAGAGAGAAGGTAGAGAGTGAGAGAGAAGGTAGAGAGTGAGAGACAGAGGGGGAGAGAGAGAGAAGGTAGAGAGTGAGAGAGGGGGAGAGAGAGAAGGTAGAGAGTGAGAGACAGAGGGGGAGAGAGAGAAGGTAGAGAGTGAGAGAGAAGGTAGAGAGTGAGAGACAGAGGGGGAGAGAGAGAGAAGGTAGAGAGTGAGAGAGAGAAGAGAAAGAGACACAGACAGATAGAGAGGAAAGGGAGAAAAGAAGGGAAAGAATTAGAGAAAGAGACAGACGGACAGAAAAATAGAAAAGGGAGAGAGAGTAATAAAGAGAAAAATAGAGAGGAAGAAGAAAATAAACAGAAAGAAGAAAATAAACAAAAAGAGAGAAAGAAAGGTTAAAAGAGAGAAAGAAAGAACAATTGGTTTGTTGCGCTATAAATATTCCCCGTTTAGTCTCGTCAGGAGAGGAGAGGAGAGAGAATTCAATGTGACGTGTCTAGGTTTGTGTTTCTCGTCATAACACAGGTGAGGAGAAGGTAAAAACGAACAGGGGAATGAAGAGAAGGGAAAGAAACAGAGAGAGAGAGAGAGAGAAGGTGAAATAAAAGATAACTTAAGATTAAAAAAAAGAAAAGAAAAATAGGAAACAGGAGAGAGAAAAAGAGAGAGAGAAGAGGGGGGAAGAAAAAAAAAAGAATTAAAGTCAATAGAAATGAAAATAAAAGATAGCAAAGAGAGATAAAAGAAAAAACAATAGAAGTGAAAAAAGATTAAAGGATATATCACACACAGAGAGAGACAGGAAGAGCCACAACAACAATAACAAAGACAAACGGACGTGAAACTAAACTTGGTGAGAAGCGACACAACACAATTACATAAATGAATGAAGATAGAACACAGCAGAGGGCGTAGTGCAGGTGAACCGGGGGGGGGGAGGAGGGGAGAGGAAGGAAGGGTGCAAGAATTTAGAAGGGGGGAAAAGGGTGCAAAGGGAGGAGGGTGCAGGAGGAGGATGGGTGAAGTAGGAGGAGAAGGGGAAGGAAGGATGCAAGGTGAGGAATGGGAAAGGGGGATGGGAGAGCAAGGAAGGGGAGGAGGAAGAAGGGGAAGGGAGAGGTCAAGGAGAAAATGCTGTGAGGGAGACCTGTAAATGCGTTAACTTACATACAGTTTAAGCTGTGCAACCTAACCTAACCTGACCTAACCTAACCCACCTAACCTAAACTAACATTACTCTCTAAACTAACTCAGTGGTTAAGGCGGAGGTAATGGTATTTATGTTTGGGGGGGTGGAAGGAGGAATTTCCCTATAAGTGTGGTTTATAAGTCACCATCACTCTGTTCTATAAATCATGTAGCCAAAAGACCATCAATCAGCCAAAACCTTAAAGACTATAGGGAAGTTATTGAATTTTTAAGGGGGAAATATATCAGTTTTCTCCCCCATTAAAAAAAATAAGGAGGAAATGATTGATTTTGTGGGGAAATATCTTAATCTTTACCTATATTTAAAAAAAAAATAAGAGAAATTAAATGTTTTGGGGAAATAATTCAAATTTTTGCTTCTACTAAAAAAAGTAGATTATTGTTTTGACGGTAATATTTCGATCTTTACCCCCCCTCCCCCCTCCCCCCTCCCCCACGCCCCCCCCCCCCCTTAGGAAAAAAATCTCCTGGATTCGCCTCTGTATAAAGGGAGGATAATAAGGTGGTATGGCATTGTGTAGAAAGAATCTGATGGAGAGAGAGAGGGAGAGAGAGAGAGGGGAACAAGACAGGGAGAGGTATTTAGTAAGCAATGTGAAGGGGGAAGCTGTAAGATGAGAGATTGTGTTTGTGTGTAGGTCAGGGGGTAAAGGTGAGAGAGAACGATAATAAAACGATGAAGAAAGGGGTAGAGTAAAGAGTATAGATCATAGAGAGAGAAGGGAAGAAGAGTAAACAGAGGGTAAAGCAAAGGGGGAAATGGAAGTGTGTGTGTGTGTGTGTGTGTGTGTGTGTGTGTGTGTGTGAGCAGAGAGAACTGTCAGCTCTGTCATCAGTCATGAACGTGTCTGCAGCCAACATGTGAATCTTCAAGTTCCTTTTCTCTTAACGCGACAAGGCTGAGTGGAGAAAGTGATGAAAGAGATTAAAGAAAATGGCGGAGGGGAAGGAGGGCAAGACGTGGTCCTACTGACGACTCACCTTATTACTTTTGTCTCTATGTACCAGAAATGATATGACGAATTCCTTGAAGTAAAGTTTTCTTGCATCGTCTGAGAGTTCTTGGTCTGTCGCGCCATTCAACCCCTAAAATACACAAATAAAATGAGAAATTACAGCAAAAAAAAAATCACATTTATACCATCAAACCATAAATTTCCAATGTTGTTGTTTCGCGCGCTTTTCACCCGCCAAAACAGCTGTTGATGGTGGTGGCTGCAACTCGCGCCAAGGCTTCTCAACCTCATGCCCGTATATTTAGCAGCGACAAGGAGGTATTTGGAGGGCGAAGGCGTATGGTGTATCCTGTGTAGCCGAACATTTGGGTACACATTCCTGGTGATGTCATCGAGTGTGAGCCAGGCAGGTCTCTCGGTCTGGTTAAAACGAGGTTATAGGATGTTGCTTTTCATGTACCTGGCACGGCCCCTTGATGCCCAGGGTGTGACAGATCTAGTTGATTACCTGCCGCGAGGAACAGAGGAGGGTAGAGGAGGGGTCAGCTGAGGGGGAGAGATATGAAGCGGGAAACAAAAGTAACTGGATTAGGTATTGAGTAAGCTGAAGAAAATCGATGGGTCAGATAATGAAGGGGAGTATCATTATCATCATCATCATCATTAGCAGCATCATCATCATTAGCGGCAGCATCCTCATTAGTAGTATTAATTAGTGACAAAGAGTATATTAGAGTATAAGCAGTGTTGGATGAGACAAGAACATCTATGTTTACGTTAAGGACCATAAATGTAAATACCAAAAAAGGTAGAGTTTGTTTTTTGTTATTAATTTAGTGACTGAACAGACAAACACACAGACAAACACACAGACAAACACACAAACACACAGACAAACACACAACAGAGACGGAAGAAACCTGATGTACAAAATGATTAACTAACCTAGAATAAATGTTCCAATGCCTTAGTTGGTGAAGTGATACATTATAAACAACAAGCTTCAGGACCTTCTCTGTCTGTAGATAACACTGTGGTATGCCGGTACGAGTAGTGGGTTGGGGGTAGGTTGTGGTGGGTGTTGTGGTGGGTGAATAATGGTGGTAGTACTGGTGATGGTGGGGGTCGTAGTGCTGGTGAGGATGGTAATGTTGGTGATGGTGTGGGGGTCGTAGTGCTGGTGAGGATGGTAATGTTGGTGATGGTGGGGGTCGTAGTGCTGGTGAGGATGGTACTGCTGGTGATGGTGGGGGTGGGTAGTGCTGGTGAGGATGGTAATGTTGGTGATGGTGGGGGTCGTAGTGCTGGTGAGGATGGTAATGTTGGTGATGGTGAGGATGGTACTGCTAGTGATGGTGGGGGTCGTAGTGCTGGTGAGGATGGTAATGTTGGTGATGGTGAGGATGGTGCTGGTGGTGATGGTGGGGGTCGTAGTGCTGGTGAGGATGGTACTGCTGGTGATGGTGGGGGTCGTAGTGCTGGTGAGGATGGTGCTGCTGGTGATGGTGGGGGTCGTAGTGCTGGTGAGGATGGTACTGCTGGTGATGGTGGGGGTCGTAGTGCTGGTGAGGATGGTAATGTTGGTGATGGTGTGGGGGTCGTAGTGCTGGTAAGAATGGTAATGTTGGTGATGGTGGGGGTCGTAGTGCTGGTGAGGATGGTAATGTTGGTGATGGTGAGGATGGTACTGCTAGTGATGGTGGGGGTCGTAGTGCTGGTGAGGATGGTAATGTTGGTGATGGTGTGAGATTGGTAGTGGTGATAATGCTAGTGAGTGATGGTGGGGATGGTAGTTATGGTGAGTGATAGTTGGGATGGTAATGGTGGTAGTGAGTGATGGTGCGGATGGTAATGGTGGTGAGTGATGGTGGGTGATGGTAGTGGTGATGAGTGATGGTGAGTCATGTACAGGTATAGTGACAGGGGTGCAGCAGATGGATGAAGTAATGCCTTATCGTGGCTGGGGAACACCATAGTGGGTCGCGTATATTACTACAGTGAAAGAGTGAGTGAGGGTAGGAGGAGAAAGTCGGTGTTTACTCTTCATTACGACCAGTTTGAGTTATAGCGACAGTTGGCTTCTAGGAGTGAATTATTATTATTAGTAGTAGTAGTAGTATTGTTGTTGTTGTTATTGTTGTTGTTATTAGTGGTAGTTTACATTATTAGATATACAAGTATGGTGACCTTTATCCCCCCATATAGACGTAACATCACTATAAAAGGTGCAACACAGAGAGTCAACGATTATACCTGAACTACATCATCTCGATTATCCGGGTAGACTGATAGTTTCAGGACTAACGGCTCTTCAGACAAGACACAATAGGAAGGAACAGTCTACTAGACATCAGGTCAGTGAATGGTGGGAGACGTATGAAACAGTCTTTCCAGTTGTCACGCAGCAGGTGGTGGTGGTAGACCTATGAAACAGTCTACCAGCTCAAGCAGTGGTGGTGGTGGTAGACCTATGAAACAGTCTACCAGCTCAAGCAGTGGTGGTGGTGGTAGACCTATGAAACAGTCTACCAGCTCAAGCAGTGGTGGTGGTGGTAGACCTATGAAACAGTCTACCAGCTCAAGCAGTGGTGGTGGTGGTAGACCTATGGAACAATCTACCAGCTCAGGCAGTGGTATCAAAACAGCCTTTGACACGACTAACAAGAACAATGGAGGGATCCTACACACCCCGGCCTCCTCTCCTCGGCATGACCACCTCTAGTTGGGGCGGCCTTTAGGTAAATAAAGTAAAATAACACTTCATTATTCACTTCACACAACAAAGGTAAAAAAAAAATAAATGAAAAAACGTGACGCATTACTTTCAGGGAACCATTTAACCTGGGGAGTTTTACGTCCTCAGCTTGTCAAAAAAAAAATCCCATGAATTTTACTAACCATTATTTCTGTGAGTGTAGAAGGTAATGAGTGGTAATTACAATTGCTAAACCAAGCAGTCATCACCCACTATACAAAGGCCAACGCTTCAGCTTGACTAATTATACCCTGGTGTTTTATGCCTGGTGTGACAGCTTCGAATTAATCAACATTTTTATTGCAGTGTAATTAAATTCTTCGTTTATAGCCATGTCTTAGTGGCGTTTATTTCATGATTTTGTCATTGTCGCCGCTGAAGTATTTTTAAATTTTTTATTCCTTAAATTTTTAGGGGTTTTCTTGATGTTATTTCTACTTAAATGTCTGTAGCACTTTCTTGACACTTTCTGCACTTTCTCTATGTTAATACTTTACTGTCACTTTCTACTCTTATCTTGTCACCATCAATACTGCCACCACTGCTAACACCACAACTACCACCATTACCAACACCACTATTACCACCACCACCACCTCCCCTATCACCACCACTACCACCACTACTGCCGCCATCACCATCACCTCCTCACTAACTTTGAGCCACACTTCTAAACTTCAGGAGAGTCATTACTTAACGACACATCCTCTCTCACTGTTTATTTTACTCCTGTTTCTTCACATTTTCTTCAGCTTTGTGTTTGACCCTTGATGCTGACCACGCCCAGGTTCTTGGTCTTTCTCCTGTTGACGCTCAGGTTCTGTTTGTATTTCTCCTGTTGAGGCTCAGGTTCTGTTTGTATTTCTCCTGTTGAGGCTCAGGTTCTGTTTGTGTTTCTCCTGTTGAGGCTCAGTATCTGTTCGTATTTTTCCTGTGGGCGCTCAAGTTCTGTTTGTATTTTTTCCTATTGAGGTTCTGGTTCTGTTAATATTTCTCCTGTTGAGGCTCTGCTTCTGTAAATATTTCTCCTGTTGAGGTTCTGGTTCTGTAAATATTTCTCCTGTTGAGGTTCTGGTTCTGTAAATATTTCTATCTGTTGAGGCTCTGATTCTGTAAATATTTCTCCTGTTGAGGTTCTGGTTCTGTTAATATTTCTATCTGTTGAGGTTCTGGTTCTGTAAATATTTCTATCTGTTGAGGCCCAGGATATATGTGTGCGCCTCTACATCGCACACCTGACGAGAAGACTGACGCCAGATTCTCTTCAGCCACTCATAAGTTGATCTGTCTCCTCTGTGTCCGAATTATCTACCTACAGTATCTCACCCAACCCACAACGCTAGTGACTAACACGATGTCAGAAATATATTATCATGGCTGCTATTATTTACAAGGCTTCTCGTACCGTCAGAGGGGAAAAAATTGACGAATCTTTTGAGAATCTTGAATCTTGGCTTAAGCAAGTAATGTCTCGTTGTCCAGCCACTGTATGACCAGTATATTATTATTAGTCCTTGTATCATTATTATTGTTATTATTATCAGACGGTTTTATTAATATTTTATTATTTCTTGTGGCTAGAAGTGTGATCATCTTATGCTGCCAACAAGAACATTTTTTCTCTCTCAAATACCGCTAAGATCAAGTTGCCACGGAAGACACTCTTGAAACCGTAAAGTGCTCCTCAAGACGACACTGGCGCGCCCCCACCACAAGCCTCCATCACTGCCTCACTCTCCACGTTATTGACCTCGTCTTCTTCCTCCTGGTGATTTATGAGTCTTTAGAAAATATGCCGCCCTTCCTCTCCGCCTCTGCCTTCCCCTTCCGTTATTGTGTAGCGAGCTGTCTGTCTTGCTGGGTTAATTTAAAGTCTTAATTTGGATCATAGTTCACTTAGCCTGACAGCAGCCTGGTGGAGGGAGTGAGGTACAGTACGCATGAGTTAACGTAAATTGACATAGTGTTCTCTCTCTGTTTTTAGCGCTTAAAGACCTTCGTTGTTGAAGCTCGGTAATAACATATAACAACACGTAACCTGAAGAGTATAGAAATTCAGTGAATCATATTAGAGCTTTAGGGAATATGTCCACACTTGACGTCATAGTTTCATCAATTTCACACCAATATCAAATTTGATCAGCGATAATGGTCGGCACATTTAGTATCAGAATATCTATCAATAATATGAGTTATTAAATTATGCACGAATATTGTTTCAAGAATACTGTACATAATGACGTCACAATCATGGCCGCAACTATTTCGTCTCTGATTGGTCGGCTGTTGATTACATTTTCTTTGACTCGGGATCGTTTGTGGGAGAAAGGCGCGCGCAGACTGATGAAATATCCTGAGTTAAATGTTGAGGTGGTGTGAGGCGAGGCCGACACATGATTAATGAACTTAGAGAGAAAGAGGGTATTCGTGTCTGGGTATGGCCGGTGCAGGTGTATGGCCAGCGGTGATGTATTACCACCACAACTCTCACGTGTATGATGTATTGTTGTTGGTCGTGTGTGCCCGTCTACCCGCCGCGCCGGACCTCACCACCCCAACCCAACACTTTTACTTTAACTTTTATCGGTCACGTCTCTGTTACACACTGTTGGCAACTACTGTTGACAAGTACTGGCGCTCTGTTGCATATTGTTGGTAAGTATTGGGCATGTACTGGCTCCAAAATGTATCTGAATCTGCACCAGTGTTGGTCAAGTCTGGTAATGAAACAGTTCACACTCGGTGCCGTCACAACACTCTCTGGCAGATTGTTCCAAGAGTTCACAATTCTTACTCCGAAAAAGTTTGCCCTCACAGTTTTCTGGACCTGAGGCTTCTTCACCCTTGAGCTGTGACCCCTTGTGGGACGGGCGTCCGCCCCTTGCCTGTATATAGTACAATACAGTACGTTCATTTTTCTTCTAAACTTGGAGTAACAAAACATCTATTTACCAAAGAATCTCAGTGAGTGCAGTTGTAACATTATTGTGTTACCCAAGCTTGTGCCGGAGCTCAAGTGTTGCGTTAAAACGTATCCAATTAAGAGAAAATACGAAGCACTCATGAAATTCAAAGTTTAAAGGTCAGATATTTACCTCATATCACTTGCATTATTTTGGTTATAAATTACCTTCGTTAGTTAATTCATATTCTCAATAGAAAGAAGTAGACGGTCTTTTCAACAGACTCGTGTGTGTGTGTGTGTGTGTGTGTGTGTGTGTGTGTGTGTGTGTGTGTGTGTGTGTGTGTGTGTGTGAGGACTCAGACATGCTTGATATACTGCTGGTCATATCTCACTCATGCTCTTCTGTGACCTGTGGCCGAGCCTGAGGGAGGGGGAGGAGGAGGGAAGAGGGCAAAAAAGAGAATGTAAAAGGAAAGAGAAAAGGAGGATGAGAAGGGGAGAGGAGGTAAGAGAGCAGAGAAGGAGAGAGTGTAGTAGGGAGGAGGGAAGAGGGGGTAAAGGGATAGAGAAGAGGGGGAGGATAACGGGAGAGGAGATGAGAGGGCAGAGAAGAGAAGGGGTAGAAGGAGGAAGGAAGAGGGGGGTAGAAGTGAGGAGGTACAAGGGAGGAAGTGGGAGAGAAAGAAGGACAGAAAAAAGCAGCAAGAGAAGGTAGAAAGGGATAATAAAAAAGAAAGTAACGCGTAGAGAGAGAGGAGAAAGAGAAAGACCGATAGTTAGAGGAAGAAGAGAGAGAAGGAATAACGAAAGAGAAGGGGAGAAAGAGACAAAGGAGATACAGAGAGACACAGAAAGAACAACAGGTTGACAGGTACATAATGTGTCAGAAAACGAAGACAGGACAGAGGGGATACTTGTCTATTTTTTATTCACAAGTTGACAACATTTTAAGAAGTTGTAATTGTGTTAGGCGCTGGGTGAGGCGTCTTCTTGCCTCCTGCACTTTACCAACCCGCTCAGAATTCTCAAATTTTCATCTAAGCGAGAGAGAGAGTATGTGAGAGAAAGAGAGAGAGTTTGTGAGAGAAAGAGAGAGAGATTGTGAGAGAGAGAGAGAGAGTATGTGTGTGTGAGAGAGAGACTAAGAGAAAGTGAGTGAGAAACCAAGAAATTGAGAAATAGGTAATGAGAGAGTGAGAGAAAAGGAGACTAAGGGAGAGAACAGGAGAGAAAGTGAGAGAAAATGAGAGAAAGTGAGAGAAAAAGAACAAAAGAGAGAGAGAGAGAGAGAGAGAGAGAGAGAGAGAGAGAGAGAGAGAAAATAATAAGTCGTACTGGAGCCATAATTTACGGGTGAATATATTTTTGAAAATTTTGGATATAGTTTCTTCAGCCTCGATATGTTTACATTATCAACTTTACACTAAGATTCATATTAATCTGTCAAGTTTTTATCATGTTATCTCGACCTACACGCAGACGGACGGACATACGGATGAACAGACGGATAGCATGTACACCCCCCCCCCCCCCCCACACACACACACACACACACACTAAATATTGACCTCATTCCTCTCTATTCGTCCGCAGATACTTCACTATAACTCTGCCCCCCCCCAAAAAAAAACAACAACAACAACCTTCCTGTTCAACATAACGGTGTGTGTGTGTATGTGTGTGTGTGATGTGTGTGTGTGTGTGTGTGTGTGTGTGTGTGTGTGTGTGTGTGTGTGTTATGAACCCAAGCCTCTCTCTCTCTCTCTCTCTCTCTCTCTCTCTCTCTCTCTCTCTCTCTCTCTCTCTCTCTCTCATCATCTTCTTCCTACCCTCCTTCTTCCCTCACTCCTTCCTCTCCGTGACGTCACAAGAGGATAGGCAGAGGGATAGGATGTGTACAAAGGATAGAAGTCGTGACTCGGGCTTGGGATGACGTAAAGGAAAACACACACACACACACACACACACACACACACACACAGACACACACACACACACATAGAAATAGAAAAGTTGGCACACCCGACCCATACCAGCTGTCGTTTGTTACCAGCTGTTGTTTACGTTACCAGCTGTTGTTTACGTTACCAGCTGTTGTTATTGTTTGTTTCAATTATTCAAAAACAATTATATTTTATAATATTTTTATCTAACTTCCTGACGTACTAAATTTTCTTCTGATTTATGGGATTATTTTTTCGATTGTTTATTCTGTGTCGTAGAAACTTTCTAATCTACACGTATGTAATTTTTATTTCGTAATACAGTAAAAATAAATCCAGTATGATTTATTTTATTCTTCTCTATGCGAAAGAAAATTTAATTTGACGAAAACAAAATTTGTGTAATATATTAAATACATCCGGGATTTTGTTATTTTGTAAGTGAATGAAAATTTAATATAGTTAAAATAAACCTTTTGTTGTTATTTTTCTATGTGAAGGAAACTTTGGCTCAGTCTTAGGGTGAGTGGTGTAATTTGGCGCACTGTCCATTGAATGTTTCCAGGTAACGGTGAGAGGGTGAGTTGCTCGCCTCACTTACTGATAGTTATACGAGTTTTAATATACAGTACAGGATCCCAGGTGTTATTACCTTCTCTCGTGTCTAAGAAAAATAAAGTATATTGTGACATTCGTGGAATTATTGTTGCTGCTGTGTCGTACTGGCGTTATGAAAGACTGCATGCTGATGCCATTTTCCTCACTATTAGAGAACAAATATATAACAATATTCTTAGGGAAATGCTGTAAATTTTTGAGTTGTAATATAATTTAAAATAATGTTTTAATGTAGCAGAAGTACGAGTGATTTCCTCCGTACCTTTTTAAGAAGAAGAGGTGTAGAGACGCACACTACGGGGGAACTATGATATAATAATATTATTGGTAGTGTCGCTCAGGCAGACTCACCTTAAGCCGTCATGTTATTACTGTCAGGTTTACCTGGTTGAGGGACGCCTGTTATTACTACAGTATATTGTTCATAACGGCGGCGGTATGTTATTAATCCCTGGAACATACCACAAGTAAATGTGCTAGAAAAATATAACAGTTATTAAAATATTATAAAAGGAATATATATAGATATATATATATATAAATATATATATATATATATAATATATATATATATATATATATAAAATGTGTGTGTGTGTTCACAAGTTCATCGCTTCATGTACGCCTGGCTTTCATTCCATGTATGGTTTATGACGATTATTTTTTCGTGTACGAGATTTGTATTTTTTTCTCTGGTGTATATGTGAGTGTGTTGCTTCTGCGGGTGAGTAGTGCGTCACTCTTGTCTCTGTGTCTAGCAAGGGGGGGGGGGGCACACGACATAAGAGTGACCACTGAAGGTGGACGAGGCCAAGGTGTAATACCTTGGACAAGGCATCAAGCTCTCATGAGTAGTAGACCAAAAAATTTGCGAGCTATGTTAAATTAGGTTAAGCTAGGTTACTTTACGTTACGCTACGTTACGTTACTATAAATTAAATTTGGGATACGTTAAGGTAGGTTGATTCAAGTCAGGTTTCGTCTCCTAACTCCTGAGTGGCACCAAGTAAACGAACATAAGGTACTTCTTGATAAAGGCAAAATTGGGGAATTGACAACAGTAGTGGACTTAAAATTAACCCTTGACAAGGCCATCAAGAACACAGGTGGGATCCTACACACGCTACTGGCTTCCTTCCATCGCTATGATTATTTTTTAAACGTTATTCCTGTGTTTTAGCTTTAGTTAACCTGTTGAGTTCTTTGTTAAACCTTCACTTATGGAGGAATATTGATCTTATCCAAATGATCTCAATATAATTATGACGTCATGTTTAGACTCGATTTCTGTGCCTTTGTTTCAGTGAACCAGCAGCCTACCTGATCACATCTTCACTTACGAGGAATATTCATGGTAAGGAATCTTTATTAGCGAGGACTAGACTTGTTGATTGGCTGGAGTGTGTGGGCGTGTAGTGTGTGTGAGGGAGGCGGTGTTGGTCGCTGATGGATGTGACGTGAAGTGCGCCAATATGTGAGCCACGCAGGAATGAGAGAGTTACCCCGCCGTCATAAGCTTGGTGCTCTATGGTGACGATACGCAGGGCTTCAGTCTCAACTGCCCTTATATCACAATGGCTAATAAACACAGTTACTAAGATATACTGAGTTGCTGTTCGTCAGTAGAATATACTGTATATGCTAGCAAGGTATTGGATAAACCAATGATGAAACTTTCTAGAATATAGTGAGTTACTATTGGTTACCTAACACGCAAGAGGTTAGTTAACGTGAATATAAACAGAATTCAGCACAGTAGTTAGGGTAGTGTTGATTATTATAGTATATTAACTAGCGAGATGCTGGATAAACTAATAGTAAAAGGATGCCGGGATAACCTGAATTACTATTGAGTAGTGCTCTTTGAGATGCTTATACACCTTAGCTAGGTCGCCCCTTGCCCGTCTGCAGTATAAACTAGGCAAGTTCAGGCGCTCTAATCTCTCTGGGTAGCCGTGGTGCCGAAGTGCCGTCACCAGTCTGGTGACATTTTCAATCCACCCGACTCTCTCCGTCAAATTCTCCCTCTCTCCCTCCTCGCCAAACAGTCTCCTCTCTCCCTCCTCACCAAACAGTCTCCTCTCTCCCTCATTCCTTCCTCCACCACCACACAGCCTACTCTCCCTCGCTCCTCGTCCCGACTCTCCGTGATACCTGATCATTATAAAGGGGTTAAGAAAATTGTGTTTACGATGTGACAGAGAAAGCGACGCCCCGACCATTACCTGCCCCTTCTCCACCCTCCCCCCCCCCCCCCCCCTCCATCTGTCCTTCCCATGCTTAACGAGACTCTTGTTGTTAGTTTGTATTGTTATCGGAAACTTTTATCAAGTAGTGAGAGACACCAGGCCCTGTGGAGAGATAATAATAATAATAATAATAATAATAATAATAATAATAATAATAATAATAACTTCCTTTTACTTACAACAACAACAATAAGACAAATGTGATCCCTCATTATTTATTTTCTTAAGTTCATTTACCAACTTTCACATTTTTTTTATCCAATTTTCCTCATAAGTTAAAGAGTGAGAATGTATTTAGTGGATGACCTTAAGCTACAACACTGAAGATGGGTCCTCCTGAATCCCTTACATCACTCTCTGAAGCTACAACACTGAAGATGGGTCCTCCTGAATCCCTTACATCACTCTCTGAAGCTACAACACTGAAGATGGGTCCTTCTGAATCCCTTACATCACTCTCTGAAGCTACAACACTGAAGATGGGTCCTCCTGAATCCCTTACATCACTCTCTGAAGCTACAACACTGAAGATGGGTCCTCCTGAATCCCTTACATCACTCTCTGAAGCTACAACACTGAAGATGGGTCCTTCTGAATCCCTTACATCACTCTCTGAAGCATTAACTCTTACTCCGTTTGTGTCGTTTTTATCTTTATTGTTTATCTTTAATTACTTATTGTTTGGCGTTATTATAGCGATCATAAGACCACCAAACAATAACTAACAAAAGACGTGTACAATATAGCCTCAGTTATTCTCCTCCCAGCTTGTTTAAAAGCTTTGTAAACACCAACAGGACTTTGAGCCATTTCAAGAACAAAGCTTCGAATAAAGAGTCGAGCTGTGAGTCACGTTCAGTGTGTAGGAGTCAACCTCTTGGTCACGTTCCTCTGTCTCATCAATAATTCTTAGTTGTTAGTGTGTGCGAAGCTTAAATACTACCATCCATCCCCTGGCCCTCCTACCATCCATCCCCTGGCCCTCCTACCATCCATCCCCTGGCCCTCCTACCAACCATCTCCTGGCCCTCCTACCAACCATCCCCTGGCCCTCCTACCAACCATCTCCTGGCCCTCCTACCAACCATCTCCTGGCCCTCCTACCATCCATCCCCTGGCCCTCCTACCAACCATCCCCTGGCCCTCCTACCAACCATCTCCTGGCCCTCCTACCATCCATCCCCTGGCCCTCCTACCAACCATCTCCTGGCCCTCCTACCAACCATCTCCTGGCCCTCCTACCAACCATCCTCTGGCCCTCCTACCAACCATCTCCTGGCCCTCCTACCAACCATCCCCTGGCCCTCCTACCAACCATCCCCTGTCCCTCCTACCACTTCTCGCATCGCTCCTGGACCAAGAAGACCTCCCAACAAGACCTCCTGCTGGACCCGGAACTCTGAAGACCGCCTTCTCCCCTGCGCCATTGTTGGCCATCTTCCCGGACCGGACCACCCAGGACTGTCATCGTCCACAACTACTCACGAGCGTTCTCGGTTTATCTAGCATTAGCTTGCCCTCCCCACTGGCAGTGTGAGTGACCCACACTCCAGCTGGAGAGCAGTTATAGCGCGATATTCCCGGCGTGGTTTGAGCTCTTTTCCTTCTACTAAAACTTTTTCCTTTTTCGCTCTGGCCTAGGGACCTGCACCCTCAAAAAGTGTATTCGTCCCGCGGTCCCCCCTGTAACTGTTCACCTCCCTCCCAGGAGATTGTGAACACGAAAGGGGGTCGGAGCAAAACCCTCCCCAGCCGAGTCTTTCCAGGAAAACCGTGATCGTGCGGGTCCACCTGGAAAGAGGGTTGCTATCCTTATCCTTCCCAAATAGGCACACTTAGCTCACGTCTATAAGTGAGCAGTCACATACACTAGGAAGTAGGCTTCCCCATCGGGGCTCCGGGAGAGAAGCTCAGGAACCACTCTACGACCACCAGCCAGTGGGGAGTGCTGTAATTCCTTTGCTATTTACTCAAACGGAATAGGTAGGATCTAAAAAAAAAAAAAAAAAAAAAAAAAAAAAAAAAAAAAACCACGGTTATGGAGCGCGTACGCCCTCCTAACCGCGATCCCCGCCTGAACCGCCATCCTGACGACCCGAACTACGACAGGCTCCGCACTGAGAAAGCAGACCAGTTACGTGCCTTCAATGAAGCCCTGAAAAGTAAGAACAACACCACCACCTCCAACAACACCACCACCTCCAACAACTCCACCACCACTGCTACCGCCACTGAGGACAACTGGACGAAGGTAGAAAACAAGAAACGCCGACGTGCTTTTTCGGGAAACGATTGCCGTCAAGCAGCCCCCAAGGCACCCATCACCACCACCAGCTCACCCTCAACGACACTGCCAAAATTCAGGATCACGAAAACGGACGCAAAAAC
The DNA here is from genome assembly GCA_958450375.1 of Homarus gammarus. NCBI lineage: Eukaryota > Metazoa > Arthropoda > Malacostraca > Decapoda > Nephropidae > Homarus > Homarus gammarus. Next base: position 1,775,464 of record CAUDMG010000786.1, on the reverse strand, counting down.
AACGTATGCCGCCGTCACAGAGATGGAAAAGCAGAATCCACTGGCCAAGTTCTCAGTGCGGCCCAACCTAAAGGGGGAGATGATCGTTCACCCCAAAGACAAGGACTCCGCCACCACCCTCGACACTTACCTGCAGAACACCACCACCGTCACTTCAACCAAGCTAGACCCCGCCCAGAAGCTGATGAAGTCGGTAGTCCTCCGATACCCAAAGGATCTACCTCTCGAACCCCTGGAGAACCACCCGAAGATTTTAAAAGCCGAGAGATGCTCTCCCATGTCCGACAAGACGGCCACCACGAATCAAGTGCTCATAACGCACTACGGCTCACCCCCCAGCACCATAGACCTCAAAACCTGGGGGACCTACGAAGTGAGGCCCTTTGTCCCAGAGCCCCTGCGGTGCTTCAGATGCCAGAAATACGGGCACCATCAGACACGGTGCACGTACAAGGAGATCTGCGCAGTCTGCGCACAGAAGCACGGCACACACTCCTGCCTCACCAAGCTGAAAAATGGAGAAAAAATTGCCCCCAAGTGTGCCAACTGCGGGGGCAAACACCACGCCTGGAATCCTGGATGCTCCGAGAGAACAAAGAGGGTCCAGGCAAACCGACCAGCAGCAAGACCGGCACCCACCGCCTACACACCAGCCCCACCAAGTACCTTCGTGTGGGGAACCCAGAGGCCAACACATCAACGACAACCTCCTCAGCCAGTCAACACCCAAAGTGCAGCCCAGTTTCCTGGCCTCACCACGGCCACACCTCAGCCACCCAAGCAGCAGACAACCACGAGACAAACAAAAGAAGCACACACCAAGGCACCAGAAGGAATGATACACGTATCAGACCTAGCCAAGGTACTGACAACCTTCGCGGAGGGCCTAGCCGGACTACTGGGCCACAAGATCCAAGCAACACAGCTCCAAATACTCATGGGGAGCGTCCTCGGGCAAGTCGCCACAGCTCCAGCCACCTCAGTGGAGGAACCCACGCCGGTCCCCACACGAGTGACAGCCGAGGTACACTCCACACCGAAGAAGGCCACCAGAGAACCCAAGATACCGACAGCTCCCAGAAAGAAACTCGACGTCTCAACTCCCCTGAACCGAACCACGGCTCAGAAGACAAAAACCACAGAACACGAAGATATGGACCTGATCCAGCTGGAACCGGACTTGGACATCTCCATCGAGGACCACCAGAAATCCCCGATGAAACAGTGGTGGAAACCACCAGCACCCTGAACATCCTAACATGGAATGCTCAGGGCATTAAAAACAAGAAACACCTCCTACAAGAAGCAGCAGCCAAGGACAAGCTTGACATCATACTTCTACAAGAAACACTATTACAAGAACACCACTGTTTCAAATTCAGCGGTTACAAGACATACAGGAGGCATTTCACGCAGGCGTCAACAAGAGGATGCATGATCTTGGTCAAGTCAAGCATACCCTCCGCCGATGTCACGCAGCAATTTCCATGCGGCGAAAACATCGAGACACAGGCCGTCAAAGTAACCCTACAAGAACGGGAACTAACGGTTCACAACATCTACAAGAACCCAAGGGGCTCACTGGAGGTTACTCAATTATTTGCTTCGGCCGCTGACCACGCCACACTCATAGGAGGGGATTTCAATGCACATCATCCCTTCCTAAGCTCGGCAAGCCCCACAAATGAAGACGGCCTACACCTATACACCACCTTTCAAGATACACCCGAGATCTGCCTCCTGAACACCGGTGAGCCCACCCACACTAGGGGAGGAAGGCTAGATCTAACCTTCGTCTCCAGTGCACTACAGCCTTCGGCCTCCTGGCAGATACACCCCACGCTGACCAGCGACCACTTCGCCACCCTGACAACACTGAAGGTGAATAAACTCCCCACTCCACCCCCCCCCCCCCCCGAGATGGAGATACAATACCCAAAAGGCAGATTGGGGACTCTTCAAGAAACACCTAGCTAACTGGCGCGAAAAATCACAGCCGGCCGGCCCAGCACCCGTGGATGAGACAACCCTCCACCACCAATTGGTCGAGGCGTTTCACCAAGCGGCAGAAGAGGCCATCCCAAAAACAAAACCAACATCAAGACAGTACAATGACTACTGGTACTACTGTCCCAGGGTGAAAGAACTCAACCACAGAGTGAACATGGCCCGAAGAAACTACAGGAGACATCCCACGGCAACAAACAGACATCTCCTGCAAGTCATAGTCAAGGATACCAGGGAAGAGAAGGAAGAAATAAAACACGCAAGCTGGCTCAAGTGGTGCTCCGAACTCAACGAGCACACCTCCCTTGGCAAGATGTGGGCCCAGATCCGAAGGGCATCTGGGAAGGCAACACCACCACCACCAACCCATCCCAACCCAGAAGAGGAAGCCGAGAGACTTGCAAAACTGTTCGCTGACCGAGCAGCAACAAAAAACCTCCCGAGACAGGCGGAGGAGACACAACGGCGTCTGCGACAGGTCAGACTCCAGATGATCGAAGAGGCCTGCAACAGTGAAGATGACACTGACAGACCATTCAACCAGCAAGAACTCCAAAAGTCGCTAAAACGAAGCAAGGACACAGCTCCTGGGGCAGACAGGATAACCTACTCGATGCTCTTTCATGCCGGTACAGCCGGACATGAGGCTCTGCTGCAAGCCATCAATGCTTCGTGGACAGCACAAAGACTCCCACCGGAATGGAAGAAGGCAGACATACAGCCCATTCCGAAGCCCAGAGAACCAGACAAGCCGAGGCCCATCTCCCTTCTCAGCTGCATAGCGAAGACGGGAGAAAGAATGGCTCTCAACCGACTAAAGTGGAAAGTAGGCAGCCCACACCCTCACATCTTTGCTTACACCGAGAACACCGGCACAGGCAACAACATCGCCGAGATACTCAGCACAGTGGACAACAAACCAGCTCTGGTGGTCTTCCTCGACCTGGAGAAAGCCTTCGAACTAGCCAATCCATTGGCCATTACAACTACGCTCGCAAAAAAAGGCGTCAAAGGAAGGTTGCTGGGGTGGATCCAGAACTACCTCACACAAAGGGAAGCACGAGTACGCTTTCAGGGAACAACCTCAAGCTACAGGGTCCATGAAAACGGAACCCCACAAGGAGGCATCCTCAGTCCAATGCTGTTCAATGTCCTGATGGAAAACCTAGTCAAGCTTCCGTTCAGACAAACAGCCAAGCTCCTATGCTATGCAGACGACTTACAGCTCATAGTAAGAGGATCGAACAGACTAGCCAACACGCAACACGCACTCCAACTTATAGAAGAGGAGTGCAACAGACTTGGACTCAAGATAAATCCAGCCAAGTCGAAAGCGATGGCCATCTGCACTGACACACCAGACAAGATGCTCTCCATACAAAACACGCCGGTAGTCTGGACCAACGCCCACCAGTGTCTTGGAATCTGGTTTGACCAGAAACTCACCTTCAAGCCACAACTCGAGTATCTCAGGCAAAGGACGAAGAGCAGACACAATATAATGAGGTCGCTCACCAGCAAATCCGCAGGAGCAAACCTTCATGTGCTCAAAGCCTACTACACGGCCGCCATCAGATCGCTGGTAGATTACAGTGCTCCAGCACTCATTGGACTGAGAGAAGACCAAATGGCTAAGCTAGAAGTCATTCAAAACAATGCTCTCAGGACCATGCTCGGAGCACCCATGTGGACCAGAATTTGCAACCTGCAAATGGAAACCGAGCTACCACCCCTGGCAGTACGAGTCAAACAGGTGACAGCCGGTCTCCTCGCCAAAATCTGTAGAGCAGACAAGCCCACAGCTGCCAAGATTCGAATCAGTGCCTCCCTCCACCTCGACCACAGAGTGCGAGGGGCCACCTGGTCGCACGAGGCAAGCGAGGTCATCCGACACCTGCAAGCAGAAACACTCGTCAAGAACAACCAAGACACACGAGACAATGGTTACGCTGTTCCTCCACCATGGAGCCCTCCACCAGCCACACTCAAATTCACCGACCTAGGTGACAGTAAGGCCAACCTCCAGAAGGAGGACCTCCAAAAAATAACTCTCAAGGCCATAGCCACCGAGACACCGGCTGATGCAGCATCATACTTCACAGACGGCTCGGTGGACCCAAAACATCATAGATCCGGAGCGGCCTTCTACACCCAAGGTCAGACCCTCCAATGGAGACTTTCCAATGACTGCTCCACCCTACAAACAGAACTGGTAGCAATCTCAAAGGCCCTACAACACGCTGCAACCCAACACAACAAGTCCATCATAATTCATACGGACTCGAAATCGGCCATGCAGGCGCTGCAACACAGTCAACCAAGAGACAACGTCCACATCATCACCTCGATCCTCGCACAGCTACAGGAATTCCAAAGCCAAAACCGACCAGTCGTCTTACACTGGATTCCCAGTCATGTAGGGATCGGAGGAAACGACGTGGCAGACGAAGCAGCCAAGGCAGCTACACGTTCCAGTAGCGTACACATCCAAGTTCCAGCAAGTGTGCAACAGATAAAAAATCACCTCAGAAAGACCAGCAAGCTCCACATCAAAAAGAGCTTCCTTCATGCACTCAACGCCGGGTCCCAATCAGCCAAATGGTACCTGGCGGCCACAAAAGGGGAACCACCTTTCGCTGACAGGAAAACCCCAAGACAAACCCAAGTCAGTCTTCATCGACTACGACTAGGGTACAAGTGCTCCTGGCAGATGATCGGCAATGACGTCATGGATTGCACCTACTGTCAGGAGCCAGCAGCCAACCCACTTGAGCATTATCTCCTCGACTGCGAGGTCACACAAAGCCTCCGCAACAAAATTCAAATCTCCCCAGAAACACACACAACACCAGCGGCCACTCTAACCCGAAAGGCCCATACAGACCACTTTCACCACCTACTCCGGGTCATCACACGATACCCACCACCCAGATAGCTTAGTAAGCATCCTTTCCCAGCAAGTGCGGACCCCAGTTCGGGGGGCGCGCCACTCCGAAACTGACCACGTCCAAGAGTGGGGGTTGGTGGTAAGCGTCCACTGATCGGGGGTCTGCTCACACTTGCAACCTGCAGTATCCTTCCATCTGCAGGTGGGACCACCTCCATCCCAATCCGGTCTGGCTGCTCCTCGAGCTCCAGCCGGAACCACCAAACGGGCCGCCTATAGGCAAAGGCCCGTGTCGGACTACGGTCCGACAATCTCAACAACAACAACAACCCTCCTACCATCCATCCCCTGGCCCTCCTACCAACCATCCCCTGGCCCTCCTACCAACCATCCCCTGGCCCTCCTACCAACCATCTCCTGGCCCTCCTACCATCCATCCCCTTGCCCTCCTACCAACCATCTCCTGGCCCTCCTACCAACCATCCCCTGGCCCTCCTACCATCCATCCCCTGGCCCTCCTACCAACCATCCCCTGGCCCTCCTACCATCCATCCCCTGGCCCTCCTACCAACCATCCCCTGGCCCTCCTACCAACCATCCCCTGGCCCTCCTACCAACCATCCCCTGGCCCTCCTACCAACCATCTCCTGGCCCTCCTACCATCCATCCCCTGGCCCTCCTACCAACCATCCCCTGGCCCTCCTACCAACCATCCCCTGGCCCTCCTACCAACCATCCCCTGGCCCTCCTACCAACCATCCCCTGGCCCTCCTACCATCCATCCCCTGGCCCTCCTACCAACCATCCCCTGGCCCTCCTACCATCCATCCCCTGGCCCTCCTACCAACCATCCCCTGGCCCTCCTACCATCCATCCCCTGGCCCTCCTACCAACCATCCTCTGGCCCTCCTACCATCCATCCCCTGGCCCTCCTACCAACCATCCCCTGGCCCTCCTACCAACCATCCCCTGGCCCTCCTACCATCCATCCCCTGGCCCTCCTACCAACCATCCCCTGGCCCTCCTACCAACCATCCCCTGGCCCTCCTACCAACCATCCCCTGGCCCTCCTACCAACCATCCCCTGGCCCTCCTACCATCCATCCCCTGGCCCTCCTACCATCCATCCCCTGGCCCTCCTACCAACCATCCCCTGGCCCTCCTACCAACCATCCCCTGGCCCTCCTACCATCCATCCCCTGGCCCTCCTACCAACCATCCCCTGGCCCTCCTACCAACCATCCCCTGGCCCTCCTACCATCCATCCCCTGGCCCTCCTACCAACCATCCCCTGGCCCTCCTACCAACCATCCCCTGGCCCTCCTACCATCCATCCCCTGGCCCGAGAGTCGACCCCTCACGGCGGTTCAATGATGGTTGAAGCTACATTAATCGGCTGATAACTTGTATATTTTTAGTTCAGTAGAAATGTTAACATAGAGTAAACTGAATTTAACATTTAATAGTTTTCAAAAATATTCATCTCTGGCTCAAGACCACCAAACTATGGCTCTTTATATGTAGCCAGAATCCAAATTAGAAATATATTTACAAGAATATTTCAACATTAATATATCTGACAGTATATAGATGAGGTTTCCAAACATTCGTACTTTTTATTGTCCTCGTAACTGGAAAACTTCCTGCCAGGCTTACATGAAGTCGTGGATATAACAACTGGATAAAAATTACAATTGGCTTGGCTCGGTTTCCCTCTATATAAGGTATTTTTAACACCGTTTATAGCAACACTTCAACAGTCTCTCTTTAACACCCCGCCAAATAACTCAATAGGCGGCTGATATACTAACTATTGTTGTTTTATCTAATTCTTTGGGGATTAATTGCAGGTAACATCACCAGGTAAACGCTCGAGTACAGACAGCCCCTGACAGGAGGAAAACCCATGCTGACCAACTCCTGACGTGGCCGTGATTGCCTCTTCACCAACATGACTTGCGGTGATTGGCTGTTGAACGAATACTAGGTTAGCTGATTGTCCTTTCACCCACACGACTTACGTTCATTGGTTCATGGCCTAAAGTCAAAATCCGCTGATTGGTCCATTTATTCATATGACTAGCGTTGATTGGTTGGTAAACGTCGTGAGGTTAGCGATTGGCTACTGTCCCAGCGTAAGAACACTGGCCTAGGTGTGGTCACTGTGTAACTGTCTCTGTCTTATGTGAGAGAATAGTTGGTTTTATTCAAGACTACTGTTACTCATAGACTATTTATCCCAGAGTATTTATATATAGCCCACCAGCAGCCTCATATAGTCCCCAGCATCCGCATATAGTCCCCCAGCATCCTCCTGTAGTCTCCAGCAGTCTCATATAGTCCCCCAGCAGCCTCATATAGTTCCCCAGCAGCCTCATATAGTCCCCCAGCAGCCTCATATAGTTCTCCAGCAGCCTCATATAGTCCCCCAGCATCCTCCTGTAGTCCCCAACATCCTCGTGTAGTCCCCAGCAGCCTCATATAGTCCCCCAGCAGCCTCATATAGTCCCCCAGCATCCTCATATAGTTCCCCAGCAGTCTCCTGTAGTCCCCAGCATCCTCGTGTAGTCCCCAGCATCCTCATATAGTCCCCCAGCAGCCTCATATAGTCCCTCAGCATCCTCCTGTAGTCCCCAGCAGCCTCATATAGTCCCCCAGCATCCTTCTGTAGTCTCCAGCATCCTCGAGTAGTCCCCAGCAGCCTCATATAGTTCCCCAGCAGCCTCATATAGTCTCCCAGCATCTTCCTGTCGTCCCCAGCATCCTCGTGTAGTCCCCAGCAGCCTCATATAGTCCCCCAGCATCCTCATATAGTTCCCCAGCAGCCTCCTGTAGTCCCCAGCATCCTCGTGTAGTCCCCAGCAGCCTCATATAGTTCCCCAGCAGCCTCATATAGTCCCCCAGCATCCTCGTGTAGTCCCCAGCAGCCTCATATAGTTCCCCAGCAGCCTCATATAGTCCCCCAGCAGCCTCATATAGTCCCTAGCATCCTCATATAGTTCCCCAGCAGCCTCATATAGTCCCCAAGAGCCTCATATAGTCCCCCAGCATCCTCATATAGTCCCCAAGAACCTCATATAGTCCCTAGCTTTGTTCGGTGTTTTTCCTAGTAATATATAGAAGTTTAACTCCATGCTTTATATAGCAGTATTTCTATCTCCACCTAATGTTTTTAGTGATCTGGTTTCTAGTATTACTGTATGTAGACAACGCTGGTATACCGTTTAGCTGTGTACTGTATACCCGTTAAACAGCAAGATTCATCGGCTATCTCGCTCTTAAGTTTGTGTCTTAAGTTTTTATTGTTATAGCCCTTGGTGAAAAAACACTGGAGCAATTCTACTAACACAACTTGCGGCTGAGAACTTGAACCTACCTCAATATTGTGGGGTATTAGTAGATATGTACGAATCACCCAGTTGATTCTTGCTTCCAAAGTTCTCATTAGCCAATATATAAATGCCTTGATTTAGTTTTCTCTACAAATTCATACCACAACCTGCCAGAAAATCACTTGATAATAAGTTTAACACCCCCCCCCCTCCTCCACACTGCAGTCATGAGGGCTTCAGAAGTGTTGTATGCTATTATGGCAGAAAAATGCATCGCAAATTATATAATTATTAAAGGTAAAGTCATTCTACATTGAACAGTGGGTCATTAATGTTTATGTGATAGTTAGGAAGGCTTAATTTATGCCTTACAGTGTAAAATTAATAATAGTGTAACTAACTTTCGAAGCTCATTTGTTTACGTCTGTCTGAGATTAAAAAACCTTGGTAACTCATTTGACGGAGCGATATATAAGAGTGTAATCAGAGAATCTCGTAAGATGGATTAAATGTATGTGAGGTGTTGGGGTAAACCATAAGCTGTTAAAGTGAATTTATTATACATAGTGATCTAATGTGACGGACAGCCACGGACGCTGGGTGTTACGGTCAGCGAATCTAGTAAGTTAGCAACACTATACTTGAGCACATCAGTCAGTCACATGACACAGACGCAACAAAAACTTCCCTGTTTATTAATCTCAGACAGAGTAACCAAGGTAACCCCCAGACATCCTTCAACTACTCGCAATATTTGGTACCAATTGAGTCTCCCCAACAATCGTGTGGACATCTATAATTCTCCCTTAATACTAACTATATACAGACTTAAGGCTATATGCATGGACCCCAAAATAAAGTACAAAAAATTAAATAAGTTTCCCCTTCGAAATGTTGACCATTTTGTGACAGCATAGAAAACTTATATATATAATGAGTGACTGCCTTGAAATGTTATTTTGGTCATGCAGATGTAAAATAATTGTATAAATAAGATTGTAGAGATCAGTAACTAGGGTGGTTCATTTTGCGAATAATTAAATATCGGCATCTGGTATTTCTGAAGTCTGGCCGAATAGTCGACTCAGCCGCTCGTGATTATATTTTACTTTTTACTTTTTTCCTCTTCGCCACTGATCGGCTCGTTAGCCGCTTGGGCGACCTGTCACGTCTCTGATTACTTTCCCTTTTCATTTATCCTCTTCACCAAAAGATCGGCTCGCTAGCCGCCCGGGCGATCGATCACGTCTCTGTCACGCACTGTTGGCAAATACTGGGCATGCACCGGCTCCTGGATGTACCTGAACCCGCTCCAGTGTTGGTCAAGTCTTGTCTTGAAAGAGCTCAAACTCGGTGCCGTCACAACACTCTCTGGTAGATTGTTCCAAGAGTTCACAACCCTCACTCCGAAAAAGTTTGCCCTCACAGTTTTCTGGACTTGCGGCTTCTTCAATCTTGAGCTGTGACCCCTTGTGGGGTGAGCGTCCGCCAGCTCCAATTAAGGACACTCAACTGAGTAGTTCCCCCTGAGATGCTTATACACCTCACTTAGGTCACCCCTTGCCCGTCTGTAGTATAAGCTAGGCAAGTTCAGGCGCTCCAATCTCTCAGGGTAGTTGAGGTGCCGAAGTGCAGGCACCAGGCTGGTGGCCCTCCTTTGAACATTTTGACAGTTAAAGAAGATTACCGTTGTCCATAATACAGTATACTGTATAACAGCGAAATGTTAGTGATTATTTGTGTATCTGAAGCTTGCTTGTCGTTCTGTATTGTCCTGTTGCTTTTTATTGTTCTGAGTATCTACAGTACAGTGTCTATAATCGAGTTCAAATGCCAAGGTTTCCACACACGGAAGCAACCACGTTGTGGTATCTGTCTGCCTGATCAAAAGGAATACATATTATGTTCAAGCACCAGTATTTTCATGACACTTAAAATATGGTTTCGCATGAAGTTGCGAAAGTGTTGTTGTCTGCCATCTATTTCTCACCAGTTGAACAGCGACGAGCGCATAACTTCCTGCTCACTCTTTTATTCATCTGCCTATATGAGTCAAACATAACCTGAACACAAGTACAACCTGGCTCTTTAATTTTAATGCTAGGTTAGATATGCTTAGATTTTCGTTATCTGCTTTTACTTAAATGATAAAAATTATTTGTTTAACTGACATGGTCGTGGTATTCTCTTAACATGACTGTGTTTTGCTTGGCGCAAAGAGTTACTCTCATCCCCAGCTGGTGTGTGAGGCGGGGTGGTAGTCTCGACCCCAGCCTGGGTCTGATCAGCTGATCGGAATTTTCCTCCAGCCGCCGTCAGTGGAAGGGAAGACTGAGGTGGTGGGTAGCGCGTTGTCTGGCTGTGTCTACATTAATTCCCGTAATATTTTGAAGGAAGTTGTGACCAACACCATGAACGGCCTAGAGAAGAATATTATCAACAGGAAAGGTGAGAGACACCGTCTTTGTTTTATATATTAAGTATATTTTTCTTCCTAATTGAATAATGTTGAACCTATCGGGAAAAAAGGTTTAATTCTATACTGGAATTTATCGTTACATTAACTTTCCAATAATACAAACTGAATATAAAAAAACGCTATAATTTTAACAAATATTAAAAATGTAGCGAAAAAACAAGTAAAATTAATGCATATTTAACCTTTGCCAAAAAAATACAATCATTCACGTTGTCATCTTACATAGATAAGTCGGGAGGTACTGATGTGTTCCCCGCCACCACTGTACACAGCTTGTGATATAGATTTTCTCACTAGTGTAAATATTTCACCCAGCGTCGCCGGGAGACTCGCACTGTCGGGTTAATCATACGGTATTGTGCTAAGTTAACCTAGTGTGTGTGTGTGGGGCAGTAATAAAGTATAGAGGTGTAACAAGTCATCAGTTTGACCTATGTTACTGTTATGCCTGTAGTAGTGTGGTTATGGGGTATGGTGGTTGTAGTGTGGTTATGGTGTGCTGGTGATTGTTGTAGTGTGGTTATGGTGTGCTGGTGATTGCTGTAGGGTGATTGTGGGGTGCTGGTGGTGGTAGTGATGGTGGCTGTAGTGTTGGTGGTTGTAGTGATGATAGTGGTGGTGTTTTCCGTGTTAATGATGATAGCGCTGTACACGTGCAACATCGGTGGACGACCCTGCCGCGCTGGTCCCGTATCGGCCTCTCGAGCAACCTCAGAGTTCACCAACGGTGACATCTTTAATAACTCCTATCATTGTATCATAGCTTGATGATCGTCATACTCGATTCCAAGTGATAGCAAAGTAGTAGTAGTAGTAGTAGTAGTAGTAGGTATTAGGATATTTAATATTAAGGTAAATAAATTGTGGCGAAGGTGTGGCTATTGGGGGAGGCTGGAGGCCACATAAAAAAAAGAAAAAAGAAAAAGTAGTAGTAGTAGTAGTAGGTAGTGATGGCGGTGATTATGAAATGGTGGTAATGTCGGTAGTGGTTATGGGATTTTGGTAGTGATAGTGGTGGTTGTAGTGATGGTAGCAGTGATGATTTTTGTAGATCACACACACACACACACACACACACACACACACACACACCCATCTGTGCCTAGAAAGGGAAAGTGATGTTGATGTACGATAATTTTACAGCTGCACCCACTAGGTACTGTTGTTTGCATATTGCGGTGTTGTCACAAATACCGTTACAGTTCTGTATTGTTATTATTAATTATTATTATCAATGTTATTATAATCACATTATTATTATTATTACTGTTGCTGTTAGTATTTCTTATTACTATTGGACGGATCACCTGAAGAATCGTCACCCCAGAGTCCGGCAGGGCGACAATTCTTCAGGTGGGGTCAGGAGCCTCCACGGTTGTTAATCTTCAGGTTAGTGGAGTCAGGACCCTCCAGTCAGGTAGGAGGACTATATAATAGGAAGTGGGCTCAAAAATTTTTAGTCCCCTCCAGAGCCACAAGGACCTGGAGGGACCCCCCCCCCCTAACATAATATGCCCCAAGGACAACTTAGAACAACTTAGCTTAGCTTGGCTGAGACCGGCCTTCCCTAGCCCCATGAACCACTAAGGCAGCACTGTTACGGAAGACAAAAAAACCCGTCTCATCAAGGCGGATAGCCCACCTGCTGTTAACCTCCTCCTCTATTTCCCACTTCTGAACTTTACCTTATACTATACCCTTCTTCCACTCTCAGAGCCACTGCTCTCTTCTCTCTGTATAACCAACCAACCAATTTTTAGTCACATTCATTAGTCGACCATGGCACGTAATACCTTCCAAACTGTCGTCCTACCACTGTTGTGTGATGATTCCTCTAAAGTTATTCGATGGCTTCAACAAAACAGACTTTTAAAGCGTGAAGTGAAGTGTGATACTTGTGACAAAATGCATCACATCGAAGGATGGTTTTTTTGTGGAAATGCCAAACAAAAGACTGCCTGAAGTATAACTCCACCAAGTCTATAAGAATAGGATCTTTTTTGCCCGTTCTAATATTTCACTTCAGAAGTGGGTTCATGTTATGTATCTTTGGAGTGAGCGTATTGGAGAAACAGCAGCAGGCCGTCAGGTGAACCTCTCTGAGAAAACGATGATTGACTGCTGCAGCTTTTTTAGGGAGGTCTGTACTGTGTACTTTGAAGCAAATCCAATCAAACTTGGCGGACCTGGGATCACCGTAGAAATTGATAAGAACATAAGAAAATAAGGAGTCTGCAATAGGCCGATTGGCCTGTGCATGGCAGCTCCTGTCGAGAGTTACTACCACTCTCTATCATCCATGAATCTATCTAGCCTCCTTTTGAAACTTTCCAGAGTTCCCGCACTTACTACAAAGTTGCTAAGCTTGTTCCACTCGTCCACCACCCGATTTGTGAACCAGTTTCTTCCTATCTCCCTCCTAATCCTAAACTTATCCAACTTGAATCCGTTGGTTCGAGTCCTATCCTGCTCGGATATTATAAGAACTTTATCTATATCCCCTTTATTGATTCCTTTCACCCACTTAAATACTTCTATCATTTCTCCCCGCACTCTTCGTCTTTCTAGGGAATGCAAGTTAAGTTTCTTTAACCTATCCTGATATGGAAGGTTTCTAAGTCCCGGAATCATTTTTGTCTTTCTTCGTTGCACCGACTCTAGTGAATTTATATCCATTCTATAATAGGGGCACCAGAACTGGACCGCATAATCGAGGTGCGGCCTGACTAGCGCAAGATATAGTTGCAATAAGACCTCTGCACTCTTGTTACTTACACTTCTAGATATAGAACCCAATACTCTGTTTGCCTTATTTCGAACATAAACGCACTATTTTCTAGGCCGCAGGTCCGGGCTTACAAGTACCCCTAGGTCTCTTTCACAAGTCGACTTCTCTAGGTTGATGTTGTTAAGGCTGTATACATTATAAATATTTGTTCTTCCAATATTAAGTACGCTGCACTTGCTGGTGTTGAATTTCATTTGCCATTTTTCAGACCACCCCTGCAGTTTATTTAGATCCTCCTGTAATGCATTTGCATCCTGCCCTGAATTAATTTGCCGCCCTATTTTGGTGTCATCCGCAAACTTGCTTATGTCACTGCTGATCCCAGTATCTAAATCGTTTATGTAGATTATGAACAAGAGTTGGCCAAGTACTGACCCCTGGGGAACCCCACTGGTTGCAACGGCCCCACTCAGATTTAACACCATCTACGCTGACCCTCTGCGTTCTATCGGTGAGCCATGATTTTATCCAATTTAAAACTTTCCCCTCGATACCATGAGCCTTAATTTTTCTCAGAAGCCTCTGATGCGGTACTCTGTCAAATGCTTTGCTAAAGTCTAAGTAAATAACATCGTAATTTTCTTGCTTCTCCCATAAGTCGAAACATCATCGTGGACGTGCACCACACTCTCCTATTTGGGTTTTCGGTATCGTCGATACGAGCTGGAGTCCTTCAATTAGCTACATGGAAATTGTCGAGACAAGGGATGCTGCCACCCTTCTCCCTATAATACTCAAAGTGGTTCAACAAGGATCAGTCATTCACAGTGATGAGTGGAGAGCATACCGCAATATTCAAGGTCTTGGATTCACGTACAGAACTGTGAACCACTCAGTCAATTTTGTGGATGTGGATACTAGTGTGCACACACAAACGATTGAATCATATTGGAACAAGAACAAGAGTTACATCAAGACCATGCGTGGCTGTAAACGAAGCTTTTTAAATTCTTACCTTCAAGAATTTATGTGGCATTATCGTTTTTCTGATAATCCTCTGGAAATTTTGTGTCAACACATTGCTGTTCAGTACCCTTTGTAATATGCATCACAAGAAAGAAGCATAACACAAAGGAATATATTTATGTTATCCTAATTATACATATTATATTCACTGTGGGCTGGGGCGACGTTTCTTCAGGTGGAGCAGGCTGGGGTGACGATTCTTCAGATGATCCTATTGGACTATTGATTATTTTGGGTGATTACAAATAGCAATCTGGCTAGTTTTTGCCTCTGATACCATGTGGTTTGATCTTACAGGCTACCTGTCTGTATGTCTGTCGAAAACCTTGAAGAAAATCCTTGTACAACCCAATTCCCTTTTTCACCGTAGTTACCGTTTGTAAACAGCTTCGTCAAACAAGATTATCTCTATAAAACACGTGTTGTTGTGATAGTGCTCGGTTAGCGTCTCTTGTGTCATGTTAAACTGCTAGGGTTATAGTATCTGCTTCATCACTACCCTTTACGGAGTTCGGGATGACGTTGGGTGATTACCAGTCTCAAGGCGCCTGTGTTCCACGATATTCTGAACAGTTTAGTAGTGGTGTACATTATTCTGAACAGTTTAGTAGTGGTGTACATTATTCTGAACAGTTTAGTAGTGGTGTACATTATTCTGAACAGTTTAGTAGTGGTGTACATTATTCTGAACAGTTTAGTAGTGGTGTATTGTTCGGAATTCATTCGATACCTCCTTCATCACCTTCGTCTGTGTTTCATCCCCCTGGGGCCTGGATGTCCTTCAGGCTGGCTATTTTTTTTTTTCTTGACCAATTCATGTGTGATTGTTGTCTCTCTTAATTCAACTTCAACCCGACGGGTGTACATTCTTTTGGAGACTAACAAGTTATCCAGGTAAGATTAGAGAGGAGACTTATAACTGGTCTTAAAATCCTATTAAGTGGATAACATTGTGTCAACGGCAACGAGATCCAGTCAGTCAGAGTTAGTCGCGGTCATCACCAGGGGTCAACGAGATCCAGTCAGTCTGAGTTAGTCTCGGTCATCACCAGGGGTCAACGAGATCCAGTCAGTCTGAGTTAGTCTCGGTCATCACCAGGGGTCAACGAGATCCAGTCAGTCTGAGTTAGTCTCGGTCATCACCAGAGGTCAACGAGATCCAGTCAGTCTGAGTTAGTCTCGGTCATCACCAGGGGTCAACGAGATCCAGTCAGTCTGAGTTAGTCTCCGTCATTTACCCTCAGGAGTGTGACTGACGCTCCGGGTAAGGTAGGGAGCTTATTAAGGTGTGACACGACCCAGATGAGTGGCAGGTATAGACCTAAGGGAGGGGCTCTTGGCGTGGTGGTGGTGTGGGACGAGGTTTATTAGGAACACCTGTGGGAGTACATGTTACTATTACTACTACTACTACTTATAATAATAAACAAAACGGATCACATGAGGATTTGACCCCCAGGTAGCGTCACGGTAGTTAAACTTTAGGTGGGATGAGCTTGGGGATAGTCTTAAGGAAAACAAAATGGGGCTACTCTTCAGGTGAGCACTGTTGGAGGTAAACAGACCCAGCCATCGGTATGCAATTATGTGCTGCTGTCAGGTGTTAGTTTATACTGACTGTTTCCTGTCCTGTGACCACACACTAATTCAATTTAGAATATCTCCTCCAATTCCACGAGCCTCCTCTTTAAATGGGAGAGGCTGTCGAAGGCTTTGCTAAAGTCGAGGTAAACCACATCATAATCTTTTCTGTTATCCACTGATTCAAAAACACTTGAAAAGAATGATAATAGATTTGTCAGACATGAACACCGCTTGTGAAGCCATGTTGGGAATCATTGATGAACTTGTGTTCCTCGAGGTGATTTCGAACTGAGTTTGAAATAATTGCTTCCAGCAATTTGCCTACAATTGATGTTAAACTGATTGGACGGTAATTAGGGGATAATGATCTCTCTCCCTTCTGAAAATTGGTATCACATTCGTTATTCTCCAGGATTCTGGTACTACACCCGTTTTTAATGACATGTTAAACAAGTTTGCTAAGGGCATACTAAGCTCTTCCTTACATTCCTTTAATACTTTGGTAAATATCTCATCGGGACCTGGTGACTTATTAGGCTTTAGTTGATCTATTTGTTTACTTACATCGTTACTCGTCACTGCTATCTTGCTTAATCTATTTTCTTCACTATCTTTGTATATGGTCGGTGCCTCGGGTATTATGTTCAAATTTTCGGTTGTGAAAACTGATGAAAAATATCGTTCAGATTATTGCTCATTTCTCCGATGTTATCGGTTCGCTCGCCGGTGTCTGACTGTATTGGTCCAATCTTTTCTCGTGTTTTAGTTTGATATATCTGGAAGAATCTTTTAGGGCTCGACTTCGCCTCCCTTGCTACCTTCAGCTCTATTATTCCTCTTTGATTTTCTTACATCAGTCTTAACCCTACTGGCCAGTACTTTATAATAATCTCGGAGGTAAACGTCACCATGGCTGATTCTCGTACCTATAGCCTTCCTTTGTCCAATATTCTTTAAATAATTATTTATCCTTTTGGGGTCATTGTTATTTGTTCTGGGTTTTCTGTATGGTATATTCTGCCTTTATGCATGAAGTAACTCTTCAACCTCGTATATTTTGTGGTCAGGTCACCCTCAGCACAAGGTCTACAGAGATTAGGTTAGCGTTAGGTTGGATCAGATTAGGTTAGCGTTAAATTGGGATAGATTAAGTTAGCGTTAGGCTGGGTTAGATTAGGTTAGCGTTGGGTTGGCTTAGATTAGGTTAGCGTTAGGTTGGGTTAGGTCTGCTTTAGGTTGGGTTACGTTAGTGTTAGGTTAGGTTAGGGTGTTTAATATTCAGGTGAAATAAGCAAGTGTGGCTGTTCTTCAGGTTATCCGGCTAGATTCTGTATACAGCCCGTTATACCCCATAACTATACTGCATTCGAGTTTGGCGCCAACTCATACCGGATGGCACCAATTTTTTCTGAATTGTGACCTTGACCTTCTGACCCCGAGGCACACCAGCTCGAGTAGTTAGTGATCCCTTCAGACATTTACGCCCTTAATGCATGAGTCACGAAAGCAAGCATGAACACCGCATGCTTACCCTGTAAACGCTTTTGCGATCCACCTTGCACAGGATGCCAAGGGGTACCCAATAAACTAGCCCCCTCTCAGGGCAAATTAAAATAAATAAATAAATAAATATATATATGCTGATAACCACAAGGAAAAAGAAAACACGAAGTTTCCAAGCTCTTTCGTGTAATTCACATCTTCAGGGGTGAGCACAGACTAAGGAGAAGTACATAATAACGTATATATATATATACAGAGGAGGGTGAGATCAAGTCCACAATGGTCAGGTATTAGATACTGACCCTACTAATCTTCAAAAGCACCGCACCAGTCGGTAGTCAGGTCAGAGGGTAAGATGACCCAACCTCACCTGATTACAAATCTTATTAATTACGAAATTATCTAGTTTGTACATACCATTACTCAAATTACATAAGAAAATAAGGAGTCTGCAATAGGCAGGTTGGCCTGTGCATGGCAGCTCCTGTCGAGAGTTACTACCACTCTCTATCATCCATGAATCTATCCAGTCTCCTTTTGAAACTTTCCAGCGTTCCCGCACTTACTACATAGTTGCTAAGCCTGTACCACTCGTCCACCACCCTATTTGTGAACCAGTTCCTTCCTATCTCCCTCCTAAACCTAAACTTATCCAACTTAAATCCGTTGCTTCGAGTCCTATCCTGCTCGGATATTATAAGAACTTCATCTATATCCCCTTTATTGATTCCTTTCACCCACTTGAATACTTCCATCATATCTCCTCGTGTTATGTACTTCTTCTTAGTCTGTACTCACCCCTGAAGATGTGAATTACACGAAAGCACTTGGGAACTTCGTGTTTTCTTCTTTTCTTGTGGTTATCAGCATATACCTAGATCACGCGCACCTACAGTGATTTACTTGCATATATATATATATATATATATATATATATATATATATATATATATATATATATATATATATATATATATATATATATATATAACTATATATAAACGAGAGCCTAATACACGAGAGAGAGAGAGAGAGAGAGAGAGAGAGGTAGGTGCCTAATAAAAGAGAGTTTACACCCCAGAGCAACAGCTGATATGATGCGGGCAAGAGTATACAAACCAGGGGTAAAAATAGCTGTGATATAACCCCTTGGTGTGTGAGAGAGTGAGTGAGTGTTTTGGTCTTCGTAAGAAAAGGATTTACAAACCCCTCCAGGCCATGTGTACATTTGTGTGTACAGCACATCTTGTTCTGCCTGGACAGTTGCCGCCATTTATAACGGGTACAGCTGCTGGCTTGTTTTGTGAGATGTGGCACATCGTAGTAAAACTAGCAGAATGGGCAGAAACACCCTCGTTGTAGTAACCAGACCAGAGATGTTAGATATCGTCCTCATTTTCTCTATCTGTGAAGGTACAAATTGCCTGTTGGACAGTGGTGCCACATCTCGCAAAACACCAACCACTGTACCCGTCATAAATGGAGGTAACTGTACATCGTGACTGTCTGTGCCTCTTAAGGGGTACCCGGTGACGGTGTGTACATTGAGTGTGTGGATGTCATAACTGTGTACATTATGAGTGTGTGTACATTGAGTGTGTGTGTGTCATAAGAACATAAGAATGGAGGCAACTGCAGCGGGCCTATTGACCCATTCTGGGTAGTTCCGTTTACACCCAATCCCTATTGCTCATATAAGCCTCCAACCTATGTTTGACGCTATTCAGCGTATTCGAGTTAATGATGATATTTGGTAACTTGTTCCATTCATCCACTACTCTGTTTCCAAACCAGTGTTTACCTATTTCGCGCCTAAATCTAAATTTGTCTAATTTAAAACCATTGTTACGAGTTCGCTCCTGGTTGGATAGTTTGAGTACCTTTGTAATGTCCCCTTTGTTTAGCCCTGACTTCCATATATACACCTCTATCATAACTGTGTGTACGTACATTATGAGTGTTTGTGTATGTGTCATGACTGTGTGTGCATTATGAGGTGAGTTGATATCATGACTGTGCACTTCATGTATACATCATAACTGTGTGTACATTAATATTCCGTGTACATGACGACCTCTACAAATCTCACCAAAAAGGTTCACGGTACAGAGCCTCAGCTAAATTCCCCTGACATTTTACCCCCCAGCTTTCGGTAGGAATATTAAGCGCTTATTATGGTCCTCTGGGAGATTCTTCAACCCCTGCATGCTGAATGATTTCCCGTAAATAGACCTAAGAGAAAATGTAGTTAGTTTGGGTAGATGCTCAGTGAAATTAAGACGCCATTTTGAATTATAATGTCTGTCTGGCGTTTTCACCTCCAAGTTCATATTTATAAATATTATCTACGTTAACTTCATGTTTATGTACTGTAGTTAAGGTAGAGTCTCAGTGTTATGTTGCTACCATTTTGGGTGTTATTTTGAGTGCTTTAAGTTTAAGTGTGATCTTTGTATTCATTTATGGGGATTTTTTTAAATTTAGGAACCTTTGAAAATTTAAATCCACGTTTTCTTCTCCGGGATATTTATAAAATTTATTGTTTTGCCGTAAGAAAATACACAAAAATAATATTACTGCTGGTGTGGAAAACAAATCAGATTTATTCCATTTTTAGTCGTGAAAGTATTTAAATACTTTATACATAATTAATATTTTATTATATAAAATATGGAACAGGTGTCCTAATACTATACGGTGAGCCTTGAAAAAATATATTTAAAACTCGAGAGAATAACGGCAAGATTGGTTTAAATTGGGAGAATTCCTTCACAAATTGTTACTGAAGAAGCACTGGCTGTGTATTTGTCCAGAGATTTAAAACAAAAAAATCCGGTTTTCTAGTATATGCGACTGAATGATTGGGCCTTACTCCCAATAGAGGTTAGGATGGATGGGGTCTATTAAGACTGGTGGGGCTCAATCGAAAGCGTCAACATTTGCAGTACATAAAGGACAGACTGAGGGCGGGGGACAAAGCAACACCAGTTGATTGTTGTCTGGCAACATCCCAGGGGAAGATGCCAGGAGGAAAGTGATGTAAACAGACCTGGGCGGCCGCTAAATATAGGCTACCTGCCCCCTGTCGTCATACACACCATGGCCAACAGGTAACTTGCCAGGAAGCAGATGTCTTTTGGCTCATTCGTTAAACAGTTATACACAAATGGCAGTTACAACAATATTGCACCAAATATTTATTTCTAATTTTACTTGTTAACGATTAGAGCAAATAAATGTTATCGTAATACGAATGGATATACTTGCTGACCATGGCAACTATAAACCAGTTTAGTTAGGCGTGTTCCTCCTGACACACTAACTCACGTCTACAGTACTGATACAGCCGCAATATAGGCCAACTTGTTCTTGTTGTCCTTGACCATTTAAAGCGCCACGAGTTGCACACATAGCGCATTGATGGACTAGCTTAGCTTGCAGTATACGTAGCATAGTTTGTATACCTGCACTGTATGTGTGTTTGTACAGTATTCTATCTACCTATATGATGAACTAGTCTGAAATTGTATGGGGGGGATTTTTCAATGTTGTCCCTTGAAACACTGTGTTTCGGCATCAAAATTAAATAAATTAGTTTCGCTGTGGCCAAATTCCTTTAAAGCAACATCAGAATATTTTTTCAAGGAATATCATTGACCCCGCTCCCCCAGGAAATTCGGCTAAAACGTCAATACAGCAGCCATGTTTGAAGACATCCTCTATTGTATCATGTCAGTCTTTACAGTACCTATCTATATATGGGTCGTACGTCCTAATCAGACAAACAACAAGGAAGTTATGGCTGTTTCTCTCAGGGTCTCCAGGGACCTTAAGGGATTATTTTTTCCCCCTTCGGTATCGCTTACTCATGGCTGGGGAACATGAAACACTCTTGGTAAACTTTAACACGCCGTCTGAAGTAGAACCTGTTTTACCCTGTACAGTCATTCCTACTAACAATACAATATTTCGCAAGATGTTCTTTGCCTTCTTCAACTTTCACCAATTATACAGCAACTACGTATATTATCACCAAACCCGTTATCATTATTAACAAATTAAATACATAACGGCAAGATAATGTTAGATGTTGAAGGATGAATTAAGCAGAAAATAACAAGCCAGTGAATCGTTGTTGCTGGTCAGTTTCTCATATACGAGAAAACAACTTTTACTCGACCTAAGTACCAGTTGTTTGACCCCCCCACACACACACACACTAGGACAAGTAATATTTATCTCATGGTAAAAAAAATAGCCAGTCTTTTATATGTCTGTGTGTGTGTGTGTGTGTGTGTGTGAGTGGGTAAAGGGATGTTGGCTTTTTATTATGTGTAATATAAGTTTTGTTAATAGACCTATGTTGGCTAGATGTCTGTTAGTTCTCTCTCTCTCTCTCTCTGTACAGTAAATGGAACGCACATCAAACATTTCCAAATATGTTAAGTTTTCCATTATTGGTATTAAAATATTAAACATGATCGATTAATAAGGATGATCACGACAATATTAATTTGAAGCCTTGTGGTTTACTGAATTTCATAGCATACCATTAGAAACCTTGATTTATCACCTTATCAGACTGAACTGATTGGAAAATTTAGGAATTATTTGAAAATTACTACAATATATATGATACTTTTATTCAAATAAAATACCCAAGTTACTCGTAGGTCCAGAACCATTGTCTAGAGAGGGAGGCTGACGACAGCTCCGAAAATAAGAACATAAGAATGGAGGAAACTGCCCATACTGGGCAGTCCCGTTTACACCCAACCCCTATTACTCATATAAGCATCCAACCTATGTTTGAAGCAATTCAGCGTATTCGAGTAAATGATGATATTTGGTAACGTGTTCCATTCATCCACTACTCTGTTTCCAAACCAGTGTTTACCTACTTCACGCCTAAATCTAAATTTGTCTAATTTAAAACCATTGTTACGAGTTCGCTCCTGGTTGGATAGTTTGTGTACCTTTGTAATGTCCCCTTTGTTTAGCCCTGACTTCCACTTATACACCTCTATCAGGTCGCCCCTCGCTCTACGTCTCTCGAGGGAGTGCAAATTAAGATGCTTTAACCTGTCTCTGTACTCAAGGTTCCTAATGCCCGGGATTAGTCTTGTCATTCTCCTTTGAATTCTTTCCAAGAATTCTATATCCATTCTGTAATACGGTGACCAGAACTGAACTGCGTAATCCAGGTGTGGTCTCACAAGCTCAAGATACAGTTATAGGATGACCTCGCTAGTCTTGTAACTAACACTCCTTTGTATGAAACCATGTACTTTATTAGCCTTGTTACGAGCAAAAACACATTGTTTACTTGGCTTAAGGTTCCTACTTATCATTACTCCTAAATCTCTCTTGCAGTCGGATTTCTCTATGGCATCGTTGTTCATCTGGTATCTGGTTTCCCTGTTTACATCTCCTATACTGAGTACTTGTACTTTACATTTGTCCACGTTGAATTTCATCTGCCATTTTTCAGATCATTCGAAAAATTTGTTTAGATTTTCCTGTAGTTTTGCGGAGTCCTCGTCAAATTTAATAACACGTCCTATTTTAGTGTCATCAGCAAATTTACTTATGTTGCTGTCTTTGCCGATATCTATATAGGTTTACTGTATTTTCTTCGCCACTGATCGACTTGTTAACCTCTTGGCCCCTCGGTCACGTCTTTGTTACGCACACTTGGCAAACACTGGCTCAATAACGTATCTGTACCTACGCCAGTGTTGGTCAAGTCTGGAATGCGCTCACACTCAGTGCTGTCATCGATTTGAATTAAATTAACGTTCACTCGGCACAATATGAAGTAGAATAAAAGTGTACAGTGGTCCTAAGTACGCGTGTTGAATTGTTTTATCAGCTTCCCAAACTATCTCATTTCACCGAATAAACAAAAAAACGATTACTGTCAATCATATACTTCACCATGATTCACCTCACCTGCCTCACCGCTGCTCTAGAATACTGTTAAACTTTATAATATTTTGCGAGGAACATAAAACACTACACATAAGGTCGTTGTGAGGGTCTGAAGCTTAGTGTTGCCACAGAGCTAAGTCAACCAAGGAGATTATAGGCTAATAAATGTTTGCACTCCATGACTTTTTTTTTATTTTATTTTGCGTTTGAAATAAAATTCACGACGGATTTTGTTTCTACTGTATAGGGTTTGTCTACACCACTCAGCATTTATGCTAATTATCTAAGATGAAATAAATCATTCTCCGTTGTTTTTTATCAAGGAAAAACACGTTTTATAAATATATATAATCAACAGACACTAAGCTTGGATAATACGCTCCTTCGTGTGTTTCTTTGTTAAGCCTTGTTTACCCCTCCATATTTTCCACTGCTCAAGAGTTGATTAAAAATGGAAATGTTCGTCGTATATCCGCGTCCGGACCCTCGTCGTCAGGGAGCAGGAAAGCATTAGAAGTACTGCAGTCAAGAAGCCCTATATTTCACCCATGGCTCGGCGCTAATAGCTTTACTTAGCTGAGCTTTCTTTTCCTCCTCCTGCCCCAGGCGCCGCTGTGTCCAGTAAGACGC
The DNA here is from genome assembly GCA_958450375.1 of Homarus gammarus. Classification (NCBI taxonomy): domain Eukaryota; kingdom Metazoa; phylum Arthropoda; class Malacostraca; order Decapoda; family Nephropidae; genus Homarus; species Homarus gammarus. Next base: position 1,751,357 of record CAUDMG010000786.1, on the reverse strand, counting down.
GCCACTCTCAGAGGCAAGAATTACTTAAGGATCTTGTAGGCGGAAGTCAAGACACATTGTCGAGGACCGCCATGTGGGTACTCAAGATGCCACCATTAATAGCTTCCCCCTCGTAGCCAGGGAATACATCTTATTACAGCAGATGAATTTCGTAATCAAATAATTCTTCAAACCTCTGTGATAGCTAAGTTAGATTAATGAATTCTCTTAATATCCTAGTTAAATGGAAATAATTAACCTGCGAATCTTCAGTCTTTCTGAGTCGTAAACAAAGGCGTACGGTTTAAATCATGACCACAGCGTGGTGTTTACTTATATTAATAATTTGCTTGTGTTACAGTGAGCAAATTACCATCCCCGGAGGAGTGTCGTGAAATATGGAGGTCAACTGATGCTGTCTGCTTTGATGTGGACTCTACCGTTATTATTGATGAAGGTCTCGACCAGCTGGCCAGTTTCTGTGGCAAAGCTGACGAGGTTAAAAAGCTGTAAGTGTTACACACACACACACACACAGACACACGCACACACACACACACACACACACGAATCCATAAAATTTGTCATGTTTAATATGAGTTATTACTTAATGGCAATAGCCATTAATTAACACCTGTCATTTAATTGTACTGTATTTTAAGTTACTCAATGCACAACTGGTGAACTCTTAAAGTAATGCCTTTAAATTATTATCAGTTGTCCCATTTACCTCTGGACTTAAACAAACTCATCTGTTTACAAGTGAAATAAGCTTCAAGGTGTCGACAACTTTATAGGTGTTTTGACAACAGTGGGAATTTGGGGAGATATTCGGGTACGTTCAAGTGGCTGTTATGTACGTGTCCAGTACTGTACCCGCCTACATTGATCAGCAGTGAACTTATTTACTGCACCATAAGCTTGTTAAATTTACAAGTAGCGAAGAGACTAAGAATATACTATTATAGGAATGTGATTTTAGTGCATCTTAAAGCTTGAATCCCTCATTACAAACTTGGTAATTGTTTTATAGTGTACTATTCACACATGTGTGAATTTTCATGAATTCATGTTCAAATAATACATTTTCGCCAACAGGACAGTACAAGCAATGCAGGGAGGAATGGAGTTTAGAACCGCTCTGCGTGCAAGACTTGACTTGTTGCAGCCAAAGCTTTCAACTATACAGAAGTTCACCAGATCAAACCTTCCAAAGCTCACCAAGGATATTGAGTATGTTGTGATATTACGGCAATGTGAGCACAGTGCTTTTATACTAAAAAAAAAACATTGCAAATGTTTATTGTTAATTTTCCAGAGTTTTGTGTCGAAAATATTGTAAAATACAAGTACAGTATAGACGATATGCTCACCCTAACCCCTACTTCTCCCCACACCTCCACTTCTCCCCACACCTCTACTTCTCCCCACACCTCCACTTCTCAGTAGTAAGAGGTGTTCCAGTGTACTCAAAGTAGTTAAGTGTGACGTATGCTCCTACCCCCAGCCGCCTGGTAGCCGCCCTACAAGCTCGTGATGTTGATGTTTATCTCGTGTCTGGCGGGTTCAGGTCCCTCATCGCTCCTGTAGCCAAGATGCTCAACATACCACTCGAGAACATCTTTGCAAATAGATTAAAATTCTTCTTCGATGGTAAGGCAATATTTTTGTGATGCTTTGTAAAGGTGCTGATGATTGTGAATGTAAATATAGTGTAGATCAGTGCTATTCAAACTGGGTGGATGGTCCTCCCTTGGACGAGATTTTGTTTGGGGTGGATGAGATTTGAAGGGATGGGGGACACGTGTGAAGGTGTGTGTTGCCTCCATTATTTCTACGGAATCATAACATCACCCATAATATTTGAAACGCCGACCGATGAAAAAAAGAGTGCCGGGAGGAGGATTCAGTTTTAAATTTCAAAGTCAGTGCCCAATTGACTGTTGTAGGGAGAGTAGGTAAGGTAGCGTTTCACTCTATTTCTCACGGCATGGGTTGATATACAGTACCATGAAGCTGGGCGAAACAACAGATGTGGGAGGGAAGCGCAGTTGATTGTGTGCCATCGCAGCACTAATGGTGCTGCCTACAATTGAAGGTTGAAACAGCAGAGCACTTTTTCCCGAAACTGAATTACAGTATTTTATTACTGAAGAGGGCATTGAATGGTCGAAGTGAAAATCCATCACAACAGATGGTGTGAGGGCAATGGTTGGAGCAATCAGTGGGGGGGGGGGGGGGGAATCCAAGCAGTATCACCTAACTGTATTACAATTTACTGTGTAATTCACCGAGAGGCCCTTATTGCTAAGCTACTAAAAGACTAGAACAGCCAGTGAGAAGAATGATTTTGAGCATCTTCTCGGTGAGTTGTGGAAAGATATGGAAGCCAACTTCACCACACTGCTCTTTCATGCCGAGGCGCGGTGGTTATCCTGTGGGAAGGTTCTGAACTGAGTGCTTGCACTGAGAGAACGGTTGTGTGTTTTTGTTGTTTTTTCACAGAGGAAGCAAACCCCATGGCAGTTAAATGTCAGGATAACTTTTGGTTGGCAAAGTTGTCATACATTGCCTCAGTTTTTGATCATTTGAACAAACTCAACATCAGTCTCCAAGGCAAAGGTCGGGATATTTTCACAGCAGTGAGAAAAATAAACGGATTCAAACTGACGGTGCAAAAGTGGAGAGCCAACGTAGAAAAGAACAATTTGTCTGATTTCCCGACTTTTGATAATTTTATGAGAGAATGTGGCTGGGAACATAGGGTGCAGGCAGCAGAAGAGGAGACATCCGTCCCTCGTAACGATCTTCAAGAGTGAAGTGCTTCCCCATCTGGAGTACTGTCACCCCGTCTGATCCCGAGATATGCTAGGGACTGTCAGTTGGTTGAAAATGTTCAAAGGAGGGCCACCAGGCTGGTGCCTGCACTTCGGCACCTCAGCTACCCTGAGAGATTGGACCTCCTGAACTTGCCTAGCTTATACTACAGACGGTCAAGGGGCGACCTAGTTGAGGTGTATAAGCATCTCAGGGGGAACTACTCAGTCGAGTGTCCTTACTTGGAGCTGGCGGACGCTCGCCCCACAAGGGGTCACAGCTCAAGATTGAAGAAGCCGCAAGTCCAGAAAACTGTGAGGGCAAACTTTTTCGGAGCAATCTACCAGAGAGTGTTGTGACGGCAGAGAGTGTTGTGACGGCACCGAGTTTGAGCTCTTTCAAGACAAGACTTGACCAACACTGGAGCGGGTTCAGGTACATTCAGGAGCCGGTGCATGCCCAGTATTTGCCAACAGTGTGTGACAGAGACGTGACCGATCGCCCAAGTGGCTAACGAGCCGATCAGTGGCGAAGAGGATAAAAATTATGTCCTGTCTGGTTGTCACCTTACCTTGATTCAGAAAAACCTTAACGCGCATTTCCCAGAGAGTGGGAGCGAACACCTGAATTACATACAACCATTTGCTGATGATGGGGATAACCATTCTGAAGCTCTATTGGAGCTTCAGACAGATTACGCTAAAAAAGCAGCCTTCAAGACATGAGCACACACCATGGATTTTTGGGTTACATTGTTGGATATTCCAGAATACAAGGAGTTGGCCAAGGAGGTGACAACTATGTTTGTGCAGATGCCAACATCATATCTGTGTGAGCAAGGCTTCTCAGCTTTAGTTTTAATCAAATCAAAGAAGTTTTAATCAAATCAAAGAATAGGAACTCGATTTCAAATGTGGATTCTTATGCGGGGTGCACTGGAAGGTCGGCTGATTCCAAGATTTCACCAAAACATTCATAATTATACCTATGGTAAATAAATACAAGTGAAACGACTTTTTTTTCTTTCTCACTTTTAGCAAAATATGCAAAATATGGTTATCACTAGAGGTGGATGACATTGTAAGTTTCATCACTAGGTGGATAACATAAAAAAAGGTTGAATAGCACTGGTGTAGATACTTTTGGATCACATGAAGATTAGCACCACAGGCACTAATGCTACCTGGGGTGGTTAGGTTAAGTTCGATTTGGAAAGGTTGGATTAGGTCAGGTAATGGAAGTGGAATATGCATTGGTAATTAGTCAAATAGACTCCATCCTTACCTAAGCTCTATTAATATAACTTCACCTAACCATTATATGTGTTATACAATACTGCTAGATAGAGAGTTACTGTATTTGAATCTGGTTAAATTAATTTATGTCCTTTACTCTTAAGTTCTCCATTTTCTCTGTAATATTTTTGGTTGCATCTCCTCCTTTGCCATAACTTAGCAATATTCTACAGGTGAATACGGTGGTTTTGATGAAACTCAACTGACGAGCAGATCAGGGGGTAAAGCCGAGGTCATCTCATGGCTAAAGAAGAGAGAAGGTTACTCAAGCGTCGTCATGATTGGTGACGGAGCAACAGACATGGAAGCTTGTCCACCAGCTGATGCCTTTATTGGTAGGTCATAATTCAACTTTCTTCATATTTTGTCCACATTTATAACATCATTTTATTTATCATTCCACCTCTTTTCACCGTACTAGTTGTTCAGGCAGTTGATCTGTTTGTTACTTTTTTATAAATTTTATTGGGTAGTGTTAGTACAGGAGGAAACCAGAGTACCTGGAGGAAGCCAGTGATGTTTGGTAGTCACACTGGTTAACACCCTTGTTACATCTGTCTTACTGGATTAAATGCAAAACATGGGGCAAGAGATACACACCTTATCGCTGCACCATCAATACCACATTGAGGTTTAACTCGAGAGAATATCTCCGTTTGTACAGATTTGTGCTGAAATGTGTTTACTCACAATCTTTTTTTTTAACTGTCTATTTGTCTCTAGTGTATTCTATCTGTGTCTGTCCATTATCTTTACTTATTTCCCATTTACCTGTGGTACTCCATTATTTGGCAAGACTGTGAGGCTACCATCTTTAATGTTATTCCTTTTGTTAGTTCGCATGCCTAAAGTGAAGGAGAGCTTATGCCCTACCCTTGATGGTGTGTAGTCATCGTGTGGGTCGTGTCATGTTGCGTTTCTGTAGCAAAGCGTGTTGGCACTCGGGCTTTCATTGTTGAGCAGTGACAATTGGACAGTGATTACATAAGAGCATCAAGATTGTCTTAGTGATGTGAATTTGTAAATTGGTGTAGGATTTTTAACGTTATTTGCAATTGTACTGTACGTATATTGAATTATTCTCCCTGCCATATGACTACGGAACCTCAGCTAACTAGAGAGATTAGAACGCCTTCAGCTGCCAAGCTTATACTACAGACGGACAAAGGATGACCTAATCGAAGTGTATAAACATCTCGGGGGGGGGCACTACTCGGTCAAATGTACATACCAGGAGCGGCCAGACATCCGCCCCACAAGGGGTCACAGCTCAAAGTTGAAGAAGCCATAAATCCAGAAAACTGTGAGGGCAAACTTTTTCGGAGTGAGAATTGTGAACTCTTGGAACAATCTGCCAGAGTGTTGTGACAGCTCTGAGTGTGGGCTCATTCAAGGCCAGACTTGACCAACACTGGAGCAGGTTCTGATATATTTAGGAGCCAGTACTTGCCAACAGTACATAACTGAGACATGACCGACTGCCCAAGCGGCTAACGAGCCTTTCAGTGGCGAAGTGGATAAAAGTAAAAATCACAAACACTTGGTATCCTTCTACATGTAAGGTCATAATTCAGTGGGAAATGCAGCATCGTCATCAAGTTTGACATGTATGATTCACAAATGGTACCTGGTTACCTTTGAAAACTAGGTCACTAACTATATGAAAATAGGTCATGTTCAATGTTCTCTCTGACAGCTACATGACACACAACACTTGCCAAACTTCACTTGAATGATCAGCTAACAACACCGTGTCTGGATCTGTGTGAAAAAAATAGTGGGTGAAACAAAACACCTACTTTTACTTTTATCCTCTTCACCACTGATCGGCTCGTTAGCTGCTTGAGCGACCGGTCACGTCTCTGATTACTTTTCCTTTTCATTTATCCTCTTCACCAAAAGATCGGCTTGCTAGCCGCCCGGGCGATCGGTCACGTCTCTGTCACGCACTCTTGGCAAATACTGGGCATGCACCGGCTCCTGAATGTACCTGAACCCGCTCCAGTGTTGGTCAAGTCTTGTCTTGAAAGAGCTTGCACTCGGTGCCGTCACAGCACTCTCTGGTAGATTGTTCCAAGAGTTTACAGCCCTCACTCCGAAAAAGTTTGCCCTCACAGTTTTCTGGACTTGCGGCTTCTTCAATCTTGAGCTGTGACCCCTTGTGGGGTGAGCGTCCGCCAGCTCCAAGTAAGGACACTCAACTGAGTAGTGCCCCCTGAGATGCTTATACACCTCAGCTAGGTCACCTCTTGCCCGTCTGTAATATAAGCTAGGCAAGTTCAGGCGGTCCAATCTCTCAGGGTAGCTGAGGTGCCGAAGTGCAGGCACCAGTCTGGTGGCCCTCCTTTGAACATTTTCAACCAACTAACAGTCCTTAGCATATCTCGGGGACCAGACGGGGTGACAGTACCCCAGACGGGGAAGCACTTTACTCTTGAAGATCATTACGAGGGACGGACCGTCTAGATATCTGAGCGACCTTCTTATAAGACCCAATAATATATTTGCCTGGTTTACCTTCTTCTCGCAATGGCCCGAGAACTTCAGCTCATTGTCAACATACACACCTAGGTCCTTCTCACATTCAGTCTTAACTAGTGCAGTTTCTTCATCCCGTTGGGACATATGATACGCCTCCTTACCGTTGGTACACCCCAGGTGCATCCTCTTACACTTCGTGACATTGAATCTTAGCAGCCATTCCTTCGACTATTCCTGGAGCCCACAGAGGTCCTTCTGCAGCTCTTCACTGTCAGCTTGGTTCTTAATTTCCCAAAATAACTTGGCGTCATCGGCAAACATTTGTATGGAGGAGTGTATAACGTCAGGCATGTCATTTATGAAACAAACAAACAACAGCGGGCCCAATACACTGTCCTGTGGTACCCCACTTGTGACAGGTACGGATGAAGATTGCGTGCCATTCATCACCACACACTACTTGCGGTCATGTAGAAAGTCTTCTATCCATGCAAGGACATTTCCCCGAATTCCGTACCCTTCCAGTTTGATTTTCAGCTTTTCATGGGGTACACTGTCGAAAGCCTTGGCAAAATCTAGGTTTATATTGTCGATATTACCACCCCGTTCCAGAATATGGGTCAAAATATCCAATACCTTGAGCAGTTGTGTTAAGCAGGAGCGACTTGGCATAAAACCGTGTTGGCAATCCTTTACAAGATTGTTTTGTATTAGATGTTCCATTGCAGCATCTCTGATAATACTCTCAAGTACCTTATGCTGGTCAGGCTCACTGGTCTATAGTTGTTCGTGGAGTGCCGATCGCCCATCTTGAGGATAAGACTCACATAAGCCACTTTCCATTCACTGGGTACCATTTGTTCATCCAGGCATTTACAAAACAGGATCTTCAGGGGCTCTGCAAGCTCGTTGCACAACTCTCTTAGCACTCTAGGATGCACCATGTCTGGGCCGGGACTCTTATGGACCTTTAGCCTGGACAGTTTATTTCTAATACCCTCTTCTGTGAACACAATGTGGGTCAGTGCTGTGTCGGACTGTCTGTCCTCAAACGCAGGAAGGTTAGTTGCATCCTCTCTTGTGAACACTGAGGAGAAGAAGCTGTTCAATGCCTCAGCTTTATTCTGGTCAGAATCTGCGTAACTACCATCCACAAGCCTCAGGTCTGATACTCCTACTCGCGTTTTCAATTTCGACTTTGCATAGCAGTAAAACGCCTTTGGGTTTGACTTGACCTCGCTTGCAACCAGCCTCTGGAACTCCTTTTCAGCCCTTCTACACTCTGTCTTTGCTTGGTTTCTGGCTCTTGCATACATCCTCCTGTCTTGCTCATCGTTTGACCCAACCCAAGTCTTGAATTTCTGGGTTTCCTTCTTAATTTTGTCGACCGCCGCATGGTTCATGTGTAGGGACCCCTTGTATTCCTAGAAGCACTGGGTTTGGTCTTGGGTATATATTTATCGATCAAATGGGTTTATTTACTAGTTATGATATTCAGCGTAGTGTCCGCGTTCTTGTACCTTAATGAGTCAGGCCAGTTGATACTACTCATCTCTTCCCTCATCCCATTGTAATTTCCCTTGTAATATTTGCACCTTGGCCTGTTTAAGCCATTTTATAATACAGTACTGTTCTGTATTAGATACTCTAAAAATGTATTACAGCTTAGCAAATTACTGTGTACCGTATGTAATTTATTTTTAATTTCAGGGTTTGGTGGAAACATTGTGAGAGAGGCGGTGAGGGACACAGCAACCTGGTTTGTTTATGATTTTGCAACTCTCATTAATGAGTTAGAAAGTGAAGATTAGCAGATCCTCAAAAGAAATCTTTGTTGACACAAGTCTTCTACAATAAACTTTATATCCTAAGCTGGCCAATATTTTATATATTTTATTACAAGCTGGTTGGGGTAAGCAGGTGAAGCAAATCTTGTAATATTTTCTTGTACAAAGACTCTGATTAATGTCCATTTCAACTGAATGTGGATTGTGATTTAATAGCTTAATTTTCTGATGTGTTCTAGTAGACCAATATTAAATGCTGTTTAAGTATACTCCGAAAACCGACATCCCAATAACCCCTGATTCACATAACTGACGATTACATATTGGGGAAATACCCCTCATGCTTCATGGAGTACCCCGTTGATCAGACCAAATACTACTGTAATCTTAACTTAAATCACAAATTTACCTAAAAAAAAAATCATTTAAAGCTTACTCATGATTTATACTAAGATATTTTACTTTTGTTATTGCACTTCAGTGCACTTCAGACAAATAATTTTAATATTTTTTTTTTATTAGTAGTGTGTACAATATGTGTAGCCTTTATGAACTGTGTTGGCGAGGCAAGATAAACAAAATTATTCTATTTTCATCTGACATCAGTTCAGGGAAGGATGACCACATGTGGTGACTGTACTGTACTGTTCATCCTTTTGTGTGCTATTTGTAGAGAGGATAGTAATGTTGTGTGAGACTGAAAGTTGAGGCATCAGTCACTCTTGTACAGGTTGGACCCCGCTAATCCGGGACCCGATATTCCGGCAGCTTCGATGGTTCGGGATTGTGTCCTAGCTCACTTCTAGTGGCTGTTGCCACTATTTTACCCCTAAATATGTCTCCTAGGAGACCAGCAGGCAGTGGAAATGGTTGTAATGCAGCAAAATGTAAGCATGTGACATTAACTATTTTAGAAATGATGCCAATACTGAACCGGTCTGGTCCCAAGCTTCCCGGATTAGCGAGGTCCAACCTGTACAATAATTCTGCAAACATAAATTTTAAACTGTATCATAATCTTAAGGGTTTATCTCAGTAAACTAACTTGAAACTTAATAAATATGTGACGTGCCAACTGATGCATATTGTGATGTTGTGATGCATATTGTGTGTTATAAAACTACAGTAGTGAGTGTTTTTTGTGGTACTGTACCCTGTTAAGAAAAACCTTCCATACATGTAATAGTTTTGTATAAGTAGCCTAGAGTACAGTAGTAAGTTCCCTTAGAGGGATAGACCATTATTTCTACACTGTTGTATTGATGCTTGTACAGTATAGAGAAACAATGAGTGTCAAGAACAAGTGTTTAATGCAAGTTATAGAATGAAGTTGTCAGATTTTGAATGAAAGATTAAAAGAGAAGTTTGTAGACATGAAGGAAAAATTTAGGGAGTTGTTTAGAATAAGGATGGATGGAAGGTTTTGGGTTGTCAGGTGAACCCTAAATGGCGGCTATCATTTGTGGAAGTTTCCAGTTCCTTTGTGTTCAATATTTGTGCAAATTGGGGTGGGAGAAGGGGTGAGAAATCATTTGCTGCCAGTTAAGGGTTGAAGAGGTTGTAACTCAGACTAAGACTTATCTACTGAAAATCATTCAGTATATGGCCAAATTGCAGCAACTGAGCATTGCAATTAATGCAAATAGAAGTTTAGGGATTTAGTGAAATTAAGTTTATAAAATTTATATTATGTGATATAGTACAGCATATGAATAGGAACAATAAAAGTTGATGTAGGTGCCAGATCAATCAGTCAGTGTTACCAGCAGCCAGAGTAGTGTAGGAACAGACAAATACAGGATGGAGTTGTATGGCAAATGAGAGACTGGCAAAGTAAATTCAGGAAAAGTGTTGTTTCTAAAGTTTAAAAAGTTATGGTATGTGTAAAATGCATATTACTGTACTTGAACATGACAAAACGGGTTAAATTTAATTAGTCTATAAAATATTTCTATATCTTTAATATACTGTATTAGACAAATGAACATACAAATGTGCAGTTTATCTACAGTAGGTATTTTATTTATTTTTGTTATAGAAACGCTCCCCATAAACAGTAGGTAGCCCGTAGAACATTTAGACAATACTCTACCTCCATCCATGTTTGTGCCAGTGTTTAGTATGACTGTGGTGACTAGCAACTATGGTGACTGCAGCCATTATCTACACAGTACTGTATGTGCAATGTTTTGATGTAACCTGATACATTAGTGTTGAAGGGAGCTATGAGAACTTAACCTTACTGATCTACCACCTGTGAAATGTCTTGTTGAAGGATTTAGAATGGATTGGATGGCTGCAGTGGTCATAATCGCACCTCGTGGGTGATATATACAATACAGTATTATGATGATATGAGAGATTAGTTATACTATGTCACAGTTATTAGTAAAGTGAGACATATAATTATACTTGATATGTCTAATAGTCATATATGTGAGGTGAATGATATGCATAATGCTTTTATATGAGATGAGTGATATGTTTTATGATTATACTCGAGACGAGTACAGTAATGCAATTGCACCTGAAGTGATATTCATTATGATTATATGCGAGATGACGAGTATTATACACAAATCATATCAACAGTGTCAGGAGGAAGCTTCAACATTGCTGAATTATACTGGGCAAAAAGCCTCATTGTACTTGTGAGAATGCAAAAAAAAAAAAAAATCCATAGATTTCAACTGACTGCTGATGCTAACTTTCAGGAAATATGTTTCAGTATCACCTCAAATTAGCTTTCAACAACTTAACCTACCCATCATAAGCTAATGTACCTTAGTGATGCTACTAAGGGTGGGTTAGGTATTATTTGGCCATCAGCAACATACACTGGTGTACAATACTTCACTTGATAATTTTACTATACAGTAATTCAGTATGAGAGAATGTGTTGCAATGGATGTTGTATGAGTGTGTTGATGTGCTTCCTTTATAGATAGTAGTGGTGTTTACTGTAGTGAAACAGCTGTAATGTTCAACTTGAATGATGTAATTACTGAAGTTGGCAAACAAAAATCAGGTACAATATTGTAATACACTGTTGTGTATAATTTCTTATCAGGTTACTTTGAGTGATCATTATTTTTCATAGTTAAGGTTCCATGTATAAATATACAGGAATTTCACTTGTGATGGGGTAAAATCACTTCAAAAGTGTCTCATCACCTCTCTCACTCTCATCTCCAGTTCATGTAACACTTAAAATCCAAGCAGCTTTATAATTCATAAAACACCAAGGTGCAATCAATTGTCTCAAATTTCCTAATTGTATCATAATTCAGTCAGTCATGGCACCACCTTCAAGTCTCAGGACTGGTAGTCATCATCTTTCACCTAATCATTTTATGGGCCATCACCAGTCCTTCCAGACATAACTTTAAATTTCGGTCAGCCATCTCAGTCTCTGCCTTACCCTGGCCTTCAATGATAGCAGCACCTCCTTCTTTCCTCTGGTTCCGAGTGATATCAGCAGCACCTCCTTCCCCTAGTCTTCAATGATGGCAGTACCTCCTTCCTTCCTCTGATCTTCAATGGTAGCAGCACCTCCTTCCTTCCCCTGGTCCTTCAAGAGAGCACCACCTTAATGCAGCCAAAATCTCTTCATGTTTCAGATTTAAATTACAGCACTTCAAAATATTTCCTATACGTACAGTAATCCTAAAACAGTCTCGGGCACCAATAAACTTCCCATTTATTACCAGCAATGTTTTTTCAATCAGACAAGGCAGAGCAACTTTTAAAGCTATTTCATTTGCAAAAAGTTAGCAAAGAAATATGTTCAAAATGCCTTTCTGTACTTGGACATTTTGCCCATAGACTAGTGGCTCATTCACTGCCTCACATCCCATCACTTGGTGTCAAGCTGCTGACAAAGTGTTGTAAAATACCCCGGTTTCTTTTAAGACATTATATTACAAACTAATGTGTTCACTAATGTACAGAACTCAAATTCTTAGAATACTAGAGTGCAATCACTCATATTTTAAGTTCATTTACTAGTAATCATAAGTAAATTGTGATAGATTCTTGATGTTGTAAGCTGTGATCTTCTTTGAGTTGTGATATCAAGAGTAGGAAAGAACTTAGTATTAGAATAGAACAATATTTGTTAACTGGAGTAGTGAAGAAGTGTCACCATTTCAAATGCCATACAGGGTTCCCACCGTACCTAGGAAAATTAAAATATACTATATCTAATAATTTGAGATTTACTTCTGGCCAAAATTAATCTTCATTGTGTATTTGTCAAAATAATTAATAAAAAAAAAACAAGAAACCATCAACACCAGCTGTAGGAAGACTGAAACTGGCCTTTCCATCTCTAGAAGCAGTAAAACTCTCCAGTGGTTGTGATCCAGACACCATGATAAATGCCTTAGTGTTCTTGAAATACCTGGAGGAAGACTAGGTATCAGAAATAACCAACAATGTGAGAGCTCTCGGTGTATAATACTCATTAGTTTCTATTGAATGACTTTATATGTGGATTTGTTTGGCTTGTTTTTCAACATTACAATGTAAGGTAAATGTTTTATAAAAGCTAAAATCAATTTTTATGGAAATGTGATATAAAGTTTTGCATTTTGTGTAATTATAGTAAAGATAATATGCAAAGCAAGTAATTATATATATATATATATATATATATATATATATATATATATATATATATATATATATATATATATATATATATATATATATAAAACGAAGAGGAGAACCAGGGAAAACACAAACATCTTGAGTAAGTCGAGTTTCTTTAATCACTAATGTTTTCCCAGGTTCTTCTCTTCGTTATGAAACTACGCTTTCCACGTAACAAGTCCATTGCTGAAGTTTTATAAATATATATATATATATATATATATATATATATATATATATATATATATATATATATATATATATATATATATATATATATATATATATATATATATATATATATATAGTCCATTTAACACGCGGACTTTGAACATATAATCAACGACCTCGCCAGCAAGGAATCGAACCCTCGACCTACTGGGTGTGACTAGGGAACGCTTACCGGCTAGGCCACAAGGACACTAAAAGCAGTTCTAGACTCTGTTATATTTCACACAAAGCCTGTTCAACGCGCTTATGGCGCCGTGAACCTCTAATGGGGACCACCCGCACCACTTAGGTGGTCAGAGTAACGTTTTACCAAATCCGGCTTGTGGGCCGTGGGTTCGAATCCTGGCGGGTTGAGGTGTTGATTGTATGTAGAAGTCCGCGTGCTTTATTGGGCTAATGAAATATATATGGATCCTCGTGTTTCGAAGCCGGATTTGGTAAAACGTTACTCTGACCACCTAAGTGGTGCGGGTGGTCCCCATTAGAGGTTCACGGCGCCATAAGCTCGTTGAACAGGCTTTGTGTGAAATATAACAAAGTCTAGGACTGCTTTTAGCATCCTGGTGGTCCAGCGGTTAGCGTTCCCCAGTCATAGGCTTGTGGGCCGTGGGTTCGAATCCTGGCGGGTTGAGGTGTTGATTGTATGTAGAAGTCCGCGTGCTTTATTGGGCTAATGAAATATATATATATATATATATATATATATATATATATATATATATATATATATATATATATATACAAGGTATATATAATTTTTTTTTTTTTTTTTACTAAATTAAAAATAAAATCAGATTAACAGTAAGTAAAGACTTTTTCTGATTAATCCACTGCAGTCTGACTCACTGCAGCTACTGAATAATCTGACCCACGAGACTACAACTGTTGAATAAAGTGACTGACTTAATGCTTAAATTATTCTAGATGTGATTTGGGGTCCAAAAATTAAGAACTTCCCAAAGAGTTGAAAAAACCTGTTTTTGTTGTCAGGCGGTATGGGTAACTTCTGGTCCACCTATACTCGGACCAGAAGTTACCTAGTGGGCGGCAACTCCTGGTATCAAAGACTAGTTTGCCTGGTATGCTGTGATGTCATCAACGTGCATGCACAGTTATCGTCTCGGCTACTGGTCCGCTGCAATGGCACCGAATGTGAACTCTTTCAAGACCAGAGTACCCAGGCTTGACCAGCAATAGAGCAGGTTCAGATACATGTGGAGCCGGTTCATGCCCAATACTTGTCAATCGGTGCGTGTCAGAGACGTGACCGATCGCCCAAGTGGCTAACGAGCCGATCAGTGATGTAGTGTACTGTATGTGGCCAGTCTCGCAGCAGCGTAATCGTTGAATATTCTGTCTGCCGAGGTTGCGTAGAGTTCTGGTGTTGTAGAGTAATCTGCTGCGGACAGGGTGATGCGTACCTGCGTGGGGAGCATTTGTGTGTGAAGCTGGCGTAGGATAGAGTCGGGGAGTCTGTCTGTGGCTGGAGTTCAGCCTACACATCTCCCAGAGACGTCCCGGGGTTGAGTTTCCGAGGGAGATAGAGGATAGGTCTTGCAGGAGATAGGGGCTGGTCTGTTGATAACGCGTCTTTAAGGCATCCCGCAGAGTAGCGAATTTGTTGTCAACTGGAGGGTTGGAATTGGTCTGTGAGACATACGTGGCGAATTCCGTGGGCAAGGCACATAGCAGGGCGCCGTACTTTTGTTCGTCAGTAGCTTGTGAGCCGATGAGGGTTGCTTCCACATGAACTAACCAGTCCTCGACGTTGTGGTTGAAGGTTGGTAGAGAGATCCGTCCGTCCATTCTTGCGGAAGTGCGTCAAACCTGTTAGGGAAGGATGAGGGATGGGAGCTTGTTCCGACCCCATTCCGTGTTCACAATCTCCTGGGAGGGAGGTGAACTGTTGCAGGGGGTCTTCGGGATGAATACACTTTTTAGGGTGCAGGTCCTAAGGCCAGAACTAAAAAACAAAAGAAAAATAGGAGAGTAGGCAAAAGAGCTCAAACCACGTATGGAATAGCGTGTGGGGTACGGGTAGTTTGTTCACACTCAGGATGGGATGGAGAAAGGAAACTCACAATGTGCTCTCTGTATACATGTTGTATTGGATGTACAATGCAGCTTGGTGCTGGGAAGGCAGCATGGTTACAAGCGTGATGTAGAGAGAGCTGGTTGGTGAGGGTGCTCAGAGGAGGACAGTTTGTGGGTCGCCATGCTCGCCGGCGGGAGCGAGGACCGCCAGGCAGCGGCGGAGGAGGAGGTGTTGCTGGTTGGTTGGTGTAGGTAGAAAGAGACAGGTCACCACGAGGTCAGGTCTTAAATAGCGAGGGGTAGGCGTGGCTTAGTAGTTGACCCCCGCTCCGTGATGTATGGCGGCGCTGATTGACCCAGACCACGAGGCATACACTGGGGAATTGGTGGGGTCGGCTACTCAGCGTTTGTAGGGGAGAAATCCACTACAATTGCACAATAGTCGCTCTCCGGCTGTGATGTGGGTCACTCACATCGCCAGTGGGGAGAACAGACATGCGTTATAAACCTTACAGTCGTGGGATGAGGAGTAGCGCGTAGGGTAGGTGGCCCGGACTGGCAGCAGACAGCGATCCTCACAGCAGTTTCCAGACAGTTCTGTTGCTCACAATCTTTTGTTGTTGATGTACTAGTGTAATTATTGACATTTTTACGCGATTGAAGACTTTAGTTGTTGAAACGCAGTAATAACGCTGTAAAATAAATAGTGGGAAAGCTCTCGTCACTCACAAGCGACAGTCCAGTCGTACAGTCAGTCAAATAATTACAGTATCTATATAAAATTGTGTTGAGAAAATATGACTCAACAGACGAAGGATTTTGACAACTTTACTGAGACAACAGGGGTCGTAGTGTTCATTCTGAAATTCATCGACCCCCCCCCCCCAGGTACAGATAGTTGTTGTGAATACAGTGTTATGCAACAAGGATGGTGTTAAAAAGGTTCCACGTACAGAACTACCAACACATTTAATTTTCAGTCGACATTAACATGAAACAACTCTATGTAATCAAAATTAGCATAAATATTTTTATAGTATAGTAGGTCTAATTTGTCTCATATTGATGACAAAAATATATATAATGACATAATAGTCTTCACGAAGGCCGTAAGGACCTGAGATGTCAATGGTAAAAAATACAGAGCAGATTGTTTTCACGGTACTATTAAACATCGACCGATCAAAAGATAGAAATTTGTTTTAAAATAAATTCATGTCTTTGGATATAGGTTTTACTACCAAAGTTTGCAATCATTGAATTGAGAATTTGTTCAAGTAACATTGGGTTTATGACAGTAATATAGCCTTACGCTCGTAGTCCCCGCCATAACATCTGTTGGGCCACAACAACATGGCAGCAGCACTAGGCAGACCACCCGGCGCTCGAGTCCTGCGGAGGTGTGTCACATTCACTAATACTAGTCGAATATGTGAGTCTATTACGGCGTACAGGACAGCGTACAGTGTAAGTATTCTTCAGTTGTTTGGAAGATGACGTGAAGGTAAATCTCACTTGTTTGTCGAGGCAGAGGACCCCTAAGGGAAGAGGTCTAGGGCTTAATGCACCATGCACGGGACAATAAATGGTAAATTTGCATAAGTGGGAATGACAACTCCTTAAACCATGATCAATTGAAGATTTTACCCCCCCCCAGTTTACTTCACCATATGATTAAACAGCCTAATGCTATCATTGGTGGGGTTAGCTTAGCATGAGGGTGGTTAATCTTCAGTGAAATAAGCAGGGATTAATCTAAAGTGATTAAAAAAATATTGTATGAAGTTTGAATTTCCAGACATTTAACAAACTTATTTTTCACAGGTTGGTTATTGGGTTTCCTCCTCATCAAGTTATCACACTGGTACAACATGTCAGAGAAGCAAGTGGGCACATTGTGGAGGCTCCCAAAGATTGATGAAGCAACACTTCACGGTTTTACAACATATCTCACCACTGTTCACACCCATCCATCGCCACAATAGCACAGCCAGTAGTATATTTAGTAAGGTAAGTACGATTTCTTAAAACAGAAAACGCTAAAGCTTGTCAGTTGCAGTGGGTGAATACAACTGGCATATGATTCAGGAAAATTACTAGAAAACTGTTGGAAGTTAACTTCTTAAAATTGATTTGTAATTTAGATAAATATGGTAAGTAAAACTTCATGAGCCTTAGTTTATGGTTACAGCTAATTTTTAGCATGCATCTGTAAGTCCGGCATCCCTCATTGGGAGGGAGGAGTGATTGTTATACCCAAAAGGGCTAACAGTCCACCCCTGACTTATACTGTAGGGGAAGGCATGAGACAAGATCCCTGTATAGTGAGGGCCATCTGGTCTTGGACTCTGCTAGAAAATAGGATGCCAGGAATAATTCTCAATTTCTTTAATGGGAAAACAACAAGAATTAATGATGTTAATGTTTGGTTACATCTGATTCTTAATATTTGTTTCTCACTACTGTACCAGGGTGAGGATGTTTATCAGTTATTCATTTGATTTTTCTTTTATAGATATTTTTTGTGAATGCTGCATCACCCTCACTTGATGAAGAGATCATTGACCCAGCTGCAGCTGTTGGTGGCCACACACTCTCACACTCAGACCTCGAGGCTTCCACTGACCACATAGTCTCTAATACCAGTGACACAGTTGGTCCTCACATGGTACCAGATGTTGGTGCTGAATCCATCTTGGCTTCACAGGCTGTTGGTTAGTTGACAACATCTTTGTAATTACAGTATTTCATTTCACTCTTGCAGGCCATAACTCCCTATGGTTGGGGGTGGCTGGAGTCACTAGGAACACACTACCTTCTTCGGCTGTCATTTGTTTCCTGCAACTACCTTTTCCATAAGTGTTTATGTGTATGATCTCCTTGTGTCAAAAGTTATGTATTTGCACCTGCCTGTAGATCAATGGGTTAATGTTTTTACTTTTATGTATCAGCTTCTCTCTGTTGAACAGTATATTGTATATAAAAAATGGTGCTTCCTTTTTAAATATTCACTAGCACATGGGTTGGGTGTTGACAGAAGAAACTGGCTTGAATCAGTAAACATTGGCTTTGGAAATTTGTGTGTGTGTGGATGGACTATGGGATAATGAGATGATAGGGGAGAAGAATGCAAGGCAAGTGTAGATAATTACAGGAGAGGGTTTAAGACAACCAGTAAGAAATACCAACTCATACCTGCTCTTAGCCTCAGCTTGCATATACATAATACAGTCCTTTCAGTAAATTTTGAGCAGCCACACCGAGATCATTGTATTTATATACACTGTACAGTACTAAATTACTTTGTTAAAATAACATATTAATACATCACATTTGTTTTTCAGAGTCCATAGCTTACATCCCTCCACCTCCAGTACCCCCAGAAGCTGTCGGTCCAGCTCTTAATGCCCTTGGTGAACCCACATTTGCAAGTCTGGGTCTGGGTGGCTGGGGACCAGTTGGCATCATCCAGCAATGTCTAGAACAATTACATGTGACTGCTGACCTCCCCTGGTGGGGGGCTATTGCTATAAGTAAGAACAATGTCTGCCTTACATGGTAGTAGCCCAAATGATGATAGAATTACAGTAATTCATGAATCGCAGAACACATTAATCCAGAGAAATGGTGTTGAATGATGGGTCTCATTATCAGTGAAAATTGAATCCTAGCATTGCCATTCAGTCATTCTAGATGGTACAGTACAACAGATGTGTCCTGCTGTGTGTCTTCCTTACACAACAAGGCTCTAATGTTTCCATGTGGTGTGTGCTGGTACCTGTTACTTCACACAGCCCACCATCATTAGCCAGCTGACACTATACAGTACTTCATATGGTGTTCCATTTTCTGTCATGTCCACACTTTCGCATCTGAGACGCCTTACTTCTCCCACTTTTATCTCCATTCAAGGTAACACATACTTCTCCCATCTCTGTTTATCTTTATCACTTTATTACTTTCTAACTCATTCACTAATGGTGTAAATATTGTGAATTGCTCCATGGCAAACAGCGGGTAACTCACTTCCCCTTTTGCATCTTATTTGCCTTTCTCCCATACATAGGTTGACTCAAGTGTACAGTATTGTTTGATGTTACATATTTAAAAAATCCATATTTAAAGAAATATTAGCACATAAATTCTGATAAGCTAATTCATATATATTAATCTTGTGGTGAATTAGAGGACTTTATAGGTGGTCCTTGTGATGCTAGTCATCAATGTGCGAGGCCAAATTATTACTGAACTATACGTAAAAAGTTCCTGCACCTAAGAGGATTACAAGGAAAAATATCTGTTATACCTCCGTGCATCTCCCAACACTCACCACGCTCATCCCCCATACAGTGCAACTTCTTTATCTGAATTTCTTGTAGCCAATGATGGTTCAGATACCTAAATGTGCCTACAAGAACATGCAATAATTAATATTGGGAAGAGGAAAAACTGGGGATGATGCAGCTTGTGAGATGTCATGTTGCCATTGTTACATGTAATGAAACTATAAAAATTGTGATGTCGTGGTATACACACACACACAGACACATCGCTGACACTGAGTGTCAGCGATGTCTCTGTCTACCATAAGCAGTATCTAATCGGCCACGGTTTTCTAATGTTTTTCTTGTGTATTCTTGAAATATTATTGCTATTGTTTTAACCATGAGTTCAATGCGTAGTGCTAGTGCTAAACTAAGTGCCGTCCCTAAAAGGATATGTAGCAGCTATATACTGGACGTGAATTAGACATTATTTGTCAGAAGAAAAGTGGTGAACAAGTGATACACATCTCACATGTTCTTCAGATTCCCGAGTATAATTGATAAAAGGTATAAAAATAATCGTTTTGGGTGTCATTTAGTGTCTTATGGTCCTTTTCAAACTAATATTATTTCTTATGGCCAGAAATTTCCTGCTTTAGGTGGTGATTTTACGGTCTTTTGTGGCCTCGGATAATGAAGTCCTCCTGTACTGTATTAGCTAATCTCAGTTCCCCCACAGCCACGGTCATCATTCGTACGTTGATCTTCCCACTGGTGTTGATGTCTCAGAGGAATGCTGCCAAGATGAACAACAACATGCCACAACTCCAGTTCCTTCAGATGAAAATGACAGAAGCCAGGAACAGTGGTGACCAACTCAATGGTAAGTGTCATATGTTTTTGTGCTGAGGAAAGTGAGGGTTTAATGGTAAAAATCTTTTGCTGCTGAATTGTCTCAGTTGTGTTCACCCATTGGAAAATTATCTTACAGTAAGGATTCAGTGTACAGTTGTTTAATATACTGTAAATGGACAAGCCGAAGAGAATTACTTATTAATGTTAATTCACTTTAGTCCTTGATCCTTCCAGCATAAGGTTTGGTACTACAGTACTCTTAACTCTTTGCATATGGAGTCCTCTGTGCTGAATAAAATCGTATGGTGTTAGCCAAATCAAATGATATTCAAACATTAAAAGCAGCGTCCCCGTAGTGAAGGGGTTAGTGGAGATTATCTCTAACCCCTTGTGTACTGGGGTCTCTTTGTGTTAAATAAAATTGTCCGCCATTAGCCAAATAAAACATTAAAAGTAGCGTCCCCATAGTGAAGGGGTTGAGTCTTAGTAGTTTTAGTGTCATGACTTGGAGACACATGATTGTGCATATCTCCCTATGGAAAATAGTCACACAGTATGATAGCTGTAAGGACAGTGTCCATCATCTGTGGAAGCTAGCTGTAGGGACAGTGTCCATCATCTGTGGAAGTTAGCTGTAGGGACAGTGGCCATTATCTGGAAGTTAGCTGTAGGGACGGTGGCCCTTATCTGTGGAAGTTAGCTGTAGGGATGGTGGTCATCATCTGTGGAAGTTAGCTGTAGGGACGGTGGCCATCATCTGTGGAAGATAGCTGTAGGGACGTTGGCCATCATCTGTGAAGTTAGCTGAAGGGACAGTGGCCATCATCTGTGGAAGTTAGCTGAAGGGACAGTGGCCATCATCTGTGGAAGTTAGCTGAAGGGACAGTGGCCATCATCTGTGGAAGTTAGCTGAAGGGACAGTGGCTCTCATTTACTCTCCCATCTACTTTTATTATGCTTTTGTGTTATCACTTTGTTAGTAATGTAATTGAATGATAAATGGGTGTTAGGAGTGACACTGGGGTGTTGGAGGTGGTACTGGGGTGTTGGAGGCGATACTGGGGTGTTGGAGGTGGTACTGGGGTGTTGGAGGTGATACTGGGGTGTTGGAGGTGGTACTGGGGTGTTGGCGGTGATAGTGGGGTGTTGGAGGCAATACTGGGGTGTTGGAGGTGGTACTGGGGTGTTGGAGGTGATACTGGGGTGTTGGAGGCAATACTGGGGTGTTGGAGGTGGTACTGGGGTGTTGGAGGTGGTACTGGGGTGTTGGAGGTGATACTGGGGTGTTGGAGGTGGTTTTGGGGTGTTGGAGGTGGTTCTGGGGTGTTGGAGGTGATACTGGGGTGGTAAGAATCTGTTTGTTTTTATTAGGGTTTCTCGGTTTCTCCGCACTCTGGTAAAAAAATAGTGTGGTTAAAAAACATAATAACTTTCACTATCAAGGGACAGGTGTTTGGTGTTTGTGTGACATACAATATTCTTTGAGCTGTGGGGGTTCATTTCAATATATGCAGTACAGGGCTAAGTTTTATAGATAGTACTAATTCTTTTTCATTTCTTCTGGCAGCTGCAAGATATGGTCAAGAGATGATGTTGTTTATGAAGGAGAAGGAAATAAGCCCACTGAGGAATGTTATCGTCCCTCTGGCACAAGTATGTCACCAGATGTTTGGTATCAGCTTAATTCATCACTAGTATGTTCATAGTGAAGTGTTTGTATTTGGTATAATAGACTGACTGCGTCGGATCTCAAATATGGAGATGCTGTAATGCTAATGCACCAATGTAACTACAGTTTTTAAAATTGTTCCCAACCTTAAGAAACTGTTTAGTTTGCAGCAGTTCATTTCCGTAGCACAAATTTTTTTTAACACGGCCCTGAATTATGAGAGCTGTCTGGCTGTTGGCTCTGCCAGAAATTTTTATATATTTTTTTTCATGTCTTTTAGGAAGGTGGGGAAAGTACATTGACAATGGTGATGGTAAAGTTAATATAGTGAATGAAATATTGATCAGTGAATATTAATTTTTTTTTGTTAAAGTGCAAATTGGTGAGACTGATATACTCTGTATTGTGGGTCTTCTAATTCTTAAAATTCACCTGCTTGTGGGTTATACTATCCTCTCAGCTCGCTGATAGTTCAACCAGTGATGAGTAAATCCAGTAGTGTAGTTATTTATTGCTGAGTGCACAGGGAGTATTATTCAGGTAGATAATCCAGTTTTTCACTCCTATTGAGAATCAAACCAGTGATAATTTTCTTGTGGGGTGAAGGTTGTAGTCTCATTCAAGATTCTTCGAACACTGCTGGAGACAGCTGGCAACTCCAGGCCGTTTGTTTACTATAGTACGTAGTATAATATAATACAAAACAACAAAGCCCAACCAATAATTTAACAACAGGAAACTAAGTAACCAATCACCGATAACTTTTTACTTTCAATCATAATTTTTACTACTTATTATAGTAAACAAACAGCCTTGAGTTGCCAGCTGTTTCCAGCAATGTTCGAAGAATCTTGAACGAGACTGTACCATTTGAGCTCCAGAGCCACTTATTAGTGATCAGTTTATAGAACAAATTCTGGGTAAAGTTTATGAACCAGACTTAATCAATCCTGTAACATATATTCTAGCTGACCTGTGTGTGTAATAATAATAATAATAATAATAATAATAATAATTAACGGTTTATTGAAAGAGCTTGGCAGCCAGAAGGCTGAAAATATACAATTACATACTTGGGGGTGCGTGCATGCGCATGCTTGTTTAATGGAGCTAATAGTGTGTCCAGTAAGGAAGAGGTGATGATAGGAGTTATAGCAGTGAGTGAAAAAACACTCGCACTAATAGTTTCTTTGTCATCTCCTCAATATTAACTTGAAAACTCTTTCCAGGCACCCATTTTTATCTCCATGTTCGTGGGTCTCCGTGGAATGGCAAATTTGCCCTTGGAAAGCTTCAAGGACGGAGGTATATTTTGGTTTACAGACCTGACTGTCTGTGACCCACTCTACTTGTTGCCTATCATCACCTCCATCACCATGTTGGCCACAATAGAGGTACAGTGAATGAGTTGATTCTCCATTGCCGAAGTACTGCAGTTCATAGCTACATTGATATTATTTTCACATGTTGATTCTGGTTAACAAATCTTATTATAACTTGAATTCTTATGCTTTTCTCTATAATTCTTATATGGAAATGAATGTTGATTGAAAATAAAAGTTTGGTTATAACATGAAAAAGATGCCTGTATCCTCTTTTTCTTTTACCTTAACTGTTGTTCCCATGAATGATGACATGTGTTAACATAAGAGTCTGAAAAAAGTTCTACTTCTTAGTATCCAATTTCTTGCAGAAAATTGAAAATATATCCCCCTTTCTTTTCCTTCCTCTTGTTTACCCTTTACTCTCTCTCCTCCTTTCCTCCTTCATCCTTCTCAAGCTTAATCTTCCTGATGTCTAGAATGTTACACATTTTACACCCTCAGTTTTTGTTTATATATTTCCCTCATTAGCTGCCAGAACTCTGTTTTGGGTATAGTAAACATTTTGAGTTTCTTTTCTGCTAAAGTTAAGTAATTTTTGGCCAAGGTATTCATGAATTTTTTCTCTAATTCAATATCAGCTGGGCACGGACGGCGCTAAACTGAATGCACAAAACATGCACTTAATGAAGTACGTCCTGCGCGGAATTCCAATCCTAGTCTTTCCCTTTACACTCAGCTTCCCTGCGGTAAGTACTTTTATATGTAGAATTACTGTAGTGGGCTGGATTGTGTAGTGATAGGGGTAAATCAGATGGATATTTGGGACTTGATGTGGAAGAGGTCTATTGTAGCAGAATACAACTGTTATAACTCGCAAGGCAAGCATAGTGGTGTGTTACGCTTTTGTGGTGTGCACTGGGTTGACAACCCCCTAAACTAAGCTAACTCCTCTTACGTGAGGCTTGAGGGGTTGCCACACCATCAGTTATGGGAAGCATCTTTAGAAGCTGTTTAGCATTTTTTACTAGTTATCTCTGATAATCTAATGTGCTTCTAGTATCTCTATTGCTACAGTGCTTTCCCTTGTAGGCAGTGTTGTGCTACTGGGTCTCAACCAACCTGTTCTCACTGATACAAGTGGGATTCCTCAAGATTCCCTCCATCAGGAAGTACTTCAAGATTGACCAGCTGGTGACCCACAAGAAGGAGAGTCTTCCCCCAAAGAAAGGAATGATTGAAGGCTTCAAGGAATGTGAGTTTACATACCACAGTGTGGGGGAAAGGAGATGGAGGTACATAGGATAGAAAGTGGAAAGGTAGAAGTAAGGGAAACTGGAGAGGAAAGGACGGTCAGGTAATCAAGAGGAGAGGAGGGAGAACAAGAAGACATTGGGAAGGTTGGAAGGAGAAGGGCAGAAATTATAGAAGGAATTGGGGGTAGAGAGGAAATACTGTAGTAAGAGTAAAATGATTTGGAAGGACAAGTAAAGAGAGGGAGAGATAATGTACATAGGAAATTAATTAATGGTGAGTGGAGTAAATGTACTGGAGGTGGGGGGGGGGGGGGCAGTGTCGGACTGGCCTTGCCTCATTCAGCAGTCTGTTTTTATATAGCCATTATTATTTTCTTGCATGATTAGCCTCTTATGGTGTATGTTTCATCATAAATAATACAACGTACAGTATTAAATAATAGAAAAATATGATATAATTTGACTTCCAAATAAAAGGAGAAACCTAATCAGAAGGTTAATCTCTTCCCTGTCGGTGATGGTAGGATTAATTGTTGCCGTGTTCACGTTTGCTTTAATTTATTCATTTTAATAGACCCTTGCCATACGCGAGGGATGGGTTTCAAGAAATGGCCCAAATTGGCAAAACTGCGAATAGCCACTTATATAATACCTTAGTGCACTTATATACAGGTATACCTATACTGTGTATGAGAAACTTAAGTCACCAATACTGTACTTACATTCGTTTGTGGAAGTTTGGAGCTTGATGAAGTGGTGCACTGTACATAGGGAGACATCTGGTTACTGAAGCTTAGGTGAATCATCAGGATCACTGGTGGAAGAGTGTGAAGCAGTGGTGGTTGGTGGAGAGACAGGTGGTGGAGTGGCGCACGACCGGGAGGTGGCACGTGGCGGGGGGGTGGCGCGTGGCCGGCAGGCTGATGGTGAGGTGGCGGGTGGAATGGCAGCGGTAGTAGCTGGTTCTTTTTTGATAAACATGGTGATTGGTAGCTGTTTCTTCTTTGCATTGAGGTATTTGAACATTTCCTGGTAGGGAAACAATACCTGGTTGATTCCTCGGACCATCTTAAGGCTGCATTCCATGGAAGGGTCGTGGTCAACAATGAAATCATTTACCACCTTTACCTGACGAAATAGTTCACCAAAATTTTCCAAGCTCCAACCTTCTTGTAATTCCACAATGTCTTCCTCCTCATCTTCCTCGGCACTTTTTACCAACTCTTACAAATCCTTTTCTGTCAGTTCCTCTCCATGCCCATCAATCAGCTCTTCCACGTCTTCACCAGCTATGTCCTCAAACCTCTCGCCACCCAACTGATGTGCAACACTCACAATGTCATTCACATTTTATGATGGATGGAAATCCCTGAAAGTTGTTAACACACTCAGGCCATAAGGTGCCCCAACAAGCTTTCACTGTCTCTAGTTTGAATTCATTGAATGCTCACTAATGTTGGTAATGCAGTCTGCAATGCTTTATTCCTTCCAATACTTGCTAACATCAAGTTCAGGGTCTTCATCCATGGCACTATTGATACGACCAAAAGAGCAACATATGTAATATGCCTTGAAGGTGTGTATTACACCCTGATCGAGAGGCTAAATAAGAGCAGTGGTGTTAGGACCACCACCTTGACACCTGGATGGCTAAACTGTAAACTTTCTGGGTGGTCTATCAATAATAACAATTTGAATTTCATCTTCTTGGAAGCAAAGTATTTTTCCACTTCTGGGACAAAGCATTTATGAAACCAGTCCAGGTATGCTTGCACAGTTACCCATACCTTTTTGTTGGACTGCCAAAACACTGGCAAAAGGTTCTTGTTTTTTTCCTTTAAAGCCCTAGGGTTTGTCGAGTGGTAAAGCAAGCCAGGCTTAATAATGCTGCTCTCTCTCTCTCTCTTCCTTTGTTTTTTTTTTTTTTTTTTATCTTTCTCGAGAATGTTAGTGGCGAAAGGTAGAACTGATCAAGTAATGGCCGAACACAAAGCCATACCTTATCAACTCTAATGACACATTTCCTGCCTAAAGTTCACTCGCATTCCTTCCCAGAATCCCAAGTAAAGGCATATACGGACGTAACTAAGGGAAAGTTAAGTCCATAAGACACCTTCCCGGATACCTGCCCTCCTGGTTGGTTGGTTGTTTGAGGCTTTGGATTATCAAATGCCAGAGTCATTAAGGTCATCAACGTTAAACTACATCCATCAATCTTAACACCTTCAGGTGATAAGGCTTATTCTAAGACCACATACACTCTCACTACATATGTGGCCCTTGACTTGTGCCTTCCTACCTTACCTTAGTCTGCCACCCCCTAGCTCTCCCCCCACCAATACCTCTTCCACCCTCCTGTGACCTGTTGTGTAAAAAGGCCTTGAGCGCATGGGTATGGTAGTAGGAGGGGTGGATGATTACTTTTGACCATCACGGTATATCCTTATGCGACTTTAATCACATTTCACATGCTGTACTGTATTTCTAAAGAACTCTTGGTTTGTTTTCATATTTTCTTACATTTATTTTTTTTACAGCTTGGAGGAACATGAAGATTTCAAATGAAATTGCTGATCGACAGAAGTATGATGAGATGAGGTTCTCCAAGGCAGGTATGGGACCTCTCGTACGCACTTACAAACACGACCCAACCAAGAGAGTAATAAATGTTCAGGCCAAAGTGAAGAGCAAATAATGTTTTTAACAAACTATGAGCTGTATCAGCTGAGAAGAACAAATAGGGAAAAACTATGAGAAAATTTGCCATTGTTATAATCACTTTTCAAGTTGAAATGGAGCACCAGAAACTGTTAGATAGAATTTCTTCAGTTGATTGTGTTGCTTTTTGACACGTACGGTGTTTTAGTGGCATTATTTATCTCCTGACCCTCCTCATACTGGTGACTGACAGGAATCCATGACTCCTCCCAAGTCATGGATTATCGTCTATATAAGTCTTTTGAGTTCACTGTTGTTAATAAAGTATTATGAATAACAAGATGAGGATCGTGTAGGAGACACACTGCTGCATTTGTGAGCTTGTCATTGTCATTCAGTTGTCCTGGTGTGTAATTTATGAATGTGTGTACTTAAGAGCAAGTAAGAGCAAGAATATTAAAATTCAACATTTCCTTAAAATTTGACAATGGTGTAGTTTGTGTATTGATACCAATTTGTATATATAAAGTACTGTATATTGTACAGTATTACAGGTATGTAATGAATATTTTTGTAAATACCAATATTTCAGACTTGGTTAAAAGTTTACTTCACTTGGTGTTATTAACCAAACATATTAAACTGTATTTTTTTTTGTAAAATGGTGTATCTCTTTCTATCCAATGATTCAGTACAGTAATCATTCCTTGTAATGAAATTCCTTCTAGCAGAATGAATTTGTCCCAATACTTGCTTCTCCATCTAGCTCGAAAGGAGTTTCTGATAATGTCGTCGTGGGCTCCCATCATTGTTTTGGCATAATCAGTCAGTTTCCTGCCACACATTGCTCTGGTCTCCCATGTTTTTTAGTATTCTCCCAGTTTGTGTGCATGCACAGTAAACCCTCGATAACTCGGCACATGTGGGGCTCTGGCCTTGCCGATTTATCCCAAATTCCGACTTATCAAGGCACTTCCTCCCCTCTTACAAAAATGCAGCAATAAATTATTGACCCATATATGTGTACATGTAATTACTAAATGTAAAAAAGTAACACTTACCAGCTCTGCAGGCAAAAAATGAATCATAATACAGTGACCCCTCGTTTAACGAACGCCTCGGTTAACGAAATTTCGGTTAACGAACTGCCTTCCATAAGGATCTTCAATTCGGTTAACGAACAAAAATTCGGTTAACGAATTTCTTACGAACCGACCTCAACATGTTTTCGCTTGCACTGACCAGGCAACCAGCTTTAGTATCAGTCCGCCAATACATTAATCGGTTCTAGGGCTTAAATTCCTTACTATTTTAGTAAATATCAAGAAGTTTATACTATTCAATAATTTTAAAAGTTTAATATTAAATTTTTTAGTCATTTCAACAATTATTGAACATAATTGAAGGTAAAGTGACTAGTTTAATGCGCGGCATCCAGCCTCTTAACACAGCAAACAGGCGTTAGTCTCTCTGTTTTCACTGGAGGTAACATCTTGCTTGAGACTCTCTTCAACTAAATGCTTTTTTTCTGTGTTTCCAAGCAAATTATTGGTCATTTTGAAATATATTTTACATATTGACAATATATAATGCAGTGCAGTGTTGATTTAAAGAAAATAATCTTGAATTACACCAAGAGAGCTAAAATTTTATGGGTGAAATGGCGCCATGGGGTGACTTCTCTTCCACCCCAATGCCTTCTCTTCTTCCTTCTCCTCCACCCCCATTCTAAATCCCATCATCATCATCATCATCCAGGAGCCTTCTACAAATACACCTCAAAGTAAGTGAACTTTTCTACCATTTTTGTTGAATTTAGGAAATTTTCGGTGAGCTGGAACCAATTACCCAAAAACCCATTGAAACAATGGTTTCGGTTAACGAACTTTTCGGTTAACGAACGACCTTCTGGAACGGATTGAGTTCGTTAACCGAGGGGTCACTGTAGTAGGTGATACAGAGGCATGGTAGGTGTTGCAGGTGACCAGATATGCCGAGATTTTCCCAGATAATTTTATATATCTCGGCATTTCCCGAGTTATACTTATACATTCTGAGACCATATCCATGTCGAGTTATATGAAATTCCGAGTTATCAAATGTTGAGTTATCGGGGCTTTACTGTACAATATCTTTGTCACTATGCTTAAAGTGAGTGCTAAATCCAGTGAAGAGAAGAGTAAGTTTGTGTGTGTCTCAATTTTACAGAAACTAGAAATTTTTAATAGTTATTTTATTAATATTAACTATATGTAATATATACATACTGTGTACTTATTATATACTGTGTACATTTTAAAGGTTGGAAATGTTAATGTTGGGTTTGTGATCTTGTTGGGCATTTTTGCCAGTTCCGACAGTTGTCAAGTGGCTGACAATCAGCTTTCACTCTTAGTACTTTTATGAGTGGTTTCTGACAGTCTACTTACTGCCTAACCGCTCAGTACCCTAGACTTAAGTATAAATAGCATGAATAGAATTTAATATGTAAAGTAACCATTATAAATAATAACAGAACTCAGGGGGGGGTTCAGACCCCCACTTTTCATCAGAAAATTCCAATACTTTTTCTTTAATGCAGTACTGTACCTGTATTGTACTCAGGCAATTTTGTATAGTAAAAAGTAATGGCTATTGACCACAGAATATCTCCTAATATTAAGTGCACATGACTTCAAAATGCCCATGATTTGGTCAAATTTCAGAGAATTTATTTATTTATTTAATTTTTTTTTTTTGGGGGGAGGGGGTAGTTCCAGGTATGGCCATTCGACTGAATAATGCCCTCTGAGATGCATATAAACTTCAATTAGGTCACCTCCTACCCATCTATAACACCTCCTCCCCATCTATAATACAGTACCCCTGTATAAGTTAGTCTCTAGCATATCTCAGGGACCAGGCGGGGTGACAGTCCTCCAGATGGGGAAGTGCCTTACTCTTGAAGATCGTGACAAGAGACGGACTGGCTAGGTATCTGAATAACCTTCTTATAAGACCAACTAGTTTAGCAGCTTGATTCACCCTCTCACAACGGCCTAAGAACTTCAGTTTGTTGTCAACATACACACCAAGGTACTTCTCACATTTGGTCTCTATTAGTATAGTTTCTTCATCCCTTTGGGACAAGTGATATGCCTCATTACTGTTGGGACCTATGTGCATCTTCTTAAACTTAGTGACATTGAATCTTAGCAGCCATTACTTTGACCACTCTTGAAGCTGACAGATCTTTCTGTAGCTCTTCACAGTCTGTTTGGTTTTTAATTTCCCTGAATAACTTGGCATCATCCGCAAACAAATGTATGGAGGAGTGTATAGCTTCAGGCATGCCATTATGAAAGAAAGAAACAAACAACAGCGGGCCCAATACACTGCCCTGTTGTACCCCACTTGTCACGGGTACACATGATGATTTCATGCCATTAATCACCACACACTGGTTGTGGTCATGAAGAAAGTCTCCGATTCACGCTAGGACACTTCCCCGAATCCCAAACTCTTACAGTTTAATTCTCACCCTTTCTTGGAGCATGCTGTCAAAAGCCTTGGCAAAATCTAGGTATATACTGTCGATGTTGCCACCCTGTTCCAGAATTTGAGTCCAAACATCCAGTACAGTGGGGTATGCTATAACGAATGGATCCTACTACGAATATTCCTATAACGAACGATTTTACCTATAAAATTGAGAATGCTATAACGAACGCAACTCCTACAACGAACGCGGATGAATACCGGACTATTTCGCCTAGCGCAACCCACAACAAGAGCGTCAGGCGCCATCTTTTTCTCATTGTGTAGCCAGTGCACCACTGTTATTGTTGAAATTTCGTCTTTTGATGTGGAAATTCTCGTTATTTGTATAACTATTTTGTTATACAAGTATACAATTGTAACAACGAATCGTCCAAAACGAGTGAGAAAGCTAATAACCCTTGAAACTAGGAAAGAAATTATAAAGAAACGTGAGAATGGAAGAAGCATTGCGAAACTTAGTGATGAACATGGGATGGCTAAATCGACTATATGTATGATTTTGAAGAATAAAGGGGAGTTAAAAACAGAGCAAGTGGCTAAGGGAATCTTTAGACTTAGCAAAGCAAGGTGTAATGTGATTGAAGAGATGGAAAATTTACTCTTAGTGTGGATAAAGGAGAAAGAAATGGCAGGTGGTAACATTAGTGAAGCTATAATTTGTGAGAAGGCCAGACTATTGTTTGAGGACCTTAAAGCCAAGACTCCCAGTGGAAGTGATAGTGCTGTGCCAGTGTTTAGGGGTACCTACATGCTGAACAACACTAAGGTAAGATAAAGTACCGTATTTTTTACATTTTCCACAGAATTTTTTCAGTGTTAAGTGGTTGTATTTGGGGGCCTGGAACGGATTAATCCTATAACGAACGAATGCTATAATGAACGAGGTTCTGGAACCAATTACGTTCGTTATAGCATATCCCACTTTACCTTGAATAATTGTGTCAAGCAGGAGGTCCCTGCATAAAACCGTGTTGGCAGCAGTGCTGCCGTTTGATGGTAATTCGTCTGCTGGTCACTAGTGTATTTATCAATTTCAAATACCTATATGTGTTTAAAAAAAAATAATAAGTGAGACACATTTCCACAAAGTTTTTGCCCTTTACATATTTTTAAGATAACTTACAAACCTGAAATGTGGGAACTCAGGGACATAAAATAAATGC
This sequence comes from Homarus gammarus, assembly GCA_958450375.1. NCBI lineage: Eukaryota > Metazoa > Arthropoda > Malacostraca > Decapoda > Nephropidae > Homarus > Homarus gammarus. The sequence goes on along the minus strand of CAUDMG010000786.1, from coordinate 1,719,352 downwards.
AGGACTACAATTTAAATTTACTCGGTTTTCTCTTTATTCAAGAAACAATACATCTAGATTACATAATTCATTATTCAAAGAGGCTGTGGGGTTCGGTTGTGTTTGGTTCACACTCAGGATGGAATGGAGAAAGGAAACTCACAATGTGCTCTCTGTATACATGTTGTATTGAATGTACAATGCAGCTTGGTGCTGGGAAGGCAGCATGGTTACAAGCGTGATGTAGAGAGAGCTGGTTGGTGAGGACGCTCAGAGACGGACTGCTTGTGGGTCGCCATGCTCGCCAGCGGGAGAGAGGACCACCAGGCAGACGGAGGAGCGAGGCCCGCCGGGCAGCGGGTGGTGGAGGAGGTGTTGCTGGCTGTGGCTGTTGGTAGAGAGCGAGAGCGAGGGCGAGAGGCAGATCACCGCGAGGTCAGGTCTTAAATAGCGGGGGTAGGCGTGGCTTAGTAGTTGACCCCCGCTCCGTGGTGTATGGCGGCGCTGGTTGACCTAGGTCACGAGGCATACACTGGGGTATAGGTGGGGTCGGCTAGGTAGCGACAAACAGCGTTTGTAGGGGAGAATTCCACTACAAGGCTTTGAAATACCTTAGTTTCAATATTTACTGCTTTCGAAATAATACATGAAATTTCTATATTTCGTTTTGTTTCCATATTAACTGGACAAATAATAAAGTAACCAGGCAAGAGCCAAGTACATGTACTATGTAGATGGTTCTTCTTGGCTGCACCACAACACTCATGAAAACAATGTATGACAAGGACTGTTGATCTGTGTTGCCCAAATTGCAGGAATCCTTGGCTGAGAGCAGCATCAGAAGTGAACATCTTCAGTAGCAGGCTGGAGGAGAGAAATATCTTGAGAGAGGAGGTACTTTAACAGCTATATGGATCCTTACACTGACAGTTGCCATCTTCCCCACGACATTTGCAGTCCGCAGCACCTGGTGGTGGGCAGAGGAGTCATTAGCACAGGAAAGTTAGAACAATTTAAAGAACACATAGAGTATGAAACAACAGGCTGCCAGTTCACAGACTTCATCAATAAAATCCACAAACTTGTCCAAGTGTCAAAATTTGTTGTAAAAGAATAAGAGTGGGATAAGAACAAGAGATATGAAAATATTATAGGTTGTGCGTGTGTTTGTATGTAAGCTCACAAGAAGATATATCTGGAGATAATAACCTCAACAACAAGAGGTGACCAGTCTGTACAAGACTACAGCACTGTATGTTAAGCCAAATGGATTACTTGAAAAGTCAGACATTTGGTAAACCACAGAATTTTAGAAAAGTATAATGTTAATTCTTTTACAAGAATTTACTTTTCAATGTCAGTTACTCTAAGTTAAACTACAATCTATGAGTCTAGAAGGTTGTTCCGAGAGTTCACAATTCCCACTTCGAAAAGTTGGCCCGACAATTTTATGGACTTGTGGTTTCTTCATCCTTTACCTATGACCTCTAGTGGGGTGGGCGTCCGCCAGTTCCAGGTATGGACACTTGATTGAGTGCCCTCTAAGATGTTTATAAACTTCAATTAGATCCCCCCTTGCCCGTCTATAGTGTAAACTGCAGGCGTTGTAATCTCTCTGAGTAACTAAGGTGCTGGAGTGCAGGCAATGTCTGGTGGCCTACCTCAGACTGGGAGGTACCTTACTCCTGAAGAGCTTTACGAGTTTTAGCTTCACCAAACTCATTACTGGGACATGAATATTTAAATTTATTTTCTTTTGTATACAATTATTCTTATCATAATTTTCTTGAAACCGTGATGTAAGAATTACTGTAAATACATATGTTTTTACTTTAGTTATCCCTAAATACAAATAAAGAAAACCTGCGTATTTATGGCTAACTTTCATAGTCTCATAATATTTCATAGAGAGCAGTATCCCGATGTTCATCTTTGCGGAGGTACAACATTTCGAAGGCCGTTGTGATTAACGAGGTTGTACTTGCTACAGGCCTGATTACAGTGATTTATTCTGATTAGTGATTTATTTTATTCTTCTGTAGGCTTGAAAAAAGTTGTCGTATTTACATGCTGCAATTATTCTTTAAAAAATACACCGTATACTTAATTACAATATATTTATAGATAATATATTGACGATACTATTATAGATTTACCATAGAAATTGATACAAAGTTACTGAAATACGAGTATGTCAGGGGAGGTTCCAGGAATTTTCCAATAGACGCATACACAGACACGTACTGTAATGTAGTGCCATAAGAGTGCTTCAGTATACGTGTATAGACACCACAGTGCTTCCTTGACAGACTTATTCGGAGGGGGGGGGGGATATGAACCACACAAGAAATATTAAATGGTTCTGTTAAGAAGCATTGTTCTAGTACTGGCAGTAATTTATATTTTCATTGGTTAATAAGTTCAGAGCCAAAAACTTATTATGTTGGGTAGAAAGTCAAAGATTGATGAACACTAAATGATGTAGTGTGAACAGTCAGGTTCGAGCTATTTGGCTAAATGTTTATTTTGTCATAGTTTATTAGAAGCTAATATAAAATACTCTCAATCATACCCTATCTGAGGCCATGATGAAGTCACGACGCCCGAATGCCTAAAAGAACACAGTATGACGTCACGACACCGGAATGCCTAAAAGAACACAGTATGACGTCACGACGCCCGAATGCCTAAAAGAACACAGTATGACGTCGTTGTGAAGTGGAGGCTGGAGGAATGAAGACGTGGTCGCGTTATATAATTATGAAAAGAGCTGCACTATCTTCAGGAGGAAGTGGTTAACGGTAAGTCCTCACACCACCTCCAGGAGGAAGTGGTTAACGGGGCAGAATAGAAGAACAGACGCCAACAATACACACAGAAAGACAAGCACACACACACAAATATACAGTATACACACATACGTACATCAACACAGGCACATACACACACAACACCTACACAGACTTACATCTCCACGCACATTAATACACAGACACACGCACACAAGAAAGATGCATGTGTGGGGGTGGGCGCGGGGTGGTCAGGGCTCGTGTTTTCATTAGCGGTGTCCCCAGCGTCGTCAAGTCGACGTGTTGCAGGAAAGTAAAAAGTGAGAATCATAAAGTGGACTTCAATACGCCAGAGATTAAAACTATTACTGGTAACTGGTCAACCTGATGGCCAATCACAGTGACGGCAAGTACTCAGCGCGGCTCAGTAATTCAATTATTTTATAGATTATGAACTAAAATCTTTCTCGTGTGTCTTTAGTATTTCACAATACGTTGCTGCCATGATCAGTGTTCAAATGAATTTTGTTGTATTAATGAAAAATGTTTTCCATGAAGACAGATCGGAGTAAAATGTGAAAGTGGTTCCCAAAGATAGTCAGGCAGCAGAACAGACACTTGGCCTAATGACCTCTCAGGTGGGTGGTTGTACAGCGGACACAACACAAGTCAATGTTATAACTCAGTAGTTGGTAACACAATGACGACTGAGAATGTTAAGAGTAATTATTTGGTAAAAAATTCTCGTTAAAGTCTAGCTAAACCTTCAAACTTAAGCTAACCTGGGTTACGTCTGGTTAGGTTAGAACGATAGACAGATGCTTCTTTCATTTTTACTTTCCTGTTGTTTAATACACTGCTGACAATAGTCTAGCATGGGATTACGTGAAGCTTAGGCTCGCATCTTATTTAGCCGGAAGATTAATTAAACACCGTTAGCTTTCTGGGAGAAAAGTAGGTTAAATTTTGTTTAGGTTAGATAAGATTTCGGGTGCTTAATTCTAATGTGATATAAGCTGGGGTGCCTGACTGTCATGTGATTCCAAACATGTCCTTCATTATCGTATATTATTTTATGATAATAAGAAAAAGATGAGTAGCCCTGCAGGAGTCCGCCCAACAGTTCTTTTGCAAAGTATGGCGGTGGTCGCTTCTGTTTCGATTCGACTTTCGACGCTGCTTTGGTTGAATCGACCTTTGTTTTGTTTTGTCCAAGTATACGCTGAACTAATGCTAATATGTATGGCGATTAACTGAATATATATCTACTTTTGTCTCATTCTTCTAGTTAAATGTAATTGATCTTAATGAGGAATGAACCTAACAAAATGCGTTTATCGCGCTGCCAGACTAAGATCTACGCGGGAAAACATATTGTACTGTTCTTACAGGTCGTTGAAGAAGTGGCGCGAACAAGAATGAAGAAAATTCAATTCAACCCCTTATTTGCCTCTAGTTATGGATGAACTTGTTATTATAGAATTTGGTGACGACGATGAGGAGTTTGAAGATTTCCTGCAAGAGGCGGCCGGAGCTTCGAGTGCAAAAGAAACAATTATCATAACAGCAGGACTTGTTTACACGTGCTCTATACCGTCATCAAATCTGCCAGTGAATTAAGGTGTGTTGTATATTACTGTATTAATGAGTCTTAGTGTGGGAGGACGGGTGGTGATGTATAACTTCATTGTATATAGTAATTATTATTTTGTTCTGTTATTTATTTATGATGTTCAGATCACCTGACGAATACCCACCCCAACGTTGATCACCTGATGATTAGGATTGTTAGTGTATACGTGCCTGAAGATTAGGAACATCACCTTATATCACCTAAAGATTAGGAACATCACCTTATATCACCTAAAGATTAGGAACATCACCTTATATCACCTGAAGATTAGGAACATCACCTTATATCACCTAGGGATTAGGAACATCACCTTATGTCACCTAAAGATTAGGAACATCACCTTATGTCACCTAGAGATTAGGAACATCACCTTATATCACCTAGGGCTTAGGAACATCACCTTATGTCACCTAGAGATTAGGAACATCACCTTATATCACCTGAAGATTAACCTCCCTAACGCTAACTTAATATGGCCACTCCCTAGTACCAGGTAACGTTATTCTTCAGGTGGAATAAGCTGGACTGTCTAATCTTCACGTGATCCGACGATTTTTTTCTGAATATATATCAAAATATCTAACTGTTTATTTACTTTATTTTAAATAATTCACTGACTTTCTAGCTATTGGTTTTCGTCTCCTTCAATATTCTTTATTAATTCTTCTCTCCTATATTTCATGTAAACTGTCTTCTTAATTCCGTGATGAACAAGACTTCATCAACTACATCACCCGTAAACTTGTATCCACACGTTTTTACACAACCCACTACCTCCTCCTTTATTAATCTTTCTTTCATCTCTCCTCTCCATCTCTGAGAAGAATAACAAACAGAGAGACAGAGGCAGTCATATATCTTTCTCGCGTGCCCCCTGTCTCTCCTCGGTCTGGCCAAATTATTCCTCACTTTACCTCCTGCCGAAGAAATTATCCCTGGCTTGTTTCTTCCTCCCCCATCGTCTCTCCCGCCATTCGTTCTACCACAGACTAAAGAAAATAAACAAACAATTAACAAAGATTAAGAGGAAGTGTAATTCTCTCCGTCTATTCTTCCTCCTCCACGTACTTAATCTTCATCCTGGAGCCGTCGAAGCGAGAGGGGGGAGGGGGCTAAGACAGGAAAACATTTGTGACTGTGAAATATTCTTTAAGTCTCTCAGGAAATCAACCTTCTGGTAGTGGCGGTGTTGCCGTCGCGCAGGGCATACATTTTTCTGGTAAATAATCACCGGGATGGCGGCTCCAGTATTCTCCGACAAGCCGTGGTATTGTTTCTCTATGATGGCGCGCCGAGTCAATGGCTATTTTTTTTTGGGGGGGGGGGGGGGCAATACCAGCGAGAATTTGTGGCGATTATTTGGCTTTTGAGGGTAGTTTAGGCCGCGAAATTAACACCGTATCGTTCTCTAACCGCTGTAAAGGCAAGGGCGCGGAGGGGTCGGAGTAGTAGCGTTTAAGAAGGTCGTGGAGGGAGGGGTGGGTGTATGTAAATTGAAGCGCATTAAGATAGCTCGCTTATATCTTAATGTTTACCGATGAGCTGCTCGTTGAGGTCGTAAAATTATAGTTGAGGGTTTAATTCCACCGTTGGCTGGTGAACGCACAAGTCATACTTTAAAGAAGAGGGAGTGTCTATTGCTGTGCTGACCTGGGGAGGCGGTGTGTGGGGGAGGTTAGAAAGACTGGCGAAGAATGTTAGGAAATGTGAGAAAGAATGTTAGGAAATGTGAGAAAGAATGTTGGAAATGTGAGGCAGAATGTTAGGAAGTGTGAGGCAGAATGTTGGAAATGTGAGGCAGAATGTTAGGAAGTCTGACGAAGAATGCAAGGAAATGTGAAGCCGATTTTGAAGGCATGTGACAATATTTGGAAATGTGAGACAGAATGTGAGGAAATATTTAGCAGAATGTTAGGAAATATGATGGAGAATGTTAGGAAATGTGAGACAGAATGTTAGGAAATGTGAGACAGGATGTTGAGAATATTAGATAGAATTTTAGGAAATGTGAGAGAAAATGTTTTGGAAACGTGAGAGAAAATGGAAATGTTATACACATATTAGTCATTGCTTTTGGAATCACCACATCAACGCGGGCGACAACTCAAAGTAACCAATGTTTACTTCATACTCAACAAATTATAACATATGCCAGAGTAAATTGCACAGAAGTTAAGTAAAACAAACCACTGACATTTTATTTGTTGTTTTTGGTGATTCAACTGTCAAGGCTGTTAAGTACCTTTTACTGGGACTCGAATTTCAACGAGTGCATCGGCTGTGTTCGTCTTCATTTATAGATATCATCCGTAGTGTAAAAAAAAACATACATTAAAATATATTATACTGATAAATATATGATAAATATACTTGTTTTTGTATTTAATTTTATGTTTATTTAGGTTGTAGTCTGTTGTGGTAGAATTGGGATTTATTTATAAACTCAAGGTTTAATCTGACGAAGGTACTACGGCTGCATATCGAGGTCTTCTGACAACGTGTACAACCTATGTGAAGTTTGTTGATCAACTTATTGATGAACACTAATTGGCAACTCAACCAAAATTATTGTTAGCTTTTTGTATTAAAATAACAACAATAATAATAGTTATACATTTTATGAGCATATTCCCATACCAATATAATTAACAAATATTGTACTTATGTAAACGTGTATTATTTAATGTTATATTGGTTATTTAAGTATAATTCCTCAACGTATATCTATCTAATTTTAAAGTTATCATAAATTTACTATCTTCTATTAACAAGTGAGTCCCGTCTTAACAATATATGTTGGTGGTATAACACACTACTGGCTTCCACAGCTAAGATCTTTAAGCGTGTATACTAGATGAGTGATTATATTAGTCATTAACTACTGATAAACAGTAATGAAGAGCTATATATATTTGTACACTGTAATAGATGAGGGCGTAACCGCTGAGTCAACAACTGCCGCCTCTGTTATCTGGGTAGCAAATGACGGTGAGGATTGTGCGGTACAGTATAATGTTATATTGGCAGTACTGTACAGGAAGTCTTGCCTCCTCCTAGAGTTACGCCTTGTTTGTAAACTGTATTATTGTCCTTTTAATTAACCAGTTCACTACATATCTTACTAGCAGTTCAGTCGGTTGGTCTGTTATTTGGCGCTTAGTAATAATTTTATTATCCAGTGTTAGAACGGGAGGAAACCTGAGAACCTTAACAAAACCCTTTTGTAGTGTCACACTGGTCACATCTGACTTAGGGGTTTGAACCAGTGACCGCAGTGATGAGAGAGGCAAGGGCGCCACTGCTGTGCCACCAATAGATAATAGACCTAGCAAACCTTAATTAACAACCCTGGCAGGTGAAACGTCTATATAAAATTGATTCACACAAACAGTAGTAACGATTTATCATTATAGTACAGGTGAGACTAAAATGTTTATTATTGTCTGGTGTAAACACTTTCCTCCCCTCACCGTCCCTGTTCAGTCGACTGTCACGAAATCTACTACACTTTACTTGCTAATTTACCAAATGTCCTGTCAGAGTCGCTGCCACCCGCAAAGAAAATGTTAAAATGTTGTTCTTTTATATACTACTGGCGTGCACAGGGCGGCAACAACCAGGGAATTTACTGTTAGTCGTAATATTTGTTGGTCAGTTGCCATCATACTCATTGTTAATAGTGACCTGCGTAGGACGGTTACTACCACAATACTTACTATGTTTTCTGGTGCGTAAAACAACATTTGCATAGATATTTCAGCGGCTGATTCATAAGAGAGAGAAATTTACTACGGATTAGACCCATTCAAGGCCGGCCACCTACACATTGACAAGTGAGGAATCACAAACCCACGAAATCGTGTTGGTGAGCGTCCAGCCCCACCGCGCCAATTACCATACAAATATAATATAGTGTAAAAAGTCCTCCCGCCCCCCGACACCAATTCTAGCCACCCTCCAGACCCTATTCCCGTCAGCGTGGTGTCGGGGAGGGGACTGGCCGAGCTGGTTTAACCCAGGTGGAGGGGCCGGAGTATTATAATTTGTGCCGCATAATTCCGTAATCAAATCTACATGAATCTTGTTCCTGCGGTAGTGTTGCCGGCTGGAGTTCCTCTCATTATTCTTCCGACCTGGGCCCAAATTCTCTCCTCTTTGGACTATTTATTATATCCATTTCGATCTGTGCATTCTGTGTATGGATCTGCGAAGAGTTTTATTTATTCTACAAACACTCGGTGATTGATTGGAGGTAGACAAAGAGAAGTATATCCTAAGTCAACACATAGTGAACGCTTATCAAAGTCGTCAAACAGAACGTGACACAACAGCCCATTCATAACACAGCAAAACAATTCCGTGCCCGCACTATGTCAACACCGGTATTCCCATTGAGATCGCAATATGTGAAACAAATGAAATTATTGTACGGCGACAGATTGCCTTTGTCAGTAGGTAGACTTAGAAAATTACTTTGCTCAGCGTCGGAATCGTGGGTAGCAGAGCAGAGATTTCTCCCCTTTCATATCGGAGGGTTTAGACATGAGTCGCTTATTACTCTTCCAGATTAAAATGTTGGAGACGGAGTTCTTTGTTTCGTTATGTATTTATCCTGAGAAAGTTGGGGGAGGTTAACTTCTTGTGCCTCTTGTTATTTACGGTTTTTAGTACAGAGTTTCTTGTTAATTACGATTTATGATGAAAAGAAATTAGGCTAAATAATATATTTCACATATTTATTAAAAGTGATTAGATTAAATAATATATTTTGCTCATTCATTAGGGGATATTACACTAAATAATGTATTCCCCCATCACTTAAAAGAAATTAGGCTAAATAATATATTTCGCTTACTTATTAAAAGCAACAAGACTATATAATAAGTATTGCCATATTATTAAGGGATAATTAAATTAAACAAATACATTTCGTTTAATTACTAAAGAAGATCAATCGATTTATCTTATAAAACGTAGAAATAAATTATATCAATCCATATAAACAATTAGATAATAAGTAAAGGGAAACATTAAAAAGAAGTGTAATGGTAATAATGATAATGATGTATAAAATAATGTTAACGATGATAATAATGAAGAAAACGACAATGATTATGGAAAAGAAAACTATAGTTACAATTATTATAGGGGTAACTAAATAAAAAATAACAGCTAGGATGGCCGATTCAGGAGACGTGACCAATTACTATTTAAATTAAGAAAACAAGAATTTTAATAAGATAACGAGCATAATTTTTTACTGTCACAATGAAAAAATTATGACGTGAATATTAACCACCCCAGTTTATGTCACCTGAGGATTAAACACCCTAACGTTACCTGGGGGTTAGGTTAGGTTAGTGTGGTTAATCATTTGATGAAATTAGGTGGTGTGCTTAACCTTCACGTGAGCCATAATAATAACAACATTAATAATAATAATGATAATAATAATAAAATAAAAGGAAAATAATTGCAGATAGAGAGAGAGAGAGAGAGAGAGAGAGAGAATGTATGAAACAGCGATGCCGAGAAGAAAAGAGAAAGAGATAACAGAAAGTAAGAGAAACAAAACAAGAAATCAAGGCAGAAAGAGAGAGAGAGAGAGGACAAGATACAAATAGAGAGAGATAAAGAGACAGGAGACAGCACTACAGTAGACAGTTAATGTCGAGGGAGAGGAAAGAGGAGGGGGGAGGGGGAGGGAGGGGGAAAGCAACACCGGCATATGAATGTGTAAAAATCTGCATATCTTAATAAGTGTTGTGGCCTGGGGGGAGGGGTGAGGGAGGGGAGGAGAGACAGGGGGTTAGTGGAAGAGGGTGAAGGAGGGGAGGGAGAGTTGGGGAAGGGAGGAATGTGGGGGAAAGGAGTAGAGGTGAGTGTACGAAGAAGGGAGTAAGGTGAGGGAAGGGAGGAGGAAGTGGAAGAGGGAAGGGAATAGAGTGAGGTAGTTTAAGGAAGGGGAAGAGGTAATGGAATGGGGATAGAGAAAGGGGGAGGAAAGTGTGGGGGAATACGAGAAAATGGGGGAGGGAGGAGAGTGGGGAAGAAGAGAGAAACGAGGAAGGAAAGGAAGGAGAGTGGGGAAGAGAAGGAAGAGGGAAGGAGGAAGGAGAGAAAGAAGGAGGAAATATATGGAAGAATTAAAATAGGAGGAAGTGAGAGGAGAGGAGGAGGGGGAGGTGAGGGAAGAGGAAGAGAAGGTGAGGGGAGAGGAGGAGGATATGGTGGATAGAGGAGGAGGTTAGGGGGAGACGGAGGTTAAAGAAGGAGGGTGCAGGGTGTGGCTAGCAAACGGGAAGAGAGAAGAGGAGAAAGGGGAGTATACGAAGGAGGAGGAAGAGGCGAGGGTAAGAGGTGGATGGGAGGAAACGAAGGGAGAGAGGGCAAGATGTCGCAGAATGAGTAGAGAGAGAGAGAGAGAGAGAGAGAGAGAGAGGGGTTGATGACAGTTTAATGGACGTATCGCGTGTTAGAAGTCTGGTGATCGAGTGTACTGAGTCTGTAGTATGTGCAGCTACTGGATGGCAGACGGATAGATGGATATAGAGATAGATATATAGATAGACAGACACTGTATATACTGTATATACTTCACTCCTGAGCAGTTGCTTCAAGTATAGTGTAAGGGATTCATTCGTCCTAACTTGGAGTACTGCTCTCATATCTGGGGTGGCTCTTCTCTGTCCACCTGTTAGAGAGGGTGGAATCAAAGGCATTAGTTGATAATCTTTCTTCCCTTTCTCTTCGCCGCAATGTTGCTTCACTCTCTCTCTTTTACAGGTACTTTAACGGGCAATGTTCGGTGGATTTGGCCTCCTGTGTACCGTCGGCAAGGCCGTGGGCTCGTAACACACGTCTTGCCCGCGGTGCCCACAGTTTCTCTGTGGGTGTCGGCACTAGAATAACCCGTTATAGTGCATCCTTCTTTCCTCACACAGCCAAACTGTGGAATGCCCTGCCTTCTTCTGTTTCCATACTTATACAATTTGTCTCACTTCAAAAAGTTGGTTTTCAGGCATCTTCGTGGTGTAGATTAATATAATTTTTTCTTTTCTATATTTAATTTCTTTTTACTCTTATGTTTTCGCCCCCAGGCCCCGTTGTGGGCCGATGACCTGTGGCCGGGTGGGCTAATCCCCGTAAAAAAAAAAGTTATATACTTTCTCTATTAATATAGAGAGGGTATAATATTTTGTGAATGAGAGAGAGAGAACACAGACTAGATGTAAAGTTTTTTGTCGCTGTTGGCAGAAGACTGGCGAACGTTCGTCTGCCCTAACTTTCCTCTCATCACGTGTGCAGTCGGTGAGGATTATTGTTACTGTATATTGTTTGTACGTACTGTATTTATGTCTTCAAACGTGTAAAATATTTAAACAACTAAAGTACTTAAAAAATATTATGATTAATTCTTATAGTCAATGAACAACAGCTAATGAGGCGGTTGGCGTTGTTATACTTCCTCCTGCGGCTCATTTATTTAGGCGCGCAGTGTATGTATAGGTTATATAAACTAAATAAATTTTAATAAAGGCAATTTATTCCTCACAGCTTAGTGTCAAGATGACCATTTAGTTGCTAGGTAATAATAATACTAATAAATTATTATTCACTCACAAAGCTAATATGATTATTGTTGCCATTTTAACCATTTCACGCAATGCGTTATAAGAGGGTTTGAGCGGCCGACGTCCAACTAATCCGGACAGACTATTGGTGACCCTGACGCAATCGAACGTTTTATCAGTGATATTTATAGACTGTGACCATAATGGATGTTCTTAGTTAATCTACGGGATTGTATTTCTTAATTAACAATAGTGATAATGAGGATAATGACCAAATGAAGCCGATGTTTGTGGATAAAAATGACTTGTCACTAGTAGGTGAATTTCGGCCGTTAAACACCTGCTGTTGGACGTGAAGGATTGTGTACTTTTTCAATACCTTAAATACGTAAGTACAACATTGAAAGTACAATTCATTAGCTTATTAGTGTTATGCTGTAGCTTTCAGTAATGACTACCTATTATTCATGTTCGATAAAAGGTCAATATATATTCTTTGAAACGGAAGGAATTCACACCCGATCACTTGGTGCCGACGCCAACCACACTGTCTACCGGTCAACGTAATAACTTGTTACTGTGTACTTATAACAAAACTGTTTTAGGGACTTAGCAATTTAGTATTTAGTTATTAAAAGTAATATTAAATTAATAACTTTCACCAGTCTGCTTCTCCTTGAACACTGAATCATAAATTATTATATTTTTCGTGGTTTAATGATATAGATTTCCTTGGTTTATTATCACTCAGGTTTGGTAATCTTATTTTCTTTAATTAATAACTATTACTTCCATGGTTTGATAATATTACCTGATTTAATATTAATTTTTTCTGGTTTGATAATATATTACTTTAAATTGTTTAATAATATTATTTTCTCTGATAGAATATTATTACTTTTCATTATTTAATTACTTTCCCAAGTTTAATAATATTACTTTGTATAGTTTAGTAATATTTTATCTGGTTTGATATTATTACATACTTTGGTAGAGGAGTTATACTGTATTAAGATAAGCTCGGTTATAAACAAAACAAGTACAGTATTGTATATTGAAGGTCTAGTCTGTCTTTAATGAGAGCAATACTGTTTTGTTTTATTATTTATTTATTTTTTATTGGGTAATATGGTTGTCTTTATTTATATCCGGTATTAAGAAAATTTCGGTAAGTTTCCTGTATTTAATAAATTTATATATTAAAATGGATCACCTGAATAATCTCCGCATCAGCTTATTTCACTTCAAGATTAACCACCCTAATCAAACCTAACCTAACCTAACTTAACCTATCCTAACCTAACCTCTCCTCCCCAAATAGTGTTAAAGGTTGTTAATCTAGAGGTGAAGTAAGCTGAGGTAGAGATTCTTAAGGTGATCCATTTTAATATATCAATTTATTAAACACAGGAAACTTATCGATTTTTTATATATAAATTAAGAAAACAATATGAAATTTTAAGGAAAATAGATGGACGAAGAAATATGAGAAAACAAAGTGAGGCTTACATAAAGATTTACAAGAAAGTCAAAGGGAATGCTGACAGGCCAAGAAAGATGATCTAGAAAGGAAAATGCAAAGATATTGAGTGAAAAGGCTTTAGAGGTCCAAAGAAATTTGAATACGGTGTATCTGCTTTGTTGATTTTGGAAAAAAGCTTTTGATTAGGTAAAGCATAATAAACTTATAGAAATCTTGGAAAGAATAGGCGTTAATGAAGGAGATATTAGAATTTTAAAGAATTCTTACTTGCAATAGGAGGCTGCAGTGTTAGTAAATAATGAACTTATTAATTGGTTCACAGACTGGGAGTAAGGTAGGCTGTGTTCTATCTCCAAATTTGTATTATATATGTACAGTCTGTATTCAAAATTCTTAATGAGGGAATTTATACGTGATAATAAAGGAATAAAAGTTAATGGTAAAGTAATATATATATATATATATATATATATATATATATATATATATATATATATATATATATATATATATATTATGCAGATGATACTGCCCATATCGTTAAGAAATTAGAAGAAAAGGGTGAAAAGTATGGTTTGAGAGTTAATGTTGTACAGACTTAAGTACCGTAATGTTTGTTTCCAATTTGTAAATAAATCCTACAGGAAAAATAACAGTAGGTAACAGGGAACTTAAACAAGTGGAAATTTTTGTGTATTTGGGTTAATAGTGACGGAGGTGTATAGAATGAAAGTTACTCGGAATGATGAGATATATCTATGGTATGTGTGAAAAATTCCGGCTTCCATGGTTGTACGAAACAAATAATACCAGGGAATGTGGTGGTTGGGGAGCTTCCTTTACAGGTTTGGTTAAGCCAGTGATCCATGAATCTACTGTAAAAGTAAATAATGTTGTAAAATATTCTTGCTCTTTGTATGTTGACATATCTTACTGAGCTGCTGTTGGCTTCTAGGAGGTCCATTGCCAGCTGAGTTAAAGACCTCCGTCGCCTTCCTAAACTTGTTCTTCTTGGATATCAACCAAAAGTCACGGCTTTTATCAAACAGGACGTCCTTTCGCTCTTCTAGTAACTCATCTAAGAAGGAACGCTCCTTCTGTGTGACATAGCTTGATCTGTCTTCTATTCTCTGCTCTGCCATTGCTCTCAGGCGCTTCTGTTGTGATGAAATGGCATACCAACTGTTCTTCGAGCAGTGAGGATTAAGGGTAAAGCAGGGCTACCAACCACACCCTACTCCTGATGTACTTTAAGACGATTAAATTTTGGGTTAGGTTAGATTAATTGTGCTTGTTTGTTGTGCTAGTGAGGTAGCCGGTGCATGAGGGAGGTCGATTACATCTTTAATTGTTGCCTCATAATCTGCCTAATAAATACAGTAGTTTCTGGAGAGACATGTTATTGGTGTACAATTACAATAGTGGTGGAGACGAAAATAAAACATAAAATAGTTTTGATACAATAGGAAATTTTGAAATATTATCGCCTTTTATTTTTTGTGTATTTACGATATTTTTATTGAATATGAATTTAAATATCCATGTTATTAGGTATAGATTTGTATTCTTTCGTTGATATTTATTGATATATATTGTTCTTTTTTATAGTCATTTATTTTTTTATATAAATTTTGAAGATAAATAACATGTTTTACTGAGAGTTTTACAAGCAAACTTATTGTTTTTTACAGAGCAAATATTTCACTTAATTTTTCCCTTAAAAAACATTGGCTATAACGTATATTTTGAATAATGACAATTAAGAGAACAAAGTGGCGGATACTTCAAACGAAAACACTTTCACTTTATAACAGAACTGGCAGCTCATAGTTAACACTTCCACGCCCTGTATGTTAGTGTCCACGCCCTGTATGTTAGTGTCCACGCCCTGTATGTTAGTGTCCACGCCCCGTATGTTAGTGTCCACGCCCCGTATGTTAGTGTCCACGCCCTGTATGTTAGTGTCCACGCCCTGTATGTTAGTGTCCACGCCCTGTATGTTAGTGTCCACGCCCCGTATGTTAGTGTCCACGCCCTGTATGTTAGTGTCCACGCCCCGTATGTTAGTGTCCACGCCCCGTATGTTAGTGTCCACGCCCCGTATGTTAGTGTCCACGCCCTGTATGTTAGTGTCCACGCCCTGTATGTTAGTGTCCACGCCCCGTATGTTAGTGTCCACGCCCTGTATGTTAGTGTCCACGCCCTGTATGTTAGTGTCCACGCCCCGTATGTTAGTGTCCACGCCCGTATGTTAGTGTCCACGCCCTGTATGTTAGTGTCCACGCCCCGTATGTTAGTGTCCACGCCCTGTATGTTAGTGTCCACGCCCTGTATGTTAGTGTCCACGCCCCGTGTGTTAGTGTCCACGCCCCGTGTGTTAGTGTCCACGCCCCGTATGTTAGTGTCCACGCCCCGTATGTTAGTGTCCACGCCCTGTATGTTAGTGTCCACGCCCCGTATGTTAGTGTCCACGCCCTGTATGTTAGTGTCCACGCCCTGTATGTTAGTGTCCACGCCCCGTATGTTAGTGTCCACGCCCTGTATGTTAGTGTCCACGCCCCGTATGTTAGTGTCCACGCCCCGTATGTTAGTGTCCACGCCCTGTATGTTAGTGTCCGCGCCCTGTATGTTAGTGTCCACGCCCTGTATGTTAGTGTCCACGCCCCGTATGTTAGTGTCCACGCCCTGTATGTTAGTGTCCACGCCCTGTATGTTAGTGTCCACGCCCCGTATGTTAGTGTCCACGCCCCGTATGTTAGTGTCCACGCCCCGTATGTTAGTGTCCACGCCCTGTACGTTAGTGTCCACGCCCCGTATGTTAGTGTCCACGCCCCGTATCTCCTTGTCTTAACACGTCCCGACTCCCCATACCTCGTCACAACGCGTCTCACTATGTCTAGAACTCGCCCCAACACGTCACTACACATGTCTAACCCTCGTCCCAGCACGCCCCGCCCCGCCCCGACCCGCCCCGACCCGTCTCCAGGTAGTGGCCCCTCACGTATCATTTTCCAGATGAAACTTTGCCACCAAGGTCCGCGATAAGAGATAACAGCGTCAGATAGAACCCACCGGGGGACAATCATGATAACACGTGGTTTAAAACATAGCGAGATACAAGGCTTGTTTCTCAACCCCCCCTCCCTCCCCCCCCCCCACATCATCTCCCTGACACTGCTTGAGGGCATACTTTGTGGCCAGGGGTTGAGAGGGAGGGGAAGGGAAAGGGTGTGGAGGGTGCTTAAGGGGGTAGTTTTTAAGTTGGGGTTGAGAGGACGATTTTAAAGGGGCGTCGCTCTCTCTCTCTCTCTCTCATCGTTCAATGGTTAGTTCGGGTGGGGGGGGGGGGGCGTCGTTTGGGAGATTGGCTTGAGAGAGACAGTTTAGATATCAGTTTTGGTGAAGATTTTTGGGGATATAGCGTTTGAGGGGCAGTTTAAGAGTTAGTCTGAAGGTCAGTTTAAGGATTTGTTTGAGGTGCAGTTTGTAAGTTAGTGTGAGTGGCAATTTGAGAGAGCTTAAGGGTTAGTTTGAGGGGCAGTTTGAGACAGTTTAAGGGTTAGTGTGAAGGAATTACTGAACTCTGATTTAGTGTGGTTGAAAAAATAACGAAGACAATGTTCACTTTTTAAATCAAGAAAATATTTTAATTTATTTACCTAATGGCCACCCATAGAGGCGGCCATGGTGAGGGAAGGATGCCAGGGGCCTGTGTAGGATCACCCCCCCCCCCCCCCCCTATGTGCGTGATAATTTTGACACCTGAAGATTAATCACACTAACGCTACCTGGGAGGGTGTACAGTAGGTTAAGTGAAGTCAATCAAATCGGGTAGCTAGGTCAAATTAAGTAAGGTTAGGTTAAGTAAGTTAAGTAGTTAAGTTAGGTTAAGGTATGTTAAGATAGGTTAATATGAGTTAGGTTACTTCAGTCTAGCGTTAGTATATTTAATCTTGTGCTGAAATAAGCTGGGGGGGGGGGGGTTAATATTCAGATGATTAACAAGACCAGCGTTCAGTATACGTATATACCTGTACCCACAGACTGACAACCCTTCAACACAGCCAACTATCCAAACTAGAAAATCATAGTCTCGTAAAAATCACCTCCGCTGGAAAAGTATTGGAACCTCCGGAGGTTTGTACCAGACCGTAGGTAAAAACAAGGCGCGACAGTTTTCACCGACTTTTTGGCAGGACTTCGGCCGTAGGGAAGCTGTATTATGCAGGGGTTAATAATTTGGCGACGGTTCCTCTCTAGCGGCTAGGACTTTTGCTGGCATGTAGTGCTTCTGTAAGTGCTGTTGTATGACGTTTCTGATGTTGTTGTTACTGTTACTGTTGCTGCTGCTGTTACTGTTGCTGCTGCTGTTGTTATATTGCGCTTCTGATGCTGTTGTATGACGCTTGTGATGTTGCTGTTACTGCTGTTGCTGCTGTTGTATGACGCTTCTAATGCTACTGTTACTGTTGTTGCTGCTGTTGTATGACGCTTCTAATGCTACTGTTACTGTTGCTGCTGTTGTATGGCGCTTCTAATGCTACTGTTACTGCTGCTGCTGCTGTTGTATGGCGCTTCTAATGCTACTGTTACTGCTGCTGCTGCTGTTGTATGACGCTTCTAATGCTACTGTTACTGTTGTTGCTGCTGTTGTATGACGCTTCTAATGCTACTGTTACTGTTGCTGCTGTTGTATGACGCTTCTAATGCTACTGTTACTGCTGCTGCTGCTGTTGTATGGCGCTTCTAATGCTACTGTTACTGCTGCTGCTGCTGTTGTATGACGCTTCTGATGCTACTGTTACTGCTGCTGCTGCTGTTGTATGACGCTTCTAATGCTACTGTTACTGCTGCTGCTGCTGTTGTATGGCGCTTCTAATGCTACTGTTACTGCTGCTGCTGCTGTTGTATGACGCTTCTAATGCTACTGTTACTGCTGCTGCTGCTGTTGTATGGCGCTTCTAATGCTACTGTTACTGCTGCTGCTGCTGTTGTATGACGCTTCTGATGCTACTGTTACTGCTGCTGCTGCTGTTGTATGGCGCTTCTAATGCTACTGTTACTGCTGCTGCTGCTGTTGTATGGCGCTTCTAATGCTACTGTTACTGCTGCTGCTGCTGTTGTATGACGCTTCTAATGCTACTGTTACTGCTGCTGCTGCTGTTGTATGACGCTTCTAATGCTACTGTTACTGCTGCTGCTGTTGTATGTAGAACTGATTATGTTGTTTCGTCTCGACCACTAAAACGGCAGGAATGTGTGTGTATGTGGGGGAAGGGGTGTTTGTGTGTGTAGGGAGGGATGTGTGGGTGTGTGTGGGAGGATGGGTTTGTGTGTTAGGGGTGTGTGGGTGGGGGAAGGGGTGTTTGTGTGTGTAGGGAGTGGTGTGTGTGTGTGTGGGGGGGAGATGTGTGTGTGACAGGGGTGGGGGGTATGTGGGTGTGTTTGTGTGTTGGTGGGGGTGTGTAGGGGGGAGTGAGGGGTGTTTGTGTGTAGGGGGGAGTGAGGGGTGTTTGTGTGTGGGGGGAGTGAGGGGTGTTTGTGTGTGGGGGGAGTGAGGGTTGTTTGTGTGTGGGTGAAGGGTGTTTGTGTATGGGAGAGGTGTGTTTGTGTGTGTGTGTGTGTGGTATCTAGGTTGATCAAATAGTAGACAGATATATAGATGGATAGATAGATATTTACTCGGTGAAATCGTCATATATATTGACATGGATTCCTCCTGTGTAGAGACTCTGTAGGAGAGGCGGGCAAATAACACGTATATTTGTGATAATGTTTAAAATCTATGACACCTTGTTGACTGATCCATAAGGCCAGTGATCCATGGAACAGTGATCCAGATTGACTAAAACCCCGTAGTAGCAATATTAGTGATCCACGTAGAATAGTTTAATATTATAGTGGTCCACAGAAACAGTGATCTACTTGCCATCCATCCCCCTTGACAGTGAAGTACATGCAGAAGATCCACTTACTGTATAGATCACCACCACTTATCCTCCAATGATCCACACACACACACACACACACACACACACACACACACACACATACACAGCCTCCCTCTCCTCTCAGGGCAAGTTTCAGTTTAATCTATCTGCCGGCCATTTTGAAGTGTATGACATTTATCCGTAATATTTATGTAGATTGAGCGAGTGGCGAGCGACTGACGCCTGGGATCACGCTAATTACAATTTATTGCCAATCAGATGGTTCATCAGGGCCCCACCGACCTAACCCACTGGGCCCTCTCCTGGAATATTATGGCCCTTGGTGCCCTCTGACGTAAGAGTGTATATCACGGGGCCATGGTCCACTATGGGATGATTCGCCTTTACAAGTGGCAGGGAAAATGGCTGTGCCGTTGGCCTCTTGGCTGTATTTACAGAACAATGCTTCATTCTGATTGGCTCATAAACTGGAAGGTCCCCGGGAGGATGGTGACCCCCACCCCAATTCTCACCTCCCCCACTACCCCCTCCTCCCCCCCTTAAACGTGAGTAGCATAGACTACCACTACCAGCTAGGGCTACCTAGTAGGAGTCTAATACTACTTCTACTACTAGTGCTGCTGCTACCACCGCCGCTACCATCGACACTACATTCAATTTTCGCCCCTCTGGTTGTTCATTGGTTACCAATTTGTTGGTGGAGGGGAGGAGCAGGAGGGGAGGAGTAGGGACGTGTTGGGGAAGGGGAAGAGGTTGTTTTGGGAAGGGGACAATATAAGGTGTAGGGAGGGGGAGGAGGGATGTGTGTGGGAGGGGGCGTGTGAGGAGGGTGGAGGTGGATAGGGGGAGGGAAGAAGGGAGGGTATGTTAGGAGACATGATAGCAACTAAGATTATCTCCATACCACCCTTCACATCCTCAAACACTCGTAAGTTAAAATTTCCTCCTTAAACTCTGAAGCGATTGACTAAATCCCGTTACAATAGTTTCATTACTATTTTGGCATTATTATGGTCGATAAATTGAGCAAAAATAACACGATACCCATAATGAGATGAGAAATAATTGGCAATTTAAAGTGAACTTGTTTATGTACGATGTTTTAAAAGTTGAAGAGACTGAGGTATATAGCTAAGGTGTTGAGAGAGGTTGAAGGGTAGTGAGTACTTTGTTTACCTGTGGTGTGGTGACGTAGGTACACAAACACAGCAGGCGGTCGGTAGGTAAGTGTCCGTCTGGGTTTTGCTGTGATTAACGATTTGAATGGTAAGAGATATGATTAAAATTGTTAAATGATTAAAAATAAATGACTTCTACAACTTATGATAATGAGTAGATGAATAATGTGTTAAAAGGTAAAAAAAAATCAGTTTAGTTTTTGTAAATAAACAGACAAACAAACATACAGTATAACTACAAGATAAACGTGTTAAAAGACCAAACCAATTCAGGTTTTAATCAGGAAGCAGAACAATAAACACCTGACACGTGGATGAGTGTGTTCAGCCATCAGCTAAAATATCACCCACATAAAATAGAATAAAACGGAGTTAACTGGTGCATATATGTTTGGTCCCTTGAAGTAGCCGGAGAGTTTGGCCCGACTGACTCACTTCCCTCGGACGATATATCCATAAAAGGTCACTGTTATTTGTTTATAATAGTGAGTTACGGCGTTGATTGGACTCCCTGCCCGAATTGGTCGTTAGCGTTTGTAACAAGCGATAAATGAATAGTGAGACGATTCCCCATCCTCCACTAGTTTAAGATTAACGACCAATTTCACAACGGGGGTGGGGGGGAGGGAGGCTGTGTGTGGAAAAATGATGTCATGACTCCAGACGCTAAAAGTTGTTTCAGGCAAGTGTTGGTCTTATGGCACCTTGAGGAGTGATCGTGTGTGTGTGTGTGTGTGTGTGTTTCCACTTAGGTCATTTGCACTCCCCAGCTATGTAAGTATATGTGTTCTCTCATACATTTTATTGTGTTGTGCAAGATGTTCCCCTGGGGTTTCCTTCTTAGTCTCTCCAATATACACACACACACACACCTGTAACTCTATCATCACCTGAGCTGTTCCTTCCCTTGTACAGTTGCCAACAAAACACTCTGAATACTTGGCGCTATCTGGCCTCTACTTCTGGACGATATACGGTATATGATTATTTTATATATATGACGCTGCTGGAACATATTCCTTAATACAAAGAAAAATGTGAGAAAATACGGAAAATACGTCGAAATTGTCATCCGTCTCACCTTATGGTCCTCCAGTATTTACCTGCCAGATAATGCCAAGTGTCCAGGGAATTGTGTCCGCGACTGTACACACATCTTCTTCTCTCATGCTTTCTGTTGACACCTCTCTCTCTCTCTCTCTTTTCCCACCTGCCTACCCTCAAAGGAGTTACATACATACATACATACAATACATACATACATACATACATACATACATACACACATACATACAATACATACGGTGCGACACCTCTGTGAACAATGCGTGTATACACTCATACATGTGTATGAATCAAATCTATACCTTGGGCATTATTTAACTAACATACACAAACAACAAAACATTCACACACGCAATTAGACCATTCAGCAACAACACGGACGAGCTAGTTGAAACTTTCTGAAACTTTTTTGAAACTTTTCCGTGATTTTTTGTTGAAGAGTGTGAAGTAATCGCCAAAATCCCGCGAAAAACTGCTCTTTTTATTGTCGCGAATTGGTAAATATTTCATCTAGGTGGAGCAGCTATCACTAAATGGCTCCCTGTTGTGTGTGTCAATTGTTGGGAAATTAACTACTCTCTCTCTCTCTCTCTCTCTCTCTCTCTCTCTCTCTCTAACACATTCCCTCCACATCTGACTTCTCGTCTCCCTGATCTTTTCCTTCCTTCCTTTCTTTCCTCCTTCCCTTTCCTCTCGTCCACCCTCCCTTAATCCCTTACCCCTCTCCCAACCGCTCGTCTACCCCCTTTACCCCTTCCCCTTCCTCTCGTCCACCCTATCTTACCCATTTCCCTTCCTCTCGTTCACCCTATCTTACCCATTTCCTTTCCTCTCGTCCACCCCAACCCCTTCCTCTCGTCCACCCCCCTCCCCTTCCTCTCGTCCATCCCCCCTCCCCTTCCTCTCGTCCAACCCAAACCCTTCCTCTCGTCCACCCCCCTCCCCTTCCTCTCGTCCACCCTCCCTTCAACCCCTTCCTCTCGTCCACCCCCCCTCCCCTTCCTCTCGTCCACCCTCCCTTCAACCCCTTCCTCTCGTCCACCCCCTCCCCTTCCTCTCATCCACCCCCCTCCCCTTCCTCTCGTCCACCCTCCCTTCAACCCCTTCCTCTCGTCCACCCCCCTCCCCTTCCTCTCGTCCACCCTCCCTTCAACCCCTTCCTCTCGTCCACCCCCTCCCCTTCCTCTCGTCCACCCCCCTCCCCTTCCTCTCGTCCACCCTCCCTTCAACCCCTTCCTCTCGTCCACCCCCCTCCCCTTCCTCTCGTCCACCCCCTCCCCTTCCTCTCGTCCACCCTCCCTTCAACCCCTTCCTCTCGTCCACCCCCCTCCCCTTCCTCTCGTCCACCCTCCCTTCAACCCCTTCCTCTCGTCCACCCCCTCCCCTTCCTCTCGTCCACCCTCCCTTCAACCCCTTCCTCTCGTCCACCCCCCTCCCCTTCCTCTCGTCCACCCCCTCCCCTTCCTCTCGTCCACCCCCTCCCCTTCCTCTCGTCCACCCTCCCTCCCCTTCCTCTCGTCCACCCTCCCTTCAAGCCCTTCCTCTCGTCCACCCCCCTCCCCTTCCTCTCGTCCACCCCCTCCCCTTCCTCTCGTCCACCCCCTACCCTTCCTCTCGTCCACCCCCCTCCCATTCCTCTCGTCCACCCCCTCCCCTTCCTCTCGTCCACCCCCTCCCCTTCCTCTCGTCCACCCTTCCTCTCTCCACCCTCCCCTCCTCTCGTCCACCCCCCTCCCCTTCCTCTCTCCACCCCCCTCCCCTTCCTCTCTCCACCCTCCCTCCCCTTCCTCTCGTCCACCCCCCTCCCCTTCCTCTAGTCCA
Organism: Homarus gammarus; assembly: GCA_958450375.1. Lineage (NCBI taxonomy): Eukaryota > Metazoa > Arthropoda > Malacostraca > Decapoda > Nephropidae > Homarus > Homarus gammarus. Next base: position 1,695,879 of record CAUDMG010000786.1, on the reverse strand, counting down.
CCCCCCTCCCCTTCCTCTCGTCCACCCCCCTCACCCTTCCTCTCGTCCACCCTCTCCTCTTCCCCTTGTTCTCGTCAACTCCCTCCCCTTCCTCTCGTCCACCCCCTCCCCTTCCTCTCGTCCACCCCCCTCACCCTTCCTCTCGTCCACCCCCTCCCCTTCCTCTCGTCCACCCTCCCTTCAACCCCTTCCTCTCGTCCACCCCCTCCCCTTCCTCTCGTCCACCCTCCCTTCAACCCTTTTCTCAATATTTCTCGCGGTATTTTGTTGTGCTAATTTTTAGTCTTATATTTTTTCTTCTTACTTCTTTCTGTTTCCGATCATTTTCTTTGTCTCTTCCTCTGAACTTATTTTGTTCTCTTTTACTCTGTTGTTTTCTTATCATGTTTACATTTTGGGTTTTCTCTGTCTCTTCTCCACCTTCTTTCTTTCTCTCTCTTTCTTTCTCTCTTTCTTTCTTTTGTTTTATAAGAATACATATATAACTGATAATAATACAGATAATTACTATTACTGTTAGATAATTATTATAAGGATGATAATTTTGGTGTTGTTTTCCATCGGGGTGTATGGGTGGAAGGGTAGCTACGCCAGACGCTGTGAGGTGCTCGTGCTGGCGATGTTTTATTGGGTCGAGGTATTTTTGGGTTCGGTAAAGTATTGTTGTAAATCACGACTTAAATTCTTAGTGGGTCGTGTGTTGATTCGGGGGGTCGTGTATTGATTCGGGGGGTTGTATTGATTCAGGGGGTCGTGTATTGATTCAGGGGGTCGTGAGTTAATTATGGGGTCGTGTATTGATTCGGGGGGTCGTTTATTGATTCAGGGGGTCGTGTATTGATTCAGGGGGTCGTGTATTAATTCAGGGGGTCGTTTATTGATTCAGGGGGTCATGTATTGATTCAGGGGGTTGTACTGAGACTGTACCGTGAGCTGAAGTAGTTATCCAAGCGGTCCTCGTGAGTACAATTTTTGATCACCTGAAGCTGCGAAACTCCTCCTCCCTAACGCTGACTTAAACCTAACTTAATTTAATCTAATTTAACTTAATCTAACTTAATCTAATCCAACCTAACCTTACCAACGTAACTTAACCTAACCGGAGGGAGGGTGGGTGGGGGGGGGGTGGTAACAATCGGTTCTGTTATGGATGATGTAACATTATCCTCCGGCTCCTCTACATTATATAGTGATCCCTGCTTGTTGATGTAGGGGGGGGAGGGGGGAGGGGGAGGAGGGGGGGAGGGGGAGTGTAACAGTAGAGGGAGGAAAGGAAGTAAAGGGTAACAGGGGAGGGAGGAAAAGGGAAGGGAGGATGGATGGATATAAGAAGGGTAGGAAGATGGAAGGGAGAAAGAAGAGAGGGTGGAGGGAAGGGAGGATGGTGGTAAGGAAGGAAGGAGGGAGGGAGGGAGACGGAAGGAAGAAAAGAGAGAGGGCGGGTGAAACAAGGGAAAGGAGGAGAGAGAAGAAAAAGAAGGCAAAGAAAGGCAAAAATGGAAGGAAGGAAGGAGAGAGGGTGGGAGAAAGAAGGAAATAAAGGAAGGCAGGAAGTGAGCAGGCCATGGTCCCTTCAGAATATTATAGCGTAGTGTAGTGTAGTGTAGAGTGCGTCAGGTAGTCATCATCATAGGTACGGTGGTGAGTCTCCTGTGTGTGTGTCTGTGTGTGTGTGTGTGTGCTATTTGTGGAGGCACACTTGTAAACATTCCTGGATATATATATACACACAGGAGTATACAACCTTGATACAACACACACATACTCCACACCCCTAGGATAAACACACACACACACACACACACACACACACACACACACACACACACACACACACACACACAATAAATGACTAGGGGCCACAGTTTGACGCTGGGTCGCTCCTGATGGATGGACGTGTCAGAACTTACCCATTCATCCACTCACCCTCCACCCCTACCTCAGTTGATGGCTGATGGATAGTGGATGGATTCTGGTGGAGGATGGATGGTAGATGTAGCCTGTTGGATAGTGAATGGATGAAGCCTGGTGGATGAAAGGTGGATGGATGGTGGATGAAGTCTAGTGAGATGGTAGATGAACCCTGTTGGATGGATGGATGGTAGCTCAAATCTGGTGAATGGATGGCTGATGGATGGTAGATGTGGCCTGGTGGATGTCCTGGATACAGTACAGTGTTTTTCCTGTACCAAGCATGTAACCTTCTCTTAGCTCAAGCCATTCCGTCTGTGTGATCTGTCCCCTTGAAACTATTGTCTTGAAATAGATTAGGTTAGGTTAAGTTAGGTTGGGTTAAGTTAGGTTAGGTTAAGTTAGATTAGGTTATGTTGGGTTAGGTTATGTTTGGTTGGGTTATGTTGGGTAGATTTGGTTAGGTTGGGTTGGCTTATGTTGGGTAGGTTGGGTTAGGTTTTGTGTTGTAATTGACGTAGTAAATGACAGGTTTTGTGATGTCAGGTGTTGTGTTAATGATCACTTATGGTGTAAATCACGGATGGCCACATGGTATGGTGGGGGAGGATCTCCTTAGCACCATAGTGGGGGGATCACCTTAGTGCTATGGTGGGGGGAAGAAACACCCCAACACTATGGTGGAGGAGGGAGGGAAAGGAACACCCCAACACTATGGTGGAGGAGGGAGGGAGAGGAACACTCGACCACTATGGTGGAGGAGGGAGGGAGAGGAACACCCCAACACTATGGTGGAGGAGGGAGGGAGAGGAACACTCGAACACTATGGTGGAGGAGGGAGGGAGAGGAACACCCCCACACTATGGTGGAGGAGGGAGGGAAAGGAACACCCCAACACTATGGTGGAGGAGGGAGGGAGAGGAACACCCCAACACTATGGTGGAGGAGGGAGGGAGAGGAACACCCCAACACTATGGTGGGGTGGCGCCATATTGCGGTGGGTAGGGCAGGTGGCGCCCATTGTGTCGTCAAGAGGCGGCGGGAGGGAGTGAGTGAGGGTAGGTTGTCCCCTCCCTCCCTCTCTCCCTCCACCACAGTGACCAACAAGCGATTTATACCATCAAAAAAATCACTAAGTATCTTTAGCGTTCCTTCAACTCGGCTTAGAAATAGCACCTAAATCGCTCTCACTCCCGCCTATAAGAATTAAATATAGTTACGAATTACAGAGAGATAGAGACTAAGATAGAGATAGAGATAAATTGAGAAAAGAGAGAGAGGGAGATAGAGAGAGAGAGAGAGAGAGAGAAGGTCAAGCAATCTATTTTCCGAGGGATAAATTTCGTCCTGTGGGATCCGTGATGACGATGCTCAGTTCAGGGAGGGTTTGATTTATTGTGTCGGGCTGGCTGGTGGAGTAATACAGTGCAATGGGTCTATTATCACCCCGGGCCCTGATTACTGCCCACCCCACCCCACCCCACCCCACCCCGCCCCGCCCCGCCCCACCCCACCCCACCCCACCCCCAGCAAACAACACAGAGTTATACACACACACACACACAGATCAAGAGGACCAGCACCTACTTGAGATCTATACCCACCTCCCACCCACCTACCCACCCACCCACCCACCCGCCCACCCACCCAGATTACACTCTCCTGAGACAACTTGGAGAGAGTTTCATTGTGTGGGTTGGGGGGTCCGAGGTATTTATTTAAAACAAACTATTGTGTTTTTTTTTGGGGGGGGGGGAGGGAGGAGTGTTTTATTCCCCTCGGGGTTCATGTATATATATATATGTTTGTGACAGATGTGTAGTTGTCATATGTAGAGATAAATATTGAAGGTGTGTGTTTTCTTTTACTATTTTAATATCTTTGTTGTTTGTTTGTTTATTTTTGTTCTGTTCTCTTTAGGTTCATAATTGCCAGTTTGATTTTGTTGTTGTTGTCGTCTTCGCTATTCGTGTTAAGGAGATCGGTGATTTTTGTCTACTTTTCGCCAATGCTTTTCCTTGATTCGTTCTTGTTCGTGAGTGTGTGCGTATACTTTTAATTTAATTAATTTGTGTTTACTGTCGTTATTATTGTTTAGTGTTTATTATTGTTATTATTATTAGTTATTATTATTATTGTTATTATTATTATTATTATTATTATTATTATTATTATTATTATTATTATTATTATTAAGTATTCATTGTTATCGTAGTATTAGTTCAGTATTTAATTGACTATAATTATAGTTAAGGGAGAATAGTTATTTAAGGGAGGCTAATTAGTTAAGGGAGCATAATTAGTTAAGGGAGAATAGTTACTTAAGGGAGATTAGTAAAATGAGGATAGTTGGTTAAGGAATTATAATTTGTTAGTTAATTAGTTGAGTAGACAATTGAAGAGTGATGAGCCAATTTATTAATACTAGTAAGGTCTGACCTACCACAGTGGCAGTAATAACAAGTGTATGTGTTAATAATGATGCTGCTTATTGATCAGGAGGAAGGGGAGGTGGGGGGGAGATGGAGGGAGGGAGGGAGGGAGGGAGGGAGGGAAGGTGAGAGGGAGAGTTGTAGGGAGGGAGGGAGGGAGGGAGGGAGGGAAGGAAGGTGAGAGGGAGAGTTGTAGGGAGGGAGGGAGGGAGGGAGGAGAGTTGTAGGGAGGGAGGGAGGGAGGGAAGGGGTTGAGGGAAGGAGAGGAAGTGGGTGAATGAGAAGGAAGAGGGTAGGTGAGGTGGGGAGGGAATGAGTAAGAGAAAGTGAGTGAATGAGGGAGGGTGTGAGAGAGTGAGTGAGCGAGTAAAAGGAAGTGAGTGAGTGAGTGAGTAAGAAAAAGTAATTGAGTGTGAGTGAGTTGTGTGAGGGTCGTGGTCATAACCTGTCAATTTATACACACACAAAATACTCTACTCGTGTTATTCAGAATCGTTAAATAAATAAATACAAATGTTGGGACTTTGTATATTTAATTCCCAGTTGTATATTTAGTGGCGGTATTGAAGCAATTAAATTATAATGACTTTCCTTTTGATGATGGTGGTCCTCCTAATTCCAAGTGTGATTTATTCATGGTACGGACCTTCACCTGTGCTGTGTGCTCATTATATACGGGTTGTGATGTTAAGAGTTGTAATACAGAGAGAGAGAGAGAGAGAGAGAGAGAGAGAGAGAGAGAGAGAGAGAGAGAGAGAGAGTCCAGTGATCTTGTATTGTATTTAACATATTAGGTTAGGTTTGGTTCGGTTAGGTTAGGTTAGGTTCGGTTAGGTTAGGTTAGGTTAGGTTAGGTTAGGTAAAGATTTTTGTGTTTATTGCATATTGGGAGAATTTTATTATTATTTTATTTTGAAGTTTTGTTAAAGATAAAAAGTCATTAATTTTTTTGTTAGTTGTTGACGGTTTTAAGTTGTAAACATAATTGTATTGAAAACGTCATATGGTTTGTTTACAAGTTTACCTCTTAATGTGTTTATTGTTTCAGTAGAGGAGAAGGAAACAGATAATTAATGTGAATAAAATGGGGACAAATTAATGACATTGTTTTATCTTATTACATTAAAGGGGAAGGAATAAATAGTGGTTAAATGTTATACATATAGTTGTTAAACACACCTAGTTATAACTCTGTGTATAACAGCAACATTACCACAACCACTATCACCAACAACAACAATAACTACTCCAACAACAACATTAACACCACCACCACCAACAACAACAACAACTACTTGCAACAACACCACCACCACCACCAACAACAACAACAACAACTACTATTACTACTTCACCATCACCAACAACAACACCACCACCCTCACTAACAACAACAATCACCATCAACAACAACAACAACCACCACCATCAGCACCAACAACGACAACCACCACCAACAACAACAACAACAACAAAAACCACCACCACTACAACAACAAAGGGAATATCACACTTAATATTTACGTTTAATTAATATATCAGTTACACGGTGGCAGGTAATGAGTGTTTTAGATTACACTTCAGAGTTAAATACATAATTATACGATACAGACAAAATACTCAGGTACAGGAGGGGTTTTGGGGGTATAGGAGGGGTATTGGGGTAGAGGGAGGGGTATTGAGGTGGAGGGAGGGGTACATGGGGGTATTGAGGTGGCGGGAAGGGTACAGGGTGGTATTGAGGTGGAAGGAGGGGTATTAGGGTGGAGGGAGGGGTAGTGGGGGTACAGGAGGGGTATTGAGGTAGAGGGAGGGTACAGGAGGGGTATTGAGGTGGAGGGAGGGGTACAGGGAGAAGTACAGGATGGCTTACAGTGATCCATTGGTACATAGGGGATAGGAGGCTCAGATAAGTTATATACGTGTCATGTATGTATGGATGTATGTATGTATGTAAGAATATCCTCGTATGTAGTGTGTGTGTGTGTGTGTGTGTGTGTGTCGGGATCCTTATATGAGTATTGCGGCTTTCTGGATCAGCTGACTGTGTTGTGGTTGTAATCTGTTGTTGTGTATAGTTGTGATGCTGGGTAGATATTGTTATTATTGTTGTTGTTATACTCCATGGGCATATAATCCTTAATACATCTTAACTAATTTACTCATAATATATCGTGTTGTAGTTGACAATATAACAACACCGGGGTGGAGGAACATCACTTGGCTGGACAGTATTGATAGTATTCCTAAGTGTTAGTTCAAGTTGTAGCTCCAGGGTTGTGTGGGAGGTGGGCGCTGGGATATTGTTTACTTCCGATGATTTATGAAACTTGGACGGAGACTTCTGGTGGAAATAGTTTTATCTAATGAACAAAATGCTGCAGTGCGGAGCCGACGTGAACGAAAGAATAGAGAATATCTTAATTTATGGTTCAGTTATTGTTGTTTGGTCAGGATTTGTAAGACTGTTTGTATTTGTGCGAAGATGTGATAATATTAGTGAAGGTATTTGTGTATTTTATATAATGACAATAAGTAGTTTCTAACGCTGGTGACTTATGAATATTATATGGATTGTAAAATTAAATTCTCGCTACCGTTTATATATTGCGGTCGATATTTATACATTACGTTTACTATTTATACCTCACGGTCACTGTTTATACATTACGGACGCTATATATACATTGCGGTCGCTGCTTAACTCACACGCATGTTGTGAATTTTGAATCTGTATGTTTTTGTATAATTTATAAAAAAAACACATATAAACTATTATGCGCAGTACACATCATACTTAATAATAATGAACATAAATTTGTAATGGCAGTGTATGATGTGTTATGCGGTAGTTAACTAAAACCCATTCACGGATCAGTGAAGATTTAACACCCCCAGTTTATTTCACCTAAAGATTAGCGTTAGGTTAGCGATAAGTTAGATTAGTGTTAGGTTACGTTAAAGTTAGGTTAGGTCAGGTCAAGGTCTAGGGTTAGGTTAGTTTAGCGTTAGGTTGGAGAATCTTCAGGTAATTTCCATTCACAGCTCATCAGTCGTTTAGGTCAAGAATGAACCGACGAACATGTTAAGGCTACAACAACAACATCAATTAAGTAGCAGCTTGACGCAGCATGTGTCATCTCGGCAGCAGAAGCAACAGTTTGACCTGGGGCGGGGGGGAGGTGGCGGGGCAGGGCAGGGCGGGGCTGGGAGGATGGTTGTGGTGGGGGGAGGGGGGGGACAATAGCAGTAGGCACATGTTATCGTATTATTTTGCAGTGGTAATAAATCTATTGTCCGCCCGACACTCGCGCCACACTGGATCTGATTTGACGCCTCCGATTACATGGACAAGGTGAACACCGGCTAAATTATTGTTCCCGTTTATCATTTCTCCACTGTTTTAACCTCCCAGTGTGGTTTATTTCGACGATATATAGAGATTATGTCGTTTTATATTAATTTATCTCCGTGGTGGTTTATTATATAGCGGAAATATAATGTAAAATAGGATAGAATTAAAGGTCATGATGGAGGGTTTGGGACGCGAGCATCAGTGGCCATTGAGCCGACGAGCGTTTTCTCTGCGGGTGGTAAAATGACAAATGGCGGCCAATTTTAAAGGCAAACTGAGCTAATTATTGGCTGACGAAGGGCTGGAGGACGCTATCTGCCCCCACCATCATCATTACTCTGGTGCCCTACACACACACGTGCCAGTCTGTCATATATGGCCTTGTTAGTACACCACTTGTTCCACTCTTAATTATATCATACTTGTTCTTGTCTTAAATGTGTATCGTACTTGTTCTAATCTTGTTCTGACTCACCATACTTGTTTTAATCTTGTCTTAGCCTTAACATACTTGTTCTAATCTTATTCTGACTAACCATACTTCTTAGTCTTTTAACTTTATCATACTTGGTCTAATTTTATATTGCCTATTATACTTGTTACTCTATCATACTTACTCTCATCTTGACTCTATCATACTTTTTCTTGTATCTTAATTATATCATACTTGTTTTAGTGTTGTGGTAATCATGTTGTAATCTGGTTTAGTTGTTTTAACTGTATCATACTTGTTCGAGTTGTGTCTTAAGTTAAGGCTTTACGGTAACAGAAAACGTAGAGCATTAAAGTAACAGAAAACGTAGAGCATTGAAGTAACAGTAAACGTAGAGCATTAAAGTAACAAAAAACGTAGAGCATCAAAGTAACAGAAAACGTAGAGCATTGAAGTAACAGTAAACGTAGAGCATTAAAGTAACAGTAAACGTAGAGCATCAAAGTAACAGAAAACGGGATGTCACGTTACTCTAAAAAAAATAAAACAATATTTCGTCACTACCATATTAATGCCCTCCATATTTAAATAGAAAGGAATTTAAATGTTAATTCACACGTTTTTTGCATTACTCAATTTATTTTTGAATGATAAAATTGTATTATTAATTCACATGTATGTAAAGGTTCATTTGGCAATTGGTTTAGTGTTTTGTGGAAGTGTGTGTTTCTATATCTTCTCTCTCTCTCTCTCTCTCTCTCTCTCTCTCTCTCTCTCTCTCTCTCTCTCTCTCATTGTAATTGGTGGATACAGTAGGTGTTCAGTGGTGTTTTCTGGTGTTCAGTGGTGTTTTCTGGTGCCCAATGGAGGCAAGTGATGTGTTCCTGGTGCTCAGTGGTGTTTCCTGGTGCTCAATGGTGTTTACTGGTGCTCAGTGGTGTTTCCTGGTGCTCAGTGGTGTTCATGGTGCTCAGTGGTGTTTCCTGGTGCTCAATGGTGTTTTCTGGTGCTCATTGGTGTTTCCTGGTGCTCAGTGGTGTTTCCTGGTCCTCAGTGGTGTGTTTTGGTGTTCCTGGTGCTCAGTGGTGTTTCCTGGTGCTCAGTGGTGTTTCCTGGTGCTCAGTGGTGTTTCCTGGTGCTCATTGGTGTTTCCTGGTGCTCAGTGGTGTTTCCTGGTGCTCAGTGGTGTTTCCTGGTGCTCAGTGGTGTTTCCTGGTGCGCAGTGGTGTGTTTCCTGGTGCTCAGTGGTGTTTCCTGGTGCTCAGTGGTGTTTCCTGGTGCTCAATGGTGTTTACTGGTGCTCAGTGGTGTTTCCTGGTGCTCAATGGTGTTTACTGGTGCTCAATGGTGTTTACTGGTGCTCAGTGGTGTTTCCTGGTGCTCAGTGGTGTTTCCTGGTACTCAATGGTGTTTACTGGTGCTCAATGGTGTTTCCTGGTGCTCAGTGGTGTTTCCTGGTGCGCAGTGGTGTTTCCTGGTACTCAATGGTGTTTACTGGTGCTCAATGGTGTTTACTGGTGCTCAGTGGTGTTTCCTGGTGCTCAGTGGTGTTTCCTGGTGCTCAGTGGTGTATTTCCTGGTGCGCAGTGGTGTTTCCTGGTACTCAATGGTGTCTACTGGTGCTCAATGGTGTTTACTGGTGCTCAGTGGTGTTTCCTGGTGCTCAGTGGTGTTTCCTGGTGCGCAGTGGTGTGTTTCCTGGTGCTCAGTGGTGTTTCCTGGTGCTCAATGGTGTTTACTGGTGCTCAATGGTGTTTACTGGTGCTCAGTGGTGTTTCCTGGTGTTCAGTGGTGTTTCCTGGTGCTCAGTGGTGTTTCCTGGTGCTCAATGGTGTTTACTGGTGCTCAATGGTGCTCAGTGGTGTTTCCTGGTGCTCAATGGTGTTTACTGGTGCTCAATGGTGTTTACTGGTGCTCAGTGGTGTTTCCTGGTGCTCATTGATGTTTCTAGGTGCTCGGGGTGAAAGGATGAAATACTGCAAATGCGAGTGGTGCCTCTACCCTGTTAAGCACTCGTATCAGCACTCGTATCACCACTCGTATCCACCTCCTTGTCACCCTACTCGTTCTCCATCACCACCAGGTACTCTCTCTCCCCCTGGTACTTGAACCTGCAGTGTCCTCAGTTATTGGAAGTGAATATATCAGCCAGAAAGTAAATAGTGTTGGAAACTAGAGTTAATGAGCTTTTGAAATCTATGTCATCTCTTAACTCGTTTTAGGACCAGTTGGCGAAAATCCAAGCTTCCGGTCCACTTGATAAATATTGTATTGGTGTTTGGAGTAACCTAACCTAACTCTTCCTAACCTAACCTTTCCAACCTGACCCTTCCTAACTTAACCCTTCCTAACCTAACCAAAATCCAAGCATCCGGTTCACTTGATAAATATTGTATTGATGTTTGGAGTAATCTAACCTAGCCTCACCTAACCTAACCTCACCTAACCTGGCCAAACCTAACCTCACCTAACCTGGCCAAACCTAACCTAACTTAACCTAACCTAACCTCACCTAACCTAACCTAACCTAGCCTAACCTAACCTAACCTAACCTGGCCAAAAAAATTCCTTTACAGTTACGACTCAAACAACATTAATTATAATCTGTCTACCTGCCTTACTGTTTAGTGTCTCACGTGTCTTTTATGTCTCACTGTTTATGTGTCTCAGTTCTTGTTTTGTTTCATAGTTTAATTAATGTCTCAGTTTACTTTTTGCATCACTGTTTTATGTCACTTTTTGGGGGGAAAGGGGGGGGGGGGGTTCTGTGAGACATTGTAATGATTCACTGCCTTTATGTCTCAGTGTTTGATGTCTCTCTTAAAAGCTTCACGTTTCGGTTTTATGCCTCATTGTTTTATGTCTTATTTATCTCTCACTGGTTTACACCGCCTCTCTCTCTTTCTTGATGTCTCACGTAATTTATGTCTCACTCTTACTGTCGCCCATTTCAGGAATCGCCTTATTTATGTCTCACACGGTCCCCCCTTTTATGGTCACACACATTTTCTGTCGCCGTTTTATATATTATTACCTCATATTTTTGTCTCAGCATTATGTCTCACTCACTTTGTCTCACTCATTCCCTATCTTACTTTGTCTCAGCATTATGTCTCACTCACTTTGTCTCACTCACTTTGTCTCACTCATTCCCTATCTTACTTTGTCTCAGCATTATGTCTCACTCACCGTCTCACTCTTTCTGTGTCTCACCAGTTTTATGTCTATCTCATTTTTTGCCTCCCCCTGGTGTAGGTGTCGCAGTTGAGTCAGTGTCGTCGTTTCTCACATATTTTGTGGGAGAAAAGTGAAAATATTCCAGATATGTGCTCACCCTTCCCCCCTCCCCCCCCCCCTCAGGGACTGGCATATACATATTATTTACATATTGTGTTTGACAGTACGTGCGTGTGTGTGTATGGATGTGTGTGTGGGTGATGTGTACTTGTGTGTGTGGAAGGATGGGAATGGTGTGTGTGTGTGTGTGTGTGTGTGTGTGTGTGTGTGTGTGTGTTTTTTCTGGGGTACCGGTAATACTAGAGAGAGAGAGAGAGAGAGAGAGAGAGAGAGAGAGAGAGAGAGAGAGAGAGAGAGAGAGAGAGCACCTCTCATCTCCTTCACTCTCCACACTTCTCCAGAATAAACCGCTGAATTAGTTAATCATCTTACGTTCGCCTTAATGAAATTTGCATCCGTTAAAACCGGGTCCCATAGCGTCTTCCTGGAGGGTATTAATGCATTATTAATCGTAGCTAATGGCGCTGCAATATAAAAATCAACGACAAGGAAAATTTAACATCACTTTTTATTGTAGTTTTTGTTTTTGGAGCTTTTGTTTATTTTTTATTTTTTTTATCTTTTATTTTACGCGGGAGATCGGGGTTTTAGGCGGGCGGTAAGAGGCTTTCCGGGGCAATGTGATCAGCTGGCGGGTCACGTGATGTAAACAATAACCAAGACGGTCTTAGCTAGATGATGGGGAGGTGGGGGTGTGGAGTAGGGCAAGGGATGGGGAGGTGTGGAGTAGGGCAGGGGATGGGGAGGTGGGGGTGTGGAGTAGGGCAGGGGATGGGGAGGTGGGGTGTGGAGTAGGGCAGGGGATGGGGAGGTGGGGTGTGGAGTAGGGCAGGGGATGGGGAGGTGTGGAGTAGGGCAGGGGATGGGGAGGTAGGGGTATGGCGTATGGCAGGGGATAGGGAGGTGGGGGTGTGGAGTAGGGCAGGGGGTGGGGAGGTGTGGAGTAGGACAGGGGATGGGGAGGTGGGGGTGTGGAGTAGGGCAAGGGATGGGGAGGTGTGGAGTAGGACAGGGGGTGGGGAGGTGTGGAGTAGGGCAGGGGGTGGGGAGGTGTGGAGTAGGGCAGGGGATGGGGAGGTGGGGGTGTGGAGTAGGGCAGGGGATAGGGAGGTGGGGGTGTGGAGTAGGGCAGGGGATAGGGAGGTGGGGGTGTGGAGTAGGGCAGGGGATGGGGAGGTAGGGGTATGGCGTATGGCAGGGGATAGGGAGGTAGGGGTGTGGAGTAGTGCAGGGGATAGGTAGGTAGGGGTGTGGAGTAGGGCAGGGGATAGGGAGGTGGGGGTGTGGAGTAGAGCAGGGGATGGGGAGGTAGGGGTGGAGTAGGGCAGGGGATAGGGAGGTGGGGATATTGTGTTCGTTTCTCACTTAAAAGACCCTTGACACCCCCCCCCCCTTTTTTTTCCTCTCCTTGTGATACTTGACCTCTCACTTTGGCGTTAAAGGAGGGGGGGGGGGGGGGGGGGAAGACTTGAGTGTTCAACTTTATTTAACTGAGTGATTGACTTGCTGAAAAAAAAAATTGACTGGCTTGTTGATTATTTGGCTCACTGACTGACCTCTGACAGTTTAAATTTGACATGAGTGTTCGACTGACTGGTTGAGTGGGTAACACACACACACACACACACACACACACACACACACACACACACACACACACACACACACAGACACAGAGTCAGAAGGGTAAGGAGAGACTGGTTAATCCCGAGGTCCCAGAGAGAGACTGGCTCCAGTTTCAACCTCTTTGTACACCACCTCCAGTCAGCCTCTCGTTCTCTACCACTGGGATTTGTTCCATTTTGTCTTGTTGGACGCTGTTGTACCATTGTCTTTTGTACCATTATCTCCCTTAACAATGACTCTAGTACCAATGTTATGTATCACTACATTTCTTGTACCAATGTCTTGTACCAGTGTCTTGTACCACTACTTCTTGTACCAATGTCCTGTACCATTGTCTCTTATTCCAATCTTTTGTACCACCATTTCTCGTACCAAGTTTATCGTTAGCCCTTGTTTCACTGGTCGTTGAGGGAGAGAGGGGAAGAGGAGAGAGAGGGGAAGAGGAGAGAGAGGGGAAGAGGAGAGAGAGAGAGAGAGGTATGGGCCCTTGGTAAGTAATGTGTGGTCGGTAATGAGAGAGAGTTTAATTATCTCTTTCTCTCACTGTTATCTTTCATTCATTCTGTCTATGTCTGTCTGTGTCTTTCTTACTGTCTCCTGTCTTTCTTTTCTCATATTTATGTACGTATAAAATCTTTACACCCTCACACCTACAGTACACTCTCACACCTACACCTTCACACCTACACCCCCACCCTCACACCTCCATCCTCACACCTCCACCCTCACTCCCTCACACCTACACCTTCACACCTACACCCCACCCTCACACCTCCACCCTCACTCCCTCACACCTACACCTCCACACCTACACCCCCACCCTCACACCTCCACCCTCACACTTCCACCCTCACACCTCCATCCTCACACCTCCACCCTCACTCCCTCACGCCTACACCTTCACACCTACACCCCCACCCTCACACCTCCACCCTCACACCTCCACCCTCACTCCCTTATACCTACACCTCCACACCTACACCCCCACCCTCACACCTCCATCCTCACACCTCCACCCTCACTCCCTCACACCTACACCTTCACACCTACACCCCCACCCTCACACCTCCACCCTCACACCTCCACCCTCACACCTACACCTCCACACCTACACCCCCACCCTCACACCTCCATCCTCACACCTCCACCCTCACTCCCTCACACCTACACCTTCACACCTACACCCCCACCCTCACACCTCCACCCTCACACCTCCACCCTCACTCCCTCACACCTACACCTTCACACCTACACCCCCACCCTCACACCTCCACCCTCACTCCCTCACACCTACACCTCCACACCTACACCCCCACCCTCACACCTCCACCCTCACTCCCTCACACCTACACCTTCACACCTACACCCCCACCCTCACACCTCCATCCTCACACCTCCACCCTCACACCTCCACCCTCACTCCCTCACACCTACACCTTCACACCTACACCCCCACCCTCACACCTCCATCCTCACACCTCCACCCTCACTCCCACACCTCCACACCTACACCCCCACCCTCACACCTCCACCCTCACTCCCTCACACCTACACCGCCACACCCTCGTAATTTACACTATCACCTGTACATTGTTTACCTGGGGTGTTTGGAGTACACAAAGAGGTGTCCCGGGCAGGGGTTCGTGGTGTACTCAAGGGAGGTGTAGGTGTACATTTGACGTTGGGGAGAGTAATATTGGGGAGATTAATGTTGGGGAGAGGGGTGAAGGTTAGTAAGGATTGGTGAAAATTGTAGTTTTTTTTCTTCTTGATTGGAAAGATTGATGACAATATCTAATAGGGGCTTAGAACTATCTGGGCGCCATTAGTGTCCACGTTTAAGTCAGTTAGTTGAGTAGTTAGTTTGTTGGTGAAATAAATATAATATCGTCAATTAAGTTTGTTGGAGAAAAAAAGGCCAGGCAGAGCAGTTAGTAGTTAGTTAGTTTGTAATGAGTTTTCTTAGTTAATCAGGTATTCCAAATTTAGTTAGTAATTAGTTTGTTAGTTTGGCAGGTAAAGGTAAAACCAAGAGGAGGTGAGGGAGGAGATACCCCCCCCCCCCTCCCCCTCAGGTAGATCTCAACACATTTGTTATGGATGACAATAAGGGGGAGGGGGGAGGGAGGGGGGAGGGGGGGGGGGGTGCTGTATAGAGGGATAGTGTAGGTTTCTGGTAAGACACACACACACATACACACAGCCTCAAGCCATTGTAAACAAAGGAACTCGTTTAATTTTTTCCTCGTGTTAATTAATCGCGACGCGTGTGTGATTTGTGGCACCAGTGGAGTGAATGTGTGTGTGTGTGTGTGTGTGTGTGCGTGTGTGCGTGTGTGCGTGTGTGTGTGTGTGTGTGTGTGTGTAGTGTTCATATTCGTAACACTGCCTTGAGCCAATAGTACTCTGGCTTTTCCCCGAAATAAACACAGACATAACACCCTAAAACGTCGATGTCTTATTTTTGGAGACCCTCCGAGGAGAACTTTTGTCTATGTCTGTTTTTTGAGACAATCGGGGAGAAATTTTGGAGACCTGCTGAGTTGAAACTTTTGCCTATGTCTTTTTGGAGGCCATCTCGGGACACCATCTGAAGGGAACTTTTGGAGACGAACTGAGGAAAACGTCTGGCCATATCTCTATTTTTTGAGAACATCTGAGGAGTCTTATCTCAAAGTTCTCCCTATACAAGTCATGGGGATGTTAAGTCATGGGGATGTTAAGTCATGGGGATGTTTTGTGTTATCTTCCATGTCTACTGCACTCGAGGGCGGTGCTAGCCATACTGAGAGCTGTTAATGAAACACTCTTTTATAATACTGTACAATACATGTAGTATCTTAATCTGTACCTATATGTCTGTTTGTATGTATGTACTGTATATAAATATGTACAGTATGTATGTGTGTATGTATGTATGTATGTATGTATGTATGTATGTATGTATGTATATAATGTATACTTGTATAAATATCAGTGGCTTCTTTTGATTGGTCCTTCACAAAGCTTCCCCCTCCCTCCCTCCCTCCCTCCCCCCTCCCCCCTCCCCCCTCCCCCTTATTGTCATCCATAACAAATGTGTTGAGAGAAGACAGCCAGACGCTAAGGTTGACACCGGTCCCTCAGTAATCCACCTGAGGGGGGGGGGGGGTACCTCCTCCCTCACCTTCTCTTGTTTTTACCTTTACCTGACAAATTAATTAACTAGCGTAACTAACTAACTAACTAACTAACTAAACTAACTAACTAACATTACACCTGGACTATCACTGAGGCCTGAGAGGAGTACAGTAATTAGACTTTTGTTTACCTCAAGTTAAGAGTGAAATAAAAATTACACTCCAGCCTTTTGACACTTCAACCCTCATAGTAATCCTCCCCGCCGCTAAATGTACACTACACTTCCCCACTGTACACTACACCTCCCCACTGTACACTACACCTCCCCACTGTATACCTTAGTCCTCCCTTGAGAACACCACGACCCCTTCCCGGGACACCTCCTTGTGTACCCCAAACACCCCAGGTAAACAGTGTACAGGTGATAGTGTAAATTACGAGGGTGTGGAGGTGTAGGTCTGAGGGAGTGAGGGTGGAGGTGTGAGGATGGAGGTGTGAGGGTGGGGGTGTAGGTCTGAGGGAGTGAGGGTGGAGGATGTAATGTGTGGGTATGGATATAGGTGTGGAGGGAGGTGTAGCTGTGTAAGTGTGGAGGATATAGGTGTAGGTATGGGTGTAAGTGTGGAGGGAGGTGTAGTTGTGTAAGTATGAGTACTATAAAATGATAATAGTACCAAAAACCAAGTAAACAATAATAAAACACTAAGGACAAAGGCATCAGGGTACAGCACTGCGCTACAACAATCACCTAAGAGGCTGTAACTCAGACTAGTAATAACTTATACCACTCATACTCCAACTCCACCGAGACTTTGTTATGGTTTATCTACTCACCAAGTTTGCTTAAGATTGAGTTTCATGTGTTCAAGTTATCGTGTTTACAGCCCCCCCCTCCCCCCCCCCCCCGGACGGATGGTTGGTTAGTTAGACAGATACACGGATGGTTGGTTGGTTAGACAGATACACGGGTGGTTGGTTAGACAGATACACGGGTGGTTGGTTAGACAGACGCAAGGTTGGTTGGTTGGTTAGATACACGGGTGGTTGGTTAGACAGACGCAAGGATGGTTGGTTAGTTAGACAGACGCACGGATGGTTGGTTGGTTAGACAGATACACGGGTGGTTGGTTAGACAGACGCAAGGGTGGTTGGTTAGACAGACACACAGACGGACTAAATAACAGCGTTACTAAGATCACCATTATGTTACTAAGAGCACTATAATGATATCCCTCAATCGTCGTCTCGGGATAGTAGGGGATCGCGCGTGGTGACCTGTCCTCCGCGTACGGTACACACGATCACACAAAAATATTTATACAGGGATTCAATAAATTTTCAAAATGAAACACTACGACCCCTGTTGTCTCGGTAGGGTTGTCAAAATCTTTCATCCGTTGTGTCATATTATTTCATATAACATTGGAAAGATATATATTTTTTTACTGCGTACACGAGTTAATTATTTAATATTAAACTTAATCTAACCTAACCAGACTGTACTGTGTGTGTGTTTGGGTTAACCTACAGTAGAGGGAGGACACAGGTGATTCCCTCATACGCCTTCTGTCTCTTGCTTAAGATATAATCAGATCTTGTCCCGGCATCTAGGTGGGTAGGGCGAACTCTGAGGAGACCAGCGTATTATACCCTGTGTAGAGTCTGGAAAATTTATCCATCCCGTTCAAGTTACTGAGGTCAGGTGAGGGGTAGACTATGTATGAATGAAGGGTAAGCTATATGAGGTTAGATGAGGGGTAGACTATATGAGTTATGGGGTCAGGTGAGGGGTAGACTATGTATGAATGAAGGGTAAGCTATATGAGGTTAGATGAGGGGTAGACTATAGGAGTTATGGGGTCAGGTGAGGGGTAGACTATGTATGAGTTATGAGGTCTATTGAGAGACAGAGCCTACAAGAGACAGAGGTGTATAGCACGACTTATAGTGGAACATTATCAACACTAAAAAAAACAAAACACAACATTTGCTTTTGTTATCATAATATTTTGTCACAATGATCAATAATTTTTTTTCTTCATTTATAGCTCAAATTTACAAAAAGTTTTTCAGTGTTATTGTTGGAACTTTTCACATTATATGTAGCAGCTTACTGAATTATTATTATTATTATTATTATTATTATTATTATTATTATTATTATTATTATTATTATTATTATTATAGGTTATGAGGCGATCAAGAAACAGGAGTCTTTGAACTGGGCCTCTTGCGTGACGTCATCCGAGGTAATCTTGAATAAGACCTCACCAAAAAAATTTTCGAACTACTTTATGTAATGTAAATTTGTGTGGGTATTGAGCAACACACAGGGTGGCGCATAAGTTACTTTACCGAGAATAATTTGCTCAATATCTTGCTGTTCTCGGTAAAGTGATTTATGCACCACCCTGTATTACCAATTAAAAGTTAATTATTATGTACAAAGGAAAACAAGAGTTGTACACTACAGTATTGTAATAACCTCACATGTACTCCCTCGACGAAGGCTGGAAACTAACTGAGAGGTGAGTCGTTAGTTCCCTCCCTGGACGATAAGCCCCTGTTGTGGTTGCCAGAGGTCTAAGTCTGTATAAAAAGGAAAATCATGTTTTAATATTTACTGAATTACTTAGAATGGTTTATTAACTTCATGAAAATGCTGGTTCTCAATTTTGACAATTTATGTTATAATAGATTATCTCAAAACAATCGTCCTAAAGGGTTAAACCATCGTCCGAAATGGTTAAAACATAGTCCTAAACTGTCCATCCATTGACCTAAACAGTTACACCATCGTTGCAAAGGGTTAAACCATTGTCTTAAAGTGTTAAACCATCGTTCTAAAGTGTTCAACCATCGTCCTTATTACCAAACAGTTTTCTTAAAGTGTTAAACCATCGCAATAGGCAGCTAAATCATCGTCCTAAAGTGTTAAAATAATATCCATAAAGTGTTTAACCAACGTTCTAAGTTAAACCATCATCCAAAAGGGTTAAACCATCGTCATAAAGCGATACAATATCATTACAAACATATTTTAAAAGAGTTAAAGTATAAGACCATACAGCGGCTGTCTTGGTGATAGCGGTGGTGGTAGCAGTACAGCGGCGGCCTTGGGTGATGATACGGCGGCGGGAGTGATGATACGGCGGCGGGGATGATAATACGGCGGCGGGGTTGATGATACGGCTGCGGTGGTGGTGATACAGCGGCGGGGGGTGATGATACGGCGGCGGGGTTGATGATACGGCGGCGGGAGTGATGATACGGCGGCGGGAGTGATGATACGGCGGCGGGAGTGATGTTACGGCGGCGTTGGGTGATGATACGGCGGCGGGAGTGATGTTACGGCGGCGTTGGGTGATGATACGGCGGCGGGAGTGATGTTACGGCGGCGGGAGTGATGTTACGGCGGCGTTGGGTGATGATACGGCGGCGGGAGTGATGTTACGGCGGCGGGAGTGATGTTACGGCGGCGTTGGGTGATGATACGGCGGCGGGGGGGTTGATGATACGGCGGCGGGAGTGATGTTACGGCGGCGTTGGGTGATGATACGGCGGCGGGAGTGATGTTACGGCGGCGTTGGGTGATGATACGGCGGCGGGGGGGTTGATGATACGGCGGCGGGGTTGATGATACGGCGGAAGTGGTGGTGGTGATATAACGACGGAGCTGATGACCCAACAGCGATGGTGGTGACAGCGGCAGTGGCGGTGACACAGCGGCAATGGTGGTGATAGTTACGTTGGTGGTGACCCAGCGGCGGAGGTGATGATACGGCCACTGAGGTGATGATGCGGCGGTGGTGACCCAATGGCGGTAGTGATTACACAGCGACAGTGGTGGTGACAGCGGCGGTGGTGGT
This sequence comes from Homarus gammarus, assembly GCA_958450375.1. Lineage (NCBI taxonomy): Eukaryota > Metazoa > Arthropoda > Malacostraca > Decapoda > Nephropidae > Homarus > Homarus gammarus. Next base: position 1,675,836 of record CAUDMG010000786.1, on the reverse strand, counting down.
GAGAAGCGGCGATGGTGGTGACACAGTGGCGGTGGTGAAAATACGGCAGCAGTGGCGGTGACATAGGTTTAGTGTTGGTGTCACAGCGACGGTGATGATAAGCGGCAGTGGTGGTGATGCAGCGGGGGTAGGGGTTACAGCGGCGGTGGTTTTGTCACAGTGATGGTGGTGATGACAGCGGCGGTTGTGTTGATACAACGGCGGTGGTGGTGACACCGTGGTAGTGTGGTGACAGTGGTAGTGGTGGTGATACAACAGATACAGCGGCAGTGGTGGTGATACAGCGGTGGTGCTGGTGATACAACGGCGGTGGTGGTGATACAACGGAGGTGGTGGTGATACAGTGGTGGTGGTGGTGATATAGCGGCGGTGGTGGTGATACAACGGAGGTGGTGGTGATACAGCAGCGGTGGTGGTGATACAACAGCTACAGCGGCAGTGGTGGTGATACAACGGCGGTGGTGGTGATACAGCAGCGGTGGTGGTGATACAACAGCTACAACGGAGGTGGTGATACAACGGCGGTGGTGGTGATACAACAGCTACAGCGGCAGTGGTGGTGATACAGCGGTGGTGCTGGTGATACAACAGCTACAGCGGCAGTGGTGGTGATACAACGGCGGTGGTGGTGATACAACAGCTACAGCGGCAGTGGTGGTGATACAGCGGTGGTGCTGGTGATACAACGGCGGTGGTGGTGGTGATACAACGGCGGTGGTGGTGGTGGTGGGGTGGTTATACAGCGGCGGCGGTGGTGGTGATACCGCGGTGGTGGTGGTGATGGTGACACAGTGGCGGTGATGGTGACACAGCGGTGGTGGTGATACAGCGGTGGTGGTGGTGATGGTGACACAGCGGCGGTGATAGTGACACAGCGGCGGTGATGGTGACACAGCGGCGGTGATGGTGACACAGCGGCAGTGATGGTGACACAGCGGCGGTGATGGTGACACAGCGGCGGTGATGGTGACACAGCGGTGGTGATGGTGACAGCGGCGGTGGAAATGATACAGCGGCGGTGATGGTGACACAGCGGCGGTGATGGTGACAAAGCGGCGGTGGAAATGATACAGCGGCGGCGACGATGGTGATACAGAGGTGGTGATGGTGACACAGCGGCGGTGATGGTGACACAGCGGCGGTGGAAATGATACAGCGGCGGTGATGGTGACACAGCGGCGGTGATGGTGACAAAGCGGCTGTGGAAATGATACAGCGGCGGCGACGATGGTGATACAGAGGTGGTGATGGTGACAGCGGCGGTGATGGTGACACAGCAGTGGTGGAAATGATACAGCGGCGGTGATGGTGACACAGCGGCGGTGATGGTGACAAAGCGGCGGTGGAAATGATACAGCGGCGGCGACGATGGTGATACAGAGGTGGTGATGGTGACACAGCGGCGGTGATGGTGACACAGCGGTGGTGGAAATGATACAGCGGCGGTAATGGTGACACAGTGGCGGTGGAAATGATACAACGGCGGTGATGGTGACACAGCGGCGGCGACGCTGGTGATACAACGGCGGTGATGGTGACACAGCGGCGGCGACGCTGGTTATACAGCGGCGGTGATGGTGACACAGCGGTGGTGATGGTGGCACAGCGGCGGTGATGATGACACAGCGGCGGTGATGGTGGCACAGCGGCGGTGGTGATGGTGACACAGCGGCGGTGATGGTGACAGCGGCTGTGGAAATGACACAGCGGCGGTGGAAATGATACAGCGGCGGTGATGGTGACACAGCGGCGGTGATGGTGGCACAGCGGCGGTGGTGATGGTAACACAGCGGCGATGATGGTGATACAGCGGCGGTGGTGATGGTGAAACAGCGGCGGTGGTGATGGTGATACAGCGGCGGTGGTGGTGGTGGTGGTGGTGATACAGCGGCAATGGCGGTGGTGATACAGCAGTGGTGGTGGTGATACAGCGGCGGTGGTAGTGGTGATGTCGCGGAGGTGGTTCCATAGATGCGGTGGTGGTGGTGATACAACGGCGGTGGTTGTGATGATACAGCGGTGGTGGTAGTGGTGATACAACAGTGGTGGTGGTGATACAGCGGCGGCGGTGATGGTGTACAGCGGCGGTGGTGGTGGTGATAAAGCGGCGGTGGTTCCACAGCTGCATGCGGTGGTGGTGGTGATACAGCAGTGGTGGTGGTGGTGATACAGCGGCGCTGGTGGTGGTGATACATCGGCGGTTGGTGATGGTGGTATCGTGGCGGTGATGGTGGTGATAAAGTGGCGGTCGTGTGATACAGAGCCGGTGGTGATGGTGGTACAGCGGCGTTGGTAGTGGTGAGACAGCGGTGGTGGTGTTGACTGCGGCGGCGGTGACACTGGTGGTAAGACAGCAGCGGTGGTGTTGATACAGCGGCGGTAGTGGGGGTGATGACACTGTGGTGGTTATACAGCAGCGGTGGTGTTGATACAGCGGCGGTGGTGATGGTGATGCAGCGGTCGTGATGATGATATAGCGGTGGTGGTGGTGATGTAGCGGTGGTGGTGTAGCGGTGGTGGTGGTGACACAGCAGCGGTGGTGGTGGTGATGCAGCGGCGGTGGTGAAGGTGATGATACTGTGGTGGTGATACAGCAGCGGTGGTGGTGGTGATATAGCGACGGTGGTGGTAATACAGGGGCGGTGGTGGTGGTGATGCAGCGGCGATGGTGGTGATGTAGCGGTAGTGGTGGTGTTGCAGCGATGGTGGTGGTGATATAGCGGTGGTGGTGGTGGTGATTCAGTGGTAGTGGTGGTGATGCAGCGGCGATGGTGGTGATGTAGCGGTAGTGGTGGTGTTACAGCGGTGGTGGTGGTGATATAGCGGTGGTGGTGGTGGTGATTCAGTGATAGAGGTGGTTATACAGCGGCGGTGGTGATGATATAGCGGTGGTGATGGTGGCACAGCGGCGGTGGTGATGGTGATATAGCTGCGGTGGTGGTGATGCAGCGGCGGTGGTGGTGATACAGCTGCGGTGGTGGTGATACAGCGGCGGCGGTGATGATATAGCGGCGGTGGTGGTGATATAGCGGTGGTGGTGGTGATACAGCGGCGGTGGTGATGATATAGCGGCGGTGGTGGTGATATAGCGGCGGTGGTGGTGATACAGCGGCGGTGGTGGTGATACAGCGGCGGTGGTGGTGATATAGCGGCGGTGGTGGTGATACAGCGGCGGTGGTGATGATATAGCGGCGGTGGTGGTGATATAGCTGCGGTGGTGATGGTGATATAGCTGCGGTGGTGGTGATACAGCTGCGGTGGTGGTGATACAGCGGCGGCGGTGATGATATAGCGGCGGTGGTGGTGATACAGCGGCGGTGGTGGTGATACAGCGGCGGTGGTGATGATATAGCGGCGGTGGTGGTGATATAGCTGCGGTGGTGGTGATATAGCGGCGGTGGTGGTGATATAGCGGCGGTGGTGGTGATACAGCGGCGGTGGTGGTGATATAGCGGCGGTGGTGGTGATACAGCGGCGGTGGTGATGATATAGCGGCGGTGGTGGTGATATAGCGGCGTTGGTGGTGATACAGCGGCGGTGGTGATGATATAGCGTCGGTGGTGGCGATACAGCTGCGGTGGTGGTGATATAGCTGCGGTGGTTGTGATACAGCGGCGGTGGTGATGATATAGCGGCGGTGGTGGTGGTGACACAGCGGGAGTACTGGTGATACAGTAGTGGTGGTAGTGACACAGCAGTGGTAGTGGTGATAAAACTGCGTTGATGGTGACGCAGCTTCGGTGGCGGTGTTATAGCAATGATGGTGGTGATACAGCATCGGTAGTGGTGATATAGCGGTGGTAGTGATGACACAATTCCGGTGGTGGTGATGGTGGTGGTCTTAACAGCGGAGGTGGCGTCAGCGGCGGTGGTAATGACAGCGACGTTGATGGTGTGGTGACAGCGGTGGAGATGGTGACATCGGCGGTGGTGAAGACATTGGCGGATGTGCTGACAGCGGCGGTGGTGGTGACAGCGGCGGTGGTGATCATACAGCGGCGGCAGTGATGGTGCCATTGCGGTGGTGGTGGCGCCTTAGCGGCGGTAGTGGTGCCATAGAGGCTGTGGTGATGACACTGGAGCGGTGGTTGTGATGCAGCTTTGGTGGTGGTGGTGATAAAGCGGTGGTGATGGTATTACAGCGACGGAGGTGATGACAGCGGCGGCAGTGGTGACACAACGGCGTCAGTGGTGACAGGGGCGGTGGTGGTGACAGCGGCGGCAGTGGTGACACAACGGCGTCAGTGGTGACAGGGCGGTGGTGGTGCCATAGCGGCAATATCTGTGGTGACAGCGGCGGTGGTAGTGATACAGCAGTTTGTGATGGTGACACAGCGGCAGCGGTGGTGATGCAGCAGTGGTGGTGCCTTAGCGGTGGTGGTGATGATAGAGCAGCAGTGACAGCGGTGGTGGTGGCAGCGGCGGTTGTGACGTAGCATCATTATTGGTGGCGGTGGCAGCGGCGGTGGTGATGGTGACAGCGGCGGTGGTGATGACAGCGGCGGTGGTGATGACAGCGGTGGTGGTGGTGATGACAACGGCGATGGTAGTGGTGGTAACAGCGGAGGTAGTGGTGGTAGTGATGACAGCGGGGATGGTGGTGGTGATGACTGGCGGAGATGACGGTGGCGGAGATGACAGTGGTGGTGGTGACTACGGAGGTGGTGGTGGTGATGACAGCGGCAACTGTTGTCTGAGGTTTTTATCGATGGTTCACTATAAGAGTAAAAGACTAAGACCAGTAACTAAAACAAGACTATGGGACCTTAAACATTCTAACACCACCAACACTCTACCACCACCAACACTATACCACCAACGACACTATACCACCAGCAACACTCTACCACCACCAACACTATACCACCAACAACACCATAACACCAACAACACTATAACACCAGCAACACTCTACCACCACCAACACTATACCACCAGCAACACTATACCACCAGCAACACTCTACCACCAACAACACTCTACCACCAACAACACTCTACCACCACCAACACTATACCACCACCAACACTATACCACCACCAACACTATACCACCAACAACACTCTACCACCACCAACACTCTACCACCAACAACACTATACCACCACCAACACTATACCACCACCAACACTATACCACCAACAACACTATACCACCAACAACACTCTACCACCACCAACACTATACCACCAACAACACTACCACCAACGACACCATACCACCAACAACATTATAACAACAACAACACTATACCACCAACAACACCATAACACCAACAACACTATACCACCAACAACACTCTACCACCACCAACACTATACCACCACCAACACTCTACCACCACCAACACTATACCACCAACAACACTACCACCAACGACACTATACCACCAACAACATTATAACACCAACAACACTATACCACCAACAACACTATATCACCAACAACACTCTACCACCACCAACACTCTACCACCACCAACACTATACCGCCAACACTCTACCACCAACAACACTCTACCACCAACGACACTATACCACCAACAACACTCTACCACCACCAACACTATACCACCAACAACACTATACCACCAACAACACTCTACCACCAACGACACTATACCACCAACAACACTCTACCACCAACGACACTATACCACCAACAACATTATAACACCAGCAACACTATACCACCAACGACACTATACCACCAACAACACTCTACCACCAACGACACTATACCACCAACAACACTCTACCACCAACGACACTATACCACCACCAACACTATAACACAACAACACTCTACCACCACCAACACTCTACCACCAACAACACTATACCACCACCAACACTCTACCACCACCAACACTATACCACCAACAACACTATAACACCAACGACACTATAACACCAGCAACACTACCACCAACACTATAACACCAACAACACTATACCACCAACGACACTATAACACCAGCAACACTACCACCAACACTATAACACCAACAACACTACCACCAACGACACTATAACACCAGCAACACTACCACCAACACTATACCACCAACGACACTACCACCAACGACACTATAACACCAACAACACTATACCACCAACGACACTACCAACAACGACACTATAACAACAACACTATACTATTAATAAACGTCATAACAACACTGTAACACCACTGACAACACTTTAATATAAAACAAGAACTATAACGGTGTAACACTATTAAGAACAACAAGAGCAGGTCTGGTGGTGGCGGTGATGGCAGCGGCGGAGCGTTGGGATCCCCGGGAGTAGTGAGTCGCTGGCAGCGGCGGCAGACACACCGCAGTAGCGGCACAACCATACTGCTGCACCGATATTGTTAGCACTGTGGTGGCACAGCGGCACTGCAACAGTAGCATTATTGGCACAGCTGAGGCACAGTGACAATGCAGCAGTATAATTATTGTCACAGCAGCGTCACAACATTGCAGCGGTGGCACATTGGCGACACAGCGAAGCTGCAGTGAAGATGTTATTGGGACAGCGACACAGCATTGGAGACATTATTGACACTGGCGACACAGCGAGACTGCAGCGGTGGCATTATTGACAGCGGCAGAGTCAACGCCGCGTGTGAGAAGCGGTAAAGGCGGTAATATCACTAACGGTAGCGTTAGCGACACAGAGACGGCGTGGGCGACCCGGGGAGAGGCGCTGAGATTGTGGCACTCTTGTCACTGATGACGAAACAGCAACAGCAGGAGCAGTAGTAGCGGCAGCAGCACAGCGACACAGCAGCGGTGGCGTCCCCGGGAGTCAGTCACGTACGGCCCCGCTGACTTGAGCAAAAGTTTCATTAGTCACTACACGCCGGGGAAATCACCCAAATTATCCTCACTCCCGGGCTCACTACTCCCGAATTATCCTCGCTGAGGGGCACTGCTGAGGCCTGATGAACCAGACTATTGGTTGATTTTTGGTCCTTTGCTACGGTTTTTGGTGTGTTTTTTATATAGCATTTACACTTTGTTTACAATATTACAGGTATTTTGGTGATTTAATTTATATTATGTATATACCTAATTTTCAATTTGTATCCTGTACTTTCGTGTAACCTGAAAAAATATTTATTTATTCAGTGTTACAGTAAATAAGTCTTTCCTCGTTTTATTTTATCGATTTTCAGTCTAATTTGTCGCTTTTATAAGTATATTTTTTTAACTATTTTATGCCTTAGGCTTTGATATGCTCACTCCCGGGTACAATTTCTGCAAGTTATCCTCACTCAGGGGCGCTGGTGGGTCTAATAAATCCTGCTGTTGGTTGGTTACTGGACGGATTTTCAAGACCTCGCCTTATTTACACAGATTTGCAAACTATTTACACATTTCCCTCTTACACATCTACAAAGACTACGACTTTCTTTATATGGATTTACAGACTGCAGATTTCCCTCTTATTTTTACGCATTTACAGTTATCTATTTCCTTTTTTTTACGGTAAGGGTTAATTGCGGTATTATCCACACTGCAGGGCCCACCTTTTTATACCGAATTATCCCTCCTGAGTGGCCTTAATAATGTCTTGATATTATGTGATTGGTCTTCCTTACCTTATCTCCCCCCCCCCTTTTTTTTTACACATTTACAGTGTTTACGATTATTTTCTTTTTTACACATATTTCCAGTGCTTTTCTATTTCCTTATTTACAGTATTTGCGAACGTATTTTTTCTTCACTTTTTCGTGTGTTTACGGTGGTATCGATTTTTTTTACATAATTATAAGCTACTCACATGTTTTCGTGTTTTACAATTATTTACAGCATTTACCAAATTGTTTCATCTCTTTTACAAACCATTTTAAACTTATTTTTTTTTACAGTATTTACCAACCTGTTTTCCTGTTAATTTACACATTTACAATAGCATGTTTCACGTTTTCCCTATATTTTTTACACACATTTTACAGAAATTACTAGATTTTCTCTTAGACATTGTTTACAAATATTTATAGTATTTACAGAATAGTTTTACTTTCTATTTACATTCATTAATTGGTTGTTAGTCTAATTTACTTTGTTTTGTACAAGGATTAGTAAATTTTGTAAGTTTTATATTTTTAATACTTTGGAATTATCCTCATTCACGGGCCCATTGTTTTAATATTATCCTCACCTAGGGGCACACTGTCCTTACATTATCCCCACTTAGGGGCACACTGTCCTTACATTATCCTCTTACGGGGTCACTGTCCTTAGATTGTGTTCACTTGGGGGCTCTCTGTCCTCAGATTATGCTCACTTAGGGGATCTCTGTCCTCAGGTTATGCTCACTTAGGGGATCTCTGTCCTCAGGTTATGCTCACTTTGGGGCTCTCTGTCCTCAGGTTATGCTCACTTAAGGGCCTTGCTAAGCCCCGATGAAACCAATGTTTTTCTGAACTTGTCTGGAAAACATATTATTAATAGTAAATAGGTTTCCAGCGTTTACATGGTTTATTTACTTAATTTACACAGTTTACTCTCATTTACACGATTCACTAAGATATTTACACTATTTTTACTCCAATTTACACTATTTTTACTCCCATTTCTACGTTTTCATTCTTCCACGATTTTAAATTTATTTACACGGATGTCACTCGTATTTACACGGTTTTCATTTATTTACTCGGGTTTTTGCTGATATATATATATATATATATATATATATATATATATATATATATATATATATATATATATATATATAATATATATATATATACGGTTTTTACTCTTATATACACATTTATTACTCTTATTTATACGGTTCTTACTCCCACATTGTTTAAATTTATTAACACGGATGTCAATCGTATTTACACGGTTTTCATTTGTATTTACTCCGTGTTTAGTCTTATTTAGAAAAATTCACTTATATACACGGTTTTGGTCTTATTTACACGTCACCTCTATTTACTCGTTTATTACTTATTTACAAATTTCTTTTATTTACACAGTTTTCAACCTAATTTACACGGGTTTTATTTTCATTTACCTGATTTTACCTTTTGTTTACACGAGTTTGAAACTTATTTACACGGCTTTATACTATTAACAGTTCTGACTTTTCTTTGCACTTGTTAACAAGGTTTTTCCATTCAGTAATACCGTTTTAACCTTACAACAAAATTAACACTAATTTACACCCATTTCAGTAACGAAAAATCACTCATTTACACCCATATCCGTAAAAAAATAATCATCACACTTATTTACACGATTTTCAAGTTTATTTACACATTTTTCTAATTAATTTACACAGTTGCAGGTCAAATGTCTCGAATAAATAAAAGTCGTCAGATATTTTTTTCCCCTCGAGAATTTGTTGAATATAATGAGGTCAATTTTCAAGGCTGACGATCACCTTTTGAGTCCAGTATGAAGGAGGACATGGGACATTGTTTCTAACTATGGTGAAGTTATAATTAATCTTAATAATAGTAATAATAATAAATTTAATGATGGTGGTAATAAACAATATATTTATAATGATGTTAATAATTATAATGTCATTACTCTATATCTATTGAAAGCTGTTATGCATTTAATATTGACAACGATACCAGTGCAAAATCTACCAGTGTTACCAAATGTCCAAATCTACCAGTGTTACCAATGTCCAAATCTACCAGTGTTACCAAGTGCCATTCCATACAGTATTTACCACTAGTCATCATTACAGTATTATTCCTCTTACACCTTTATCAACCTGTGTGTGTCATTCCTTATTTATTCCAGCTGTCACTAGTCATTACTCTTATTCACAACCCAACCTCTATCACTCTGTATGTATGTATGTATGTATGTATGTCGTTCCATAGTTGTAATATTAACGTGACAGCTGCCTCAATAATGCCACACTTACTACCCAAAGGACAAGGGGAATAACATATGACCATTTATAGATATTTAAAAAACAAAAAAACTAACTGTTGGTTTATATATGTATGACTGGAGGAGATGACTGTAGACTGGAGAGGAGGGGAAGGAGCTATACCAGTTAGTTAGGATATATTATGAAGTGTCTGATATAGGAATGTGGTATAGGGGATGTGTTAATTTTTTGTATGGTATTAAGTTAGACGTGGATATGGTTCATTGTTATTTGTTATGTGAGTGTGATAAGTGTGTTTGTTATGTGAGTGTGATAAGTGTGTTTGTTATGTGAGTGTGATAAGTGTGTTTGTTATGTGAGTGTGATAAGTGTGTTTGTTATGTGAGTGTGATAAGTGTGTGTGTTATGTGAGTGTGATAAGTGTGTTTGTTATGTGAGTGTGATAAGTGTGTTTGTTATGTGAGTGTGATAAGTGTGTTTGTTATGTGAGTGTGATAAGTGTGTTTGTTATGTGAGTGTGTTTGTTATGTGAGTGTGTTTGTTATGTGAGTGTGATAAGTGTGTTTGTTATGTGAGTGTGATAAGTGTGAGTGTGATAAGTGTGTTTGTTATGTGAGTGTGATAAGTGTGTTTGTTATGTGAGTGTGATAAGTGTGTTTGTTATGTGAGTGTGATAAGTGTGTTTGTTATGTGAGTGTGATAAGTGTGTTTGTTATGTGAGTGTGATAAGTGTGTTTGTTATGTGAGTGTGATAAGTGTGTTTGTTATGTGAGTGTGATAAGTGTGAGTGTGATAAGTGTGTTTGTTATGTGAGTGTGATAAGTGTGTTTGTTATGTGAGTGTGATAAGTGTGTTTGTTATGTGAGTGTGATAAGTGTGTTTGTTATGTGAGTGTGATAAGTGTGAGTGTGATAAGTGTGAGTGTTATGTGAGTGTGATAAGTGTGTTTGTTATGTGAGTGTGATAAGTGTGAGTGTGATAAGTGTGTTTGTTATGTGAGTGTGATAAGTGTGTTTGTTATGTGAGTGTGATAGTGTGTTTGTTATGTGAGTGTGATAAGTGTGAGTGTGATAAGTGTGAGTGTTATGTGAGTGTGATAAGTGTGTTTGTTATGTGAGTGTGATAAGTGTGTGTGTTATGTGAGTGTGATAAGTGTGTTTGTTATGTGAGTGTGATAAGTGTGTTTGTTATGTGAGTGTGATAAGTGTGTTTGTTATGTGAGTGTGATAAGTGTGTGTGTTATGTGAGTGTGATAAGTGTGTTTGTTATGTGAGTGTGATAAGTGTGTGTGTTATGTGAGTGTGATAAGTGTGTTTGTTATGTGAGTGTGATAAGTGTGTTTGTTATGTGAGTGTGATAAGTGTGTTTGTTATGTGAGTGTGATAAGTGTGTTTGTTATGTGAGTGTGATAAGTGTGTGTGTTATGTGAGTGTGATAAGTCTTTGTTATAGGTATCTTAGCTCGGTTATATTGGTGTGTATATCTGTTTAGGGGGTGAAAGGGTCAATTAGTGAGATAGAGTGATATTGCGGTAAGTAGGTAAATAATAGTTGTGGCGATAGTAGTAGTAGTAGTGGTAGTATTGGTTGTGGTGATAGTAGTAGTAATATGGTGATAGTAGTAGTAATAGTAATAATAATAATAGTAGTTGTTGTTATAGTAGTAGTAATAGTAGTAACACTAATAGTAGTTGTGGTGATAGTAGTTGTAGTAGTAGTATTTGTTGTGGTGATAGTAGTAGTAGTAGTTGTAGTAATAATAATAATAGTAGTTGTTGTTATAGTAATAGTAGTAACACTAATAGTAGTTGTGGTGATAGTAGCAATAGAAACAAGTATTGCAACGTTATGTGTACACCGTCCCCCCCTTGTTATGTGTACACCGCCCCTCATTATGTATACACCAGGCCCTGAACAGTGAACAATATGTACAATTAGTAAGGAAACAAGCCAAACCAGTTGTTCACTCTTGTGTTGATATTCTAGCGTCTTATAGCTCAAAGAGATGCCTCAGATATCGCCCAAACAAACACAAATTGAAACAAACAAACAAACAAACAAACAAACTAGCTAACTAACCACTAAAAGACACCCCCCCACCCCCCTTTCAGAACTCATATCCTCGGGTCACACACTTCGCGCGGCACTTAGGAAAGAGAGGCGAGGTAAGCGTTATCGGAAAAAAGTTCACAGTAATCTTAGGAATTTAGTTGATTGACCTAACGTGAACTTGACGCGGCGGGGGAAGAAGGAGGAAGGGTGGTTGGTAGGTAGTTTGGTGGGTAGGTAGTTTGGTTGGTAGGTAGTTTGGTTGGTTGGTTGTTTGGTTGGTAGGTAGTTTGGTGGGTAGGTAGTTTGGTTGGTAGGTAGTTTGGTAAGTAGGTAGTTTGGTGGGTAGGTAGTTTGGTTGGTTGGTTGTTTGGTTGGTAGGTAGTTTGGTTGGTTGGTAGGTAGTTTGGTTGGTAGGTAGTTTGGATGGTAGGTAGTTTGGTTGGTAGGTAGTTTGGTGGGTTGGTAGTTTGCTCGGTAGTAGTTTTGGTTGGTAAATAGTTTGGTTGGTTGGTGGTAAAGGGTTGACTGTATAGGTTAAGACGGGAGGAACTTTAGCCTCTCGTCTGGTGGTGAATGTTAGATGAAGTTGAGGATCAGCACTGTACCACGACACGGATTATTCTCCACACTGCAACCCTGATTTAATCTTCTCTTTATGGTTTTGGTGCTTATGTGTGTGTGTGTGTGTGTGTGTGTGTGTGTGATGGGTATACGTCTCTCTCTCTCTCTCTCTCTCTCTCTCTCTCTCTCTCTCTCTCTCTCTCTCTCTCTCTCAACACCTTTCCTCACCTCTACTATAACCCCCCCCCCCCAAGACACATTATCCATGCAGATTATCCAAACATCCTCCGCCATTATCCCGCCTTCTTAATCTGTATATAGGGTGTTCCAGAAAAATGTCCCTGCCTCCCTGTCTCCCTCCCTCCCTACCTTGTCTCCCTCCCTCCCTGCCTGCTCCCTGCCTCCTTCCCTCCCTGCCCACTCCCTGCCTTGTTCCTTCCCTGCCTGCTCCCTACCTCCCTTCCTCCCTCCGACTCACAGTGTTTCGAGGAGCAGGCAGTGAGGGAGACAGGGAGCAGACAGGCAGGGAGACAGGGAGCAGACAGGCAGGGAGACAGGGAGCAGACAGGGAGCAGGTAGGCATTGAGGGAGGCAGGGACATTTTCTGGAACACCTTATAATATGTTCGTGGTGGTCAGTTCATCAACACAATGTTGTTTTGGTGTAAGTGAAGTCATTGATTGTAAACACGGGTGAGTCTTTGGTAAGTTGTTCACTGTGGTTATGTGTGTGTGTTTGTGTGTGTGTGTGTGTGTGTGTGTGTGTGTGTGTGTGTGTGTGTGAGAACTATGGAAGTTAACTGTTGGTTTTTCATCCTGTTTCCTTCCTTCACTTTTTTACCACTCCTTCATCGTCTCCTTCTCTTCCTCCTACTTATCTTTTTACTCCTCTCTTTTCACTCCTCCTCCTCCTCCATATTCTTCTTATCGTCTTTTACCCCTTCCTTCCTTCCTTCCTTCCTTCCTTCTTTCCTTCTTTCTTTCTTTTCATCCTCCTCCTCTTCGACTCTTCCATTTCCTCTTCCTCCCGATTCTTCCTCCCTCATCCTCCTCCTCCATCTTAATCTTCCCTTCCTCCTTCTCCTACTTCCCTTCCTCCTTCTCCCACTTCCCTTCCTCCTCCTCCTCTTTCACCCCAATCTTCCCTATATCTTCTCCTCCACGTCACTCCCTCCCTCCCCTCCACCTCCTTCCTCCCTCCTTCTTCCCTGCTTCCTGTGGGCTTCACCAGGGGAAGGAGGAGAGGATGGTGGAGGCGCTGGGGAAATCAAGGCAGGTGGTGCTGGTTCCTTGAGGACGGGGCAAGACACGGGGCGGGGCGGGGCGGGGGGAGGGGCAGCCAAGATTTGTGGGCGGGGCTCCTGATTTCCTCGACCCGCCCTGCTACTCTCTCTCTCTCTCTCTCTCTCTCTCTCTACTTACGTTTATCTTGTTCTCTTGTCTCCTCGTTATTCCTCTCTTTCTGTTCCTTTGGTTCGCATTCTTCTTTTTATCTCGGTTTTCCCCGTTTCTCTTCTTCTTCCTCTCTTCTTAGTCTTCCCCTCTTCTTCCTCTCCTCTCTTTTTCTTCCTCTCTTCTTCGACTCTTCCCCTCGTCTCATCTTCGTCCTGTAAGTGAGGATGGATTAGCGTTGATGTACAATTAATAGTAACGAAAGAGAAGCAAGAGAGAGAGAGATGATAAAACAGGGAAGAACGCCGGAGAAGAAGACAATTTACTGCGTTAGGTTATTGATGTTATTGGTCCTTATGTGTTACTGATGATAGATGTGTTATTGATGATGCATGTTGTATATGTGTTATTGATGATAGAGGTTGTTGTTTATGTGTTATTGATGTTAGTTGTGTTATTGATGATGTGTTATATAATGTGTTATTGATGATGTGTTATATAGTGTATTATTGATGATAGTTGTGTTATTGATGATGTGTTATATAATGTGTTATTGATGATAGATGTGCTATATAATGTGTTAGTCAATATAGATGTGTTATATAATACGTGTTAATCATGATCAAGTTGTAAACACTAGGTACCCATTTACAGCTGGGTGAACTGGGAGCGCCCGGGAGTCGAACCACCGACCACTGGAACAGGAGGCGAGCGCTGTTTCCACTCGACATATATGGTACGTGATGGTTAGGTTGTTACTGAGGAGGAAGAGAGGGGAGCAGAAGAGAGGGGGGTGGTGAGGGAAGGGGAGAGGTGGGGAGGAGGAAAGGGGAGTTGTAAGTAGGAAGGGGTGGTGAGGTAAGGGGGGAGGTGGGGAGGAGAAAGGGGCATCAGAAAGTGGGAGGGGGGGGGGAAGGGGCGGTGAAGTAAGGGGAGAGGTGGCGGCTAGAACAGGTAACGCACAGGTGAAATTATATATAACGCATTTTCATCAACGTAACATTGGTAACGTAGATCTAAATAAAATAAATGACGCATTGTTATAAACTATTGGTTATTAACGCGAGGGAAAGACTACCAGTAACGCATGAATATAATCTTAATATTTAGTAACGCATCGAAGGAATGAAGTTAACGCATTACTATAAATTGAAGACTAGTAACGCAGAGGAGAAATAACGCAACGTCTTGGTAACGGGTTGACAGCTAGGAGCTAAAGTAACGAGGGGTAACGGATCCATCAGTGTCTCGTTACAGTCGTCTACGAACTGAAGAAATGACATGGATGAAATATAACGGGAGAAGAGACAGACGGAGAATAAAGGAATAAGAGAGAGAAAGATAAGAGAGAGAAAGATAAGTAGAAGAGAGATAGAAACATAAGAGAGAGATGAATAAATAAATAAGAGAGAGAGAGAGAGAGAGAGAGAGAGAGAGAGAGAGAGAGAGAGAGAGGCAGTTAACCTTAAGCTGGGCCAGGGACGGGGTTGATGCACTTAACGTTGTAATAAGTTGATGTGTCAGCTCCCTCAACGCCTGCATAATTTACACCTCCTCTTCCCCACGTCTTAGGCGGCTTGCGTGGAGGAGGAGAGGGAGGGGAGGTATAGGGGAAGGGGGTGAGGTGGGGAAGAGGAAGGAGTGGTGGTGGGGAGGAGGAAGGGGTGGTGGGGTGAGGAGGAGGAAGGGGGGAGGTGGGGAAGAGGAAGGGGTGATGGGGTGAGGAAGGGGGAGGTGAGGAGGAAGGGGTGGTGGGGTGAGGAGAAGGAAGGAGCAGCCGAAGGTGAGAAAGGGGAGGAAGGGGTGGTAAAGGAAAGGGGAGATCTGGGGAGGAAAAGGAGAAGGAGGGTGAAAGGAGGAAGGTAGGGGGGATAGGGTATGAGTGTGTTAGGGTGTGTTAGTGGTACAAGACACAGGTAAAGGGCTGAAGAGAGGGAGCAGGTGCGTGAGATGGTAGTAGACAGTATTGTTGATATTAGTACTGTGTTGGAGGCCGTACTGCAACATTCCGTCACCAAGAGGTCGAGGAGGTCAGTGTGAGGAGGTCATCAGGATAGGTAGTGTGTATTTTATGGGGGGAAATATGTAGGAAATGTTTATAAAGTTTATGTATTTCTTTACCTTTCTAACCTAATCTGACCTGACCTGGCCTCATCTAACCTGACCTGGCCTAACCTAACCTAACCTAATCTGACCTGACCTGGCCTCATCTAACCTGACCATTGGCCTAACCTAACCTAATCTGACCTGACCTGGCCTCATCTAACCTGACCTGGCCTAACCTAACCTGACCTGGCCTAACCTAACCTAACCTAATCTGACCTGACCTGACCAAACCTAACCTAATCTGACCTGACCTGGCCTCATCTAACCTGACCTGGCCTCATCTAACCTGACCTGGCCTAACCTAATCTGACCTGACCTGGCCTCATCTAACCTGACCTGGCCTAACCTAACCTAACCTGACCTGACCTGGCCTCATCTAACCTGACCTGGCCTAACCTAACCTAATCTGACCTGACCTGGCATCATCTAACCTGACCTGGCCTAACCTAACCTGACCTGGCCTAACCTAACCTAACCTAACCTAATCTAATCTGACCTGACCTGGTCTCATCAAACCTGACCTAACCTAACCTAACCTAACATAAATAAGGTACAATTCGGCTATGTTATGGTGGTAAACGATGTCTTCAACAGAGCCAATTTTACCTTGAATGAAAAATGAATTCTAATAAAAAAAAAAAAATTACGATATTTGAAAAAAAAATTAAAGAGAAGGCAAAAAATATTCGTTACGTTGCTTTAATTTGATCACACACACACACACACACACACACACACACACACACACACACACACCATAACAACAGTAGTGTATACCAGAACTCGTCAAACCTCAACAGCAAAGACTTAAAGAAAACCCACTCAAGATAACCGTTCCCCGATCAGCTTAATACATGAATAACAAATAAGCTTCCTAAAACCTGACTGGAAGTGAGTGAGTGAGTTGAGTGAGTTGAGTGAGTGAGTGAGTTGAGTGAGTTGAGTGAGTGAGTGAATTGAGTGAGTGAGTGAGTTGAGTGAGTGAGTTGAGTGAGTGAGTGAGTGAGTGAGTGAGTGAGTTGAGTGAGTGAATTTGAGGGAGAGTGAGTGAGATGGGTTAGAAAGTTGAGTGAGTGAAAGAGATGGTTGGGTAAGGGTGTGAGTGAGTTAAGAGTGTGTGATTGAGCCAGTGAGTGAGATGGGTTAGAAAATGAGTGAGTGAATTGTTGAGTGAATGAGTTAGTGAGTGAAGTGAGTGAATAGAGGAAGAAGAAGAAGAAGAAGAAGACCGAAGAAGACCGAAGAAGCTGCATGGATATTGTACATATACTATTGGCTGGGTAACTGGGGAGAGTTGGTCTGCCCCAGGAAGATTATGTTGTACCATTTGACTTAACTTACCATCATGTGTCTTTGGGCAAGGTGGGGAGGTGAGGTAGTACTCTTGTAGATGGTATTGTTTTAGCTGTTTCTTAAGTCGTATTGTTTTTGGCTGTATTTGCTATATTTAATTCCTATTGTTTTGCTGTTATTAAGTCGTACTGTTTTGCTGTTATCATGTCGTATTGTTTTGCTGTTATTAAGTCGTACTGTTTTGCTGTTATCATGTCGTATTGTTTTGCTGTTATTAAGTCGTACTGTTTTGCTGTTATCATGTCGTATTGTTTTGCTGTTATTAAGTCGTACTGTTTTGCTGTTATCATGTCGTATTGTTTTGCTGTTATTAAGTCGTACTGTTTTGCTGTTATCATGTCGTATTGTTTGGTTGTTTTTGCTGTTTTTAAGTCTCATTGTTTTGCTGTTTCTTAGTCTTATTGTTTTGCTGTTTCTGCTGTTTTTTCAGGAGGGAGAGTGATGGGGAGTGAGGGGGGGGGGAGAAGGAGCGTGTTGGGGAGTAAGGAGGGGGGATTACTATCTCCCCTTCAACCATTTACAGCGCTTCCCTACCCGTCGCTGTTGTGGTGCTGCTGTTATCATCGTTTGCTGTTTTAACAACTTACTGCTGTGGCGGCTTGGTGCATAGGGGTGAGGGAGGGGAAAGGTGTTGGGAAAGGGGGTGAGAGAGGGGGAGGTGATGGGAAGAGTGGTCAGGGAGGGGGGGTGGTGATGGGAAGAGGAGTGAGAGAGGTGGGAGGTGATGGGTACAGGGGTGAGGGAAGGGGGCGCTGGGTGGTGGCAGTTGTGGGGTTTGGTGGTGGTGGGCGTGGCAGTAGGCGTTGTGGGCGTGGCAGTAGGCGTGGTGGGCGTGGTGGGCGTGGCAGTAGGAGGCAGTATTCAGCACCAGTGTTCCTCAGCGCCTCATGGGACTCTCCTCCATTATCTCTTTCTCACACACACACACACACACACACACACACACACACACACACACACACACTAATGTCTCCAGGAGTTTCGCTAGCCTTATGTCTGTTTACCAAGCCATATATCCATTTATCTAGTCATATGTCTAATTGTTTTTCTAGCCAAATGTATGTTTATCTAGCTATAAGTCTGTTAACATAGTCATAAGTCTTATATCTCGCCATATGTGTATTTACGTAGTCATATGTCTGTTTACCGAATCATAGGTTAGGTCAAGTCACGTTAGAATAGGCTAGTTAGGTCAGGTTAGGTCAGGACTAGAAGTAAGAGCTGCGTTCACTGATTAAAACAAAAACATCGACTTAAACCACTATTGGCTAAAACCTCCCAGGCTGAATACTGTCTGGTTATAATCCCAGATAATTAAAACATTCACCAACAGGACACACACCTGAGACGTGTACCTTATAGGCTAGAAAATGTTATAATAGTCTCTGTAACACCTACTGGACCCCAAACTCCGTAAGATAGGGAAACAATAATAATAATAATGATAATAATAATAACTTCAGACTAAACATTGCATGAATAACTTCTTGGAAAAAATAATAATAGTATAAGAGCCCAATCACTCCATACGTGTGGTTAACATACCACTACACTCACCTCCTCCTCCTTGCTCTGCCCTGCCCTTGCCCTACCCTACCCTACCCCTCCCCCACACGTAACCTCACCTCCGGGCGGGATCTGAACGGGGGCGGGACGGGAGGTAAGTTGTTAAGGAAACTCTTTTTAAGGTCATGAATAATGTGCGAGGAGGCCGAGTGAGGACACCCCCCCCCCCCTACCACTGTGCTCTACTCAACAATTACGATGCATTTTCTTCCCTAAAAGGATAAAAACGTCGCTCCCAAGTTGTCGACGGCTTGAATTAATTTTGGATTGTCGAAGGAAAGAGAGGGGAGGGGGTAGAGTGGGTGGGTGTGGGTGGGTGGGGGTGAGAGTGGGTAGGTGTGGGTGGGTGGGGGGTGAGGGAGAGTGGGGAGGTGGGGGGTGGGGAGGTGGTGGGTGGGTGGGTGGGGGTGAGGGAGAGTGGGGAGGTGTGGGTGGGTGGGGGGTGAGGGAGAGTGGGGAGGTGTGGGTGGGTGGGGGATGGGGGAGAGTGGGTAGGTGTGGGTGGGTGGGGGGTGAGGGAGAGTGGGTAGGAGGTGTGGGTGGGTGGGGGGTGAGGGAGAGTGGGGAGGTGTGGGTGGGTGGGGGTGAGGGAGAGTGGGTAGGAGGTGTGGGTGGGTGGGGGTGAGGGAGAGTGGGTAGGAGTTAAGGAGAGTGGGTAGGAGGGTATGGGGTGGGGTTGAGGGAGAGTGGGTCGGGGGTGAGGGTGGGTGGGGGTGAGGGAGGGAAGGGTGGGGGTGAGGGAGGGAGGAAAAGGCGACGAGATGTAATGGTATGACAGAGGGGTGTGTATATATAGGATGGGAGGGAGGGAGGGGGTGAGGGAGGGTAAGAGAGAGAGAGAGAAGTAAGGGAGGGAGTGAGAGAGAGAGAGAGAGAGAGAGAGAGAGGAGAAGGGGTGTACAGTATAATAGAGTGAGTTGTACTGCCCCATATTGTACTGTACATCACTAAAGATTACAAGTACACTTTATAGAGTACATGCATAATACTGTACTCGGTGAGGTCACGAATACGAGGAGAGTACTGTATACTGGTTGAGGGCTACTAGTACTCACACTAACCTTACTTTACGACAACTTCCACGATTACCTTTTGCACTTTACGTCAACCTCTACTCACTTTACGTCGAACCCTATTTACTTTACGTCGAACTTCACTTACTTTACGTCAAAATATCGTCAAACTCTACTCACTTTGCGGTAAACTACTCACTTTGTGGTAAACTCTACTCACTTTGCGGTAAGCTCTTCTCACTTTGCGGTAAACTCTACTCACTTTGCGGTAAACTCTTCTCACTTTGCGGTAAACTCTTCTTACTTTACGGTAAACTCTTCTCACTTTACGGTAAACTCTCCGAACTTAACGTCAAACTTTATGCTAATCACCACTAAGTTTACGTCAAACTCTACTGAACTTACTGTACGTAATTTTACATCATCTAGGCCACAAAGTCTGCTTTTAGCTACTACGTCACTTTACATAATATGTGTTAAACTTTACTGTGTGTATATTTGTATGTATGTATATATGTATGTATGTGTGTATGAGTATTTGGTGTAGTGTTTGTGTGTGTATTGTGTGTACTGTGTGTGTTTCTTTGTATGTATGAGCGTATGATATGAATATTTCTATGTATGTATGATTGTATATAACGTGAATATTCCCGTCTGTGTGTATGAGCGTATGGTATATGAGCACTTCTTTGTGAGTGAGTGGACGGGACCGTATGAGTGAATGGGCGGGTCGGACCGTGTGAGTGAGACCGTATGAGTGAGTGGTTGGGTAGGACCGTGTGTATGAATGAGTGAGTGAATGAGAAAGTGTATGAGTGAGTGGATGGGACCGTATGAGTGATTGAGTGAGTGTGGGACCATATGAGTGAGTATCTACCCTAACCCAGCCAGCCATCCAGCGTCTCTCACAAGGAAGGTGGTGCAAACAAATCAAGTTTTTATGAATAATGTCTCTTGGCTGGGAGCTCGTTGCCTCATATAAGATTCAGGATTGTCGCCAACAGATTCCTACTCCCTACAGAACGAGGCTGGTAAATATGTAAATGGCAGCTCGGCACCATCACCACCACCACCACCACCACCACCACGACGACGAGGATGATGATGGTGATGGTGGTGATGGTGATGGTGATAATGTGGTTGTACCTCTCTCACGTCTTCGCCACGGTATCGAGGTTAATTTTATTTGTGGGTTGTGCATTGTTGTTGTTGTTGTTGGGAGATGGGTGTATGGGAGAGAGGTGAAGGAGGATGGGGAGTGGAGGGTGGTGTGTGTGTGTGTGTGTGTGTGTGTGTGTGTGTGTGTGTGTGTGTGTGTGTGTGTGTTTTATGAGGGGAAAGAAGGGGAAACTTGGGGAAGGGAAGGAGGGGTGAGGGAGATGGAGGTGGGAAGGGTGGGTGGGAGTTTGTGTCTCGTGGGGAGTATATGGTGAGGTGTGGGGAGTGTATGGGGGAGATGAGGAGGGAGAGGTAAGACATAGATAGGGAGGGAAGGATGTTGAAAGGTTAAAGGGAAAGGAGGAAGAATAAAAAGACAAGGAGGGGAAGGAGGAAGAATAAGAAGGATGGGGAAGAATAAGAAGACAAGCAGAAGGAGGAGGAAGAAGAATAAGAAGAGGAGAAAGAAGACGAAGACAAGGAGGAGGAGGAGGAAGAAAGGTGGTACTCTTAAGTAAACAACCCAGACAGGTGTTGTGTGACTCTAGGAACATCATCAACAGGTGTCCAGTACTCTCTCTCTCTCTCTCTCTCTCTCTCTCTCTCTCTCTCTCTCTCTCTCTCTCTCTCTCTCTCTCTCTCTCTCTCCTTCTAATCCATCTATCCCCCCCTCTCTCCCTCCCCCGGTCTTCACCTACTCTCCATCCTTTAACCGCCCCTTCTCATCCCTCCCTCCTTCCCTTTCCCTCCCATCCTCACCCATCTATACCTCCCTGTCCCTCTCTCCTTCCCATCTCCTCACTTCATCCATCATCCTATCCTGTTCTTCTCGTGTCCATCATCATCATCATTGTTCTTCAGGTGTTATTTACTGTTTAGAGGCAGATCTTGTGGGGTCTCCTGAGGGTCGTGCAGTCTTCCCCTCGCCTACTGAGACATGCAGCATCTTCTCTCACTCTCTCTCTCTCACACACATTTCCTACGCTGCAGCTTTCCTCAGTCTCATTTTATTGGTATATTTTTCTGTGGAATTATTGTAGAGTGCGTGTTTCTGTGTGTCATACGCATGTCACATGTTTACTAGCCTGTGTCATACGCTTGTTACACGTTTACTAGTTCGTGTCATATGCTTGTTACACGTTTACTAGTTCGTGTCATATGCTTGTTACACGTTTACTAGCCTGTGTCATACGCTTGTTACACGTTTACTAGCCTGTGTCATACGCTTGTTACACGTTTACTAGCCTGTGTCATACGCTTGTTACACGTTTACTAGCCTGTGTCATACGCTTGTTACACGTTTACTAGCCTGTGTCATACGCTTGTTACACGTTTACTAGTTCGTGTCATACGCTTGGTACACGTTTACTAGTTCGTGTCATATGCTTGTTACACGTTTACTTGCCTGTGACAAACGCTTGTCACACGTTTATTAGCCTGTGTCATACGCTTGTCACACGTTTACTAGCCTTTGTCATACGCTTGTCACACGTTTACTTGCCTGTGTCAAACGCTTGTCACACGTTTACTTGCCTGTGTCAAACGCTTGTCACACGTTTACTTGCCTGTGTCAAACGCTTGTCACACGTTTACTTGCCTGTGTCAAACGCTTGTCACACGTTTACTTGCCTGTGTCAAACGCTTGTCACACGTTTACTTGCCTGTGTCAAACGCTTGTCACATGTTTACTAGCCTTTGTCATACGCTTATCACACGTTTACTTGCCTGTGTCATACGCTTGTCACACGTTTACTAGCCTTTGTCAAACGCTTATCACACGTTTACTTGCCTGTGTCAAACGCTTGTCACATGTTTACTAGTTCGTGTGATGTGATGTGATGTGGCGTTGTGAGAAGTGCTGGTTACAGGGACAGATACACGTTACAGTGAGAGATGTACAAGACATCTACAAGTTACAGTGAGAGACGTACAGGTTACGATGAAAGATATAGTGAGAGACGTACAGGTTACGATGAAAGATACAGTGAGAGACGTACAGGACACCGACAAGACGGGACAATCCAACATGTCACAACAAGTTTGGAAAGAAGTCGACGGTGTGTAGGGGAGGAGAGAGTTACCATGGCAACACACACACACACACACACACCCATACAAGTGTCGTACACAAGAGAGACAAATGAACCGGAAACAGTCGAATTCTCAGCCCGGCGGGGGGGGGGGGGGGGGGGGGGGGGGGGGGCAGGAAGTGATAGTGTGTGTCAGGCCTCTAGACACACACACACACACAACTCTCTCTCTCTCTCTCTCTCTCTCTCTCTCTCTCTCTCTCTCTCTCTCTCTCTCTCTCTCTACACTGTCATATATTTTGGTCAAGTAACTCAGTAGTGACACTATTACACCGAATCTTCAAGTGGTGAATACCTTATGTTCTCTGGGGGTGCGGTGGCCGAGTGGATACCTCTCTCCCCCTTTGTTCTAAAGGTCACTGGTTCGCAGTTATAGGGGCACTCCCAGTCCACCCAGCTGTAAACATGTACCTAACCTAACCTAACCTAACTTTACGGCTGCCTTTGTGAAGGCGGTCGAGTGTAGCGCCGACCAGTGTCCCCTTGAGTACCGAAGGCATACTGTAGTGTACAATTGGGCCCTTCAGGCGTATGGGGCCCCTCAGGCATATGGGGCGCCTTAGGCATATGGGGCGCCTCAGGCATATGGGGCCCCTCAGGCATATGGGGCGCCTCAGGCATATGGGGCCCCTCAGGCATATGGGGCCCTTCAGGCATATGGGGCGCCTTAGGCATATGGGGCGCCTCAGGCATATGGGGCGCCTCAGGCATATGGGGGCCCTCAGGCATATGGGGCGCCACTGAGACGAAGGTGGTGTGGTGGATCAAACTGTGTGTGTACTGTGGGCCCCTGTTGCTGTTATGACTGTTTCCTGATGTGTGTGTGTGTGTGTGTGTACTGTTACGGTGTTTACACGACAACAATGTGAGACAGGAAGTATGAGACGATTACAGCACCATACAAGAGCTTCATCATGACACACACACACTACCACCACCACCACAATAACAACAACAACCACAACAACAACAACCACAACCACAACCACAACAACAACACCAACAACAACATCATGCAACAAAAACATCATATAATAACAACAACAACAATAACAACAACATCATACAACAACACTGGACAGGAACAGCATCAGACGAACTAGACAACATCATTATCATCATCAGGGAGACGGAGGGGGAGGTGGGGGGGGGGGGCACAAGCTTGGCCTCCGTGTCTCGTGAGGAAAGAACATAATTACCTCAGCTGGGGGGAGAGGAAGGGGAGGGTTAATGGTTCAGGAAAGAGGGGTTGAGGAGGTGAGGGGAAAGGGGAAGAGGGGGTAGAAGGGGGTGAAGGGAGGTAGGAGGGGGTGAGGGGAGGTAGGAGGGGGTGAGGGGAGATAGGAGGGGGTGAGGGGAGGTAGGAGGGGGTGACAAGATGGTAATGGGAGGTACAGTAGGAAAGGGTGAATGAAGGTAGGAAAGGGTGAGGGAAGGGAGGGTAAGGGGAGGTAAGAAGGGAGGAAGGAAGGAAGGGGTATAATGTATCGCGTATTTATGCTGTATTTAAATTCTGTATCACGTTGTATTTTGTTGTATTTCA
Organism: Homarus gammarus; assembly: GCA_958450375.1. Classification (NCBI taxonomy): domain Eukaryota; kingdom Metazoa; phylum Arthropoda; class Malacostraca; order Decapoda; family Nephropidae; genus Homarus; species Homarus gammarus. Next base: position 1,651,126 of record CAUDMG010000786.1, on the reverse strand, counting down.
TTATTCATGTTGGTTAATAATTATTGTATTTGAAAGATTAATGTGTATTAAATAAATTGTTCTTCACTGACCAGTAATTTGCATGTTGTATTTTAATGTATTTATTATTATATTCACCAGCGGCTGTTGTATTAGTTTGTTGTAGTTGTGTTAATGTTTGATATGTTGTATTTTATCGTATAATTGAGTGCATTAGCGATTTTGTTGTATTTGTGTGTAATCTGTATAACTCACTCACTCACTCACTCACACACACACACACACACACACACACACACACACACATGGTGGGAAGGTAAGTGATAAAGAAGTATGTGTTAGGAGGAGGGAGAGAGTGAGAGAAATGGAGGGAGGGAATGAGGGAATAAAGGAAGTGGAGGGAGGGAGGGAAGTGGAGGGAAGGAATGGAGGGAAGCGACTCACATTTATCCTAGTAAACAGTTAATTCCCTCAGGTGTCGTACGAGTGGTCATCACCCCTCCTCTCTCTCTCTCTCTCTCTCTCTCTCTCTCTCTCTCTCTCACTAGTCATACAACATCTACAAGAACGTATTGAATAAACCGTATGAATGAAAGAATTGATATACCGTGTGAAAGAAAGACAATAACTAGGTTTGTTTTCCACAGTACTGTGCTTCGTCTACCATTCCCATATTTACAAAACGTTGAGGATACGACTCCTATATATGTTGTCAGATGTTCCACACACCTGTAATGATGTGTGAGGGAGGTATACCTGTGTGTTAATTTGTACAGGTGACTTGTGTGGTTTTACTTAAGAGAGTACACGTGGTTTAAGATGTTAGTTATTGAAGGGTAGTAATTCGTTATATAACATCAGTAATACCAGAATGCATTATAATAACAGCACCACCAAAATGCACAATAACAACACCAGATTGCACTATAACGTCACCAGAACGCACAATAACAACAGAACGCACAATAAGAACACCATAATGCACTATAACAACACCATAATGCACTGTAACAACACCAGAATGCACTATAACAACACCATAATGCACTATAACAACACCATAATGCACTATAACAACACCATAATGCACTATAACAACACCATAATGCACTATAACAACACCATAATGCACTATAACAACACCATAATGCACTATAACAGCACTAGAATGCACTATGACAACACCATAATGCACTATAACAACACCATAATGCACTATAACAACACCATAATGCACTATAACAGCACTAGAATGCACTATGACAACACCATAATGCACTATAGCAACACCATAATGCACTATAACAACACCATAATGCACTATAACAACAACACCATTTGGTTGTATTCTATTGATAGTGTGGATTGTTCGGGAGGTGACGAGTTATATTTTCGTCCACATTCACAACCTGTTATAACCCCCCATCACCCCCTCACAACCCATTCACACCTCCCTTCCCTTCAGACTCCCCTTTTCACCTCCACCCCCTCACAACCCCCTCACACCTTCCTCCCCCTCAACACCCTCTTCACCCCTCCTCTATCACCTTTCCGTGCCTCCCTCACCCCCCCCCCCCTCATACTTCACCCCCTCTCCCCTCCCCTTACTCTCCCCCTTCCTCATCCCACCTTGTCGTGTCTTAGTCGTCTAACAGTATGTCGTTCTGGTGGTCGCTATATTGTGGATATTATGTAAACGTGTTTCTGGGCAGCAATTTTTTTTTTCCAGTAATTCTTGGAGCTCTACAAACATGTTTTTTTTTTTTGGGCCTCGTGTGGAAAAAAAACACGGGTGTATATTTTTGTTCTCTCACCTGATCTGAAAAGTGGGTGGAGAATATTCACTGTTGGGTTCTGTTGTACACGTTGGTATCAGTATTGTGGTGAGGGGGAGGAACTCACTACGGCTTGTGGAGTGGTTGTGGTTAGTGGTGGTATTGGTGGTAAGTGATTGTTGGTGGTGGGATAGTGGTATTAGTGATGGTGGTGGTGGGTTGGTGGTGGTAAGTGGTTGGTAGTGGTGGTAGTAGGGGGTGGTGTTGTTGATGTTAGTTATGGTAAGTGGTGGTGGTAGATGATGGTGGTAGTAATAGTGGTAGGTGATGGTGGTAGTAATAGTGGTAGGTGATGGTGGTAGTAATAGTGGTAGGTGATGGTTATATTAGTGGTAAGTGGTGGCGTTGGTGGTAGTAATAGTGGTAGGTGATGGTGGTAGTAATAGTGGTAGGTGATGGCTATATTAGTGGTAAGTGGTGGTGTTGGTGGTAGTAATAGTGGTAGGTAACGACACATAACCCAATTGTATCTTTAGCTTCACGTAACGTAACCGAAGTTTATCGTAACTAAATTTAAAGGAACTTAAGGTAGGATAACTTAAAATGAACTTCATAACGTAACCTAAATACAGTATGACGTAACTCTTTCGTGACGTAATCTACACGTAACTTAACTTTACCGAAACGTACGTGACGTCACGTGAAAACAACATAACAGTTACAGTAGTTAGGAGCATATTACCTCGAACAACTGGAGCCCATTAACAAAACTTGTCCACCAGCAAGGATGTTAAGTGCAGTAGTTTATCACCTAACTCCTTAACTGCTTTATGAGGGCAGTTACTAGTACACTTTTCGGAGGCTATTTAAGGTGTCGTGTACGTCCAGGATATTCCAAGTCTCAATCTTGTCTGTCAGATAAAATTTTTTAAACAAATTCCAAATAAAAATATAACTTGCAAATATTAGTATCGTTTTTTTGTGTTTTTTCGGTGGGGTGGGGGGGGGGGGGGGGGGCTAAACCTCCAGTGTAAAACAATCATAAGGTCAGTACCGTTATATATATACTGTATCTATGTCGGAATTTTACCGACCGAAAAAAAAGGGTTGTGTGTAAAAAATCATAACTTAAATTACTTTTAATGTAGTCAAGAGTCATGGTGGTAATTCAATTTTAACTATAACAAAATTTGGTGCCTGCAACCTCTATCTCTTTCTCTATAAATCAACTTCCCTTGCCTCCCCCTCCCCTCCCCCTTCCTTCAATAAAGAATAAAATACCACAACAACAAATCCAGTTGCAGAAAGTCCCCAGAGAATGCATGACAACTTGTGAATAAAAGAATGTGCCAGACAAGGGCAGGTTGAAGTGAGCCTGCGCGCCAAAATTGGAAGAGCTTGCGCGCCAAAATTGGTAAGATGATCTGGAGAGCGCTGGAGTGCTGATGACGGTATGTGATTGGTGGAGAGCCGACCCCTTGCCTCATGGCTCCACCAATAGCGGCCTCGCCCTCCTCCTGCTTCATGTTTACGTCTGGGACCTCGGGCTTAGTATATTTTTTTCATTTCTTTCTGGTTTCTTGTACTCATGTATGTTTGAAGTCGAGTTTGTAGCGTGTTTTTGAGGGTTTTTATCAAGAGAGATTTACACATTTTTTAATTAATATATCGAAGGATGGGTTTCAGTTACACCTCCCCCCCCCCCCCCCCTAGTGGCTGTACATTAATGATGAGACAACGTGGTTCTTAATTGGGTTGTGATGCAGCATTATCCTCACCGTGATAGAGAATAACATACAAACTTAATGGATCAACGTCCGGGGGGGGGGGGGGGGGGGGAGGGGGGAATAGTTGTAATCACATCATAAAATATATAGTAAATAGGAAAGCTTAGTTTCAGAGATTTCAGTAAACGTGGGGTGGTGGAATTCCCCCCTCCCCCTTTTTTACCCTTCCCCTCCCCCCCTCTGTGGTACAACACATGCTCGTCCTCTCCCCCTTCCCCAACTCCACCCCATCCCCACCCCAGCAGGGAATACAGATTAGTCTAACCCAGCAACCTCTTCATGTCTAACCTTCCTGGACCCACATCATACAGCATTTTTTCCCCCCACCTCTGGATATAGTCTCCATCACTTGGGTCCCCTTACACGCTCAGGAAACTCTTACTCTTTTTTTTTTTTTTTTTTTTTGCTCTCTTCCTCTGCCATCCCACCAGTAGAAACTCGTAGTGGTAGAAAATGTAGTTTGTAGAAGGGAGTAGATCCAGGGAGATAATCTACTTTACCACGGAGGTCGGTAGTTGGCTGTTGTGTGACTCCTCTTGTTATTGCCTCTTCTGTTCTCATCGACTAATTGCTGTTATGTTTTCCCTTGTGAAATAACAATAACGGCAACAACAACAAAACGTAGTAGTAGTAGTAGTAGTAGTAGTGGTAGTAGTAGTAGTAGTAGTAGTAGGGGAACTAGATCTTCAGCCCCAAAGCCGAAAACGGTCGCAGATATTGCCTATGATTCAACAGTCACTGAATGCCGTGTAGATCTGCGGCTCAACTAAGTCAACACAGTTAGGGTAGCAAGTTTTGTATTAGGATATTTAATTTTTAAGGTAATATAATGGTGGCGAAGGTGTGGCTACTGGGGGAGGCTGGATCCCACGTTAAAAAAAGTAGTAGTAGTAGTAGTAGTAATAGTAGTAGTAGTCTAGTAGTCAGTTCCTGGAAGATACAACAGTTGTGAGGGTCGTCGGGGCTGGGTATGATAAGTCGGTGTTGTCGGCGTCAATTGCATTGTGATCGACTAATCACTATATCTTGATGAGGGACGGAGGAGGTGGTGGTGGTGGGCGGTCCTGGGGTGAGGGTGATGATGATATATGGGAGGTCGTCTGCTCCCTCCCTCCCTCCCTCATGGTCTCCCTGAGGTACGAGAGGGCTAAAGGGAGGGTAGTGAGGGAAGAGTCTTGTTACCTTACCCCCTATATTCTCCCTCCCTTCCCCACTTCTCCCTTACTTCTCCCTATATACCATTTGTCACACGTCATAGATTCCTGTTATCATGATTCAGTATCTTCTATGGTACACTTCTTGTTATTTTGTTGTTATCTTGTTATACTGACTGACTGGTGCTTGTTATCTTGTTAGGTTATAGATTATCTAGTTATCTTGTGGTTGTATGTAGTTAGTGTGATGTTCAGGTTGTTGTAAGTCACCTGATTAGTAAATAACAACACTGTATTTGGTTAACATTTTTACACTGTCACTCTTCATCATTACATCATAAAATACAAATACAGTAAATACAAGAAATTATAACACACATTAATTATATGTTGAAAAAAAATGTTAAATACTAAATGTTAATAAAAAAAAAATACTGGTGACTGAAATTATTAGACCGATATAGAGAGAAAGGTAAGAGGTAGTGGAAACTGAGGTATGTGGCCTCTGATTGGTGGAGAGGGGGTGGATGGTGTACCTGGCTGTGGTCTCTGATTGGTGGAGATGAGGGTGATGGTGTACCTGGCTGTGGTCTCTGATTGGTGGAGATGAGGGTGATGGTGTACCTGGCTGTGGTCTCTGATTGGTGGAGATGAGGGTGATGGTGTACCTGGTTGTGGTCTCTGATTGGTGGAGAGGAGGTGGATGGTGTACCTGGTTGTGGTCTCTGATTGGTGGAGAGGAGGGTGATGGTGTACCTGGTTGTGGTCTCTGATTGGTGGAGAGGAGGTGGATGGTGTACCTGGCTGTGGTCTCTGATTGGTGGAGAGGAGGGTGATGGTGTACCTGGCTGTGGTCTCTGATTGGTGGAGAGGGGATTGATGGTGTACCTGGTAGTGGCCTCTGATTGGTGGAGATGAGGGTGATGGTGTACCTGGCTGTGGTCTCTGATTGGTGGAGAGGAGGGTGATGGTGTACCTGGTTGTGGTCTCTGATTGGTGGAGATGAGGGTGATGGTGTACCTGGCTGTGGTCTCTGATTGGTGGAGATGAGGGTGATGGTGTACCTGGCTGTGGTCTCTGATTGGTGGAGATGAGGGTGATGGTGTACCTGATTGTCGCCTCACAACGGCTTCACTTGAGTGGTTGGATCACCTGAAGATTAAGCCCTCCCAGCTTAATTCACCTCGGGGTTACTTTAAGTTAGGGTAGGGTAAGGTAGATTAGGTTAGGTTAGGTTTGGGTAGATGTGGTTAGGTTAGGTAAAGCTTTTAGGCTAGGTTGTAAGGTTAGGATTGGTTAGATTAAGCTGTAAGGTTAGTTTAGGTTAGAATTTAAGGTCAAATATATAAATGTACATGTGAGGTAAACAGTATATGTCAGTACAGTAGTTGATGTGTTCTAAAGAGAGAGAGTTTGGTCACAGATGAAAAAAGAAAAAAGAAAAATGTATTCATCGACGAACAGTATTGTGTATATATCAGAATTGAGCTCTGGAGGACCGTCACTGATCCATTTTGTTTTGTAATAGAGAAGGACATTGGTAAGGACATGGGTCAGTGGTGTGGTGTGGTCAGTGGTGTGGTGTGGTGTGGTCTGTGGTGTGGTGTGGTCAGTGGTGTGGTTATATGGTCAATTTTGTGGTTGTATGGTCAGTGGTGTGGTCGTCTTGAAGTCAATATTGTGGTCGTCTTGATGGTAATAGTGTGGTCAGTAGTTTGATTCACTGACCAGATCCTTTCACTGTATGAGCTGACCTGACCCACCCTGCCCCTCCCTTCCACATCCTCCCACTCCGTCCTACCACACCCATTTCCTACCCCTCCTTCCTACCACATCTTTTCCCTCCCCCTCTTTCCTACCACACCCTTTCCCTCCCCCTCTTTCCTACCACACCCTTTCCCTCCTCCTTCCTACCACATTCATTCCCTCCCCTCTTTCCTATCACACCCTCCCCCTCCTCCTTACTACCACACCCTTCCCTTCTCCCCCCCCCCCTCCCCAACACACTCTTCCTCTCCCCTCCACACCCCACCTTAGGTTAGGTTAGTCGTCAGGTGAAATAATTTGGGGGTGGGAGGGCGAATCTTCAGGTTATGGTAATTATACATACATACATACATACATACATACATACATACATGACCATAATTACCGAAAGCCAGAGATGTTAAAGACCCTTAAGCTAAAGCAGAGAAACACCGTCCCAAAATGGCGGCAAAATCATACCGAGACTTTACCTTGACCTGATAGTCACTCGACACTCGTTAGGGTAGACGGTCATTGGGGCTGATTTTTTTATTTATATATATTTTTTTTTTAAGGATATGTGTTTATTTTGTACTTGTAAACGCGCGTCAATATGAATAATTTAATGTTTTACTAAATGGATAAACGGCAGGAATGGAACTAATGAACGCTGCCAGGCCGAAATATATCCTCAGTCGTTGTGTTGTCGTAGCAGTTCACCTTCGGGTTTTATTTTTTAATTTAATTTAGTGGAGAACAAAGATTTATTTTTATTGATTTAGATTGTGAGGCTAAAAAGACACTTGTATATTTATGTAGGCCTATATACAAACCAACCTATAAAAATTTAGAATATTTGTATAGTTATTTACCGTTTATTAATGAATTATTTTGTAGAATCATTATAGATAATTATATAATACCGGCTACTGATAATATAATGTAAATCCTTCTATAATATTGATAATTTTCCTGATAATTTGTTGAGTAATGACATAGCAGTTTATAAGACTTCTTTTCTCGGTATAGTTTTTATAATCGGGCTTTTAATGTTATTTTTATTATTCACTGTCCGTAGATGTCCGTAGATACCTGTAAGAATAATGTCTGGTCCATATTTGTTCCTTAGGGATAATATATGGTTCATCGGTGTCCGTAGAAATGTCTCGTCCTTGTCAGTAGAAAGAATGTCTCGTCCTTGTCAGTAGAAAGAATGTCTCGTCCGTAGAAATAAAGTTGTCCGTATATCTCCTTAGAAATAATATATGGTCCATGGATGCCCGTAGAAATTAAATCTTTTCCATCAATGTTCGTAGAGTAATATCTTTAGCTACTTTATATATATATCCCGTCCGTAGATGTCGTAAAATTTATATAACACCGTCCGTAGATGTAGCAAAATTTATATAACACCGTCCGTAGATGTCGCAAAATTTATATAACACCGTCCGTAGATGTAAGAAAACTTATATAACACCGTCCGTAGATGTCGTAAAATTTATATAACATCGTCCGTAGATGTAGGAAAACTTATATAACACCGTCCGTAGATGTCGCAAAATTTATATAACACCGTCCGTAGATGTAAGAAAACTTATATAACACCGTCCGTAGATGTCGCAAAATTTATATAACACCGTCCGTAGATGTAGGAAAACTTATATAACACTGTCCGTAGATGTAGGAAAACTTATATAACACCGTCCGTAGATGTCGCAAAATTTATATAACACCGTCCGTAGATGTAGCAAAATTTATATAACACCGTCCGTAGATGTCGCAAAATTTATATAACACCGTCCGTAGATGTCGCAAAATTTATGTATCACCGTCCGTAGATGTAGGAAAACTTATATAACACCGTCCGTAGATGTAGCAAAATTTATATAACACCGTCCGTAGATGACGCAAAATTTATATAACACCGTCCGTAGATGTCGCAAAATTTATATAACACCGTCCGTAGATGACGCAAAATTTATATAACACCGTCCGTAGATGTAAGAAAACTTATATAACACCGTCCGTAGATGACGCAAAATTTATATAACACCGTCCGTAGATGTAAGAAAACTTATATAACACCGTCCGTAGATGACGCAAAATTTATATAACACCGTCCGTAGATGTAGCAAAACTTATATAACACCGTCCGTAGATGTAGGAAAACTTATATAACACCGTCCGTAGATGTCGCAAAATTTATATAACACCGTCCGTAGATGTAGCAAAATTTATATAACACCGTCCGTAGATGACGCAAAATTTATATAACACCGTCCGTAGATGTAAGAAAACTTATATAACACCGTCCGTAGATGTCGCAAAATTTATATAACACCGTCCGTAGATGACGCAAAATTTATATAACACCGTCCGTAGATGTCGCAAAATTTATATAACACCGTCCGTAGATGTAGCAAAATTTATATAACACCGTCCGTAGGTGTAGCAAAATTTATATAACACCGTCCGTAGATGTCGCAAAATTTATATAACACCGTCCGTAGATGTAAGAAAACTTATATAACACCGTCCGTAGATGACGCAAAATTTATATAACACCGTCCGTAGATGTAGCAAAATTTATATAACACCGTCCGTAGATGTAGCAAAATTTATATAACACCGTCCGTAGATGTCGCAAAATTTATATAACACCGTCCGTAGATGTAGCAAAATTTATATAACACCGTCCGTAGATGTAGCAAAATTTATATAGCACCGTCCGTAGATGTAGCAAAATTTATATAACACCGTCCGTAGATGTAGTAAAATTTATATAACACCGTCCGTAGATGTAGTAAAATTTATATAACACCGTCCGTAGATGTAGTAAAATTTATATAACACCGTCCGTAGATGTAGTAAAATTTATATAACACCGTCCGTCAGTATCGCTAAAAATTAAGATTCATGGGAGTCGTTGAGTGTGTGTGTGTGTGTGTGTGTGTGTGTAAATCTTCATCCCTATTTAGTAATGACGTATAATTGGCTTGTTAACTTACGTCTGTGTGAATGTCTATCTATCTATCTATCTATCTGTCATCCTCTCGTCTGTGTTGACTGTTTATCTGTCTATTTAACTGTCCATCATATTCCGTCTACCTCTTCCTGTCTCACTCTCACTCTCTCACTCCAGGGAACCAAAGCCTCCATCTCTCTCAAGTCCCAAAGGAGGAAGCCTCTCTGAAAACTAAACTTTGTTGCGTCTCATAATCTCTGAGTGACTAAGTGCCCCCCGCTAATCCAGGTCCCCATGTTCTGTGGGCTTCTGTTTCCCTTGTTCTATGAGCTTTGTTTACTGTGTTCTATGAGTGGTGTTTCCCGTGTTCTATGAGTGGTGTTTCCCGTGTTCTATGAGTGGTGTTTCCCGTGTTATAAGAGACGCGTATCCCGTGTTTTCTGAGTCGTGTTCGAGTCAGGTGTCGTGTATGTGAATTATTTCGTTTTAAAAGTAAAACCAAAAAAAAATAGGTTAAGTCAAATATTTATTTTACTTATTTTAAAACAGGTTAAAGGTTTTCTGCGTATTTAATATAAATTTTTATGTTTTTTTTAAGTAGCTACAAAAATTTTCTTCGGTTTTAATATGTAATTTGTTTTCTTATTATTTGGAATAATTAATTTTTCCTTGAATTTAAAACAAAGTGCAACGTCTTCCTGCTAACACCCGGTACAACCTATTCTGTATTTTAAACAAAGTATAGCTCAGTGACCCCCTATTCCCCTCCCTCTTCTCATTTTCTCTCAATCTCCCTCTGCATTAAACATTCCCTCATCCTTAACTTAACTCCCATGGTGATATTTTTACATTCTTTTTAATACCGTAAGAGAAAAGAAAAAAAATAACTAGGCCTACTACCCCAAGTGGTCTATAGCCTACTCCCAGGCCTCATTTGTTATGGTCACTTATGAACTATATCTACATTAATGATGATATCCTTAATAAGTCAGTGTCCCCTTGTGGTGGTCACGTTTTCTGTGGGTCTCGTCTTGTTCGTGTCTAAAACAGGTGTTAAATTAGTTTGTTTTTTCAATTGATGATGACTTAGGTATTTTTATTGAGAGGTTATTAAGATTTTGTAAGGATGTAGTGCTATGACACACACACACACACACACACACACACACACAAAGTTACCATTTTGGTCTAATTGTTATTTTCTTTTGTTTAATGTATCCAATAACTTATGTATTTATTTTCTCTCTCTTTCTCTCAAACACAAACACTGTAATTATTTATTCATTCAACTGTATATTAATTTCATATCTTGGTAAATTGCAGGTGCGGCGACCCTTTGAATAATAAACACCAGATGATAGCCGTGTCAGGTAAGGTAACTCTCTCTCTCTCTCTCTCTCTCTCTCTCTCTCTCTCTCTCTCTCTCTCTCTCTCTCGTAACAATAAATACTTTGTCTAAACTCCTCCTTGGCTGTTCATCAATGTTATCATAATACCTAATATACACAGCTGTCGAGGTCCTACACACGCCTACCCTCTGATAATTTTTCACAACTGCTAAGACCAATTGTAGGGAGTAATTACTGTACAGCTGCTCTGGTTGTTTGGGAAGTCATCATAGCGATTGGCCAGGTCATGACAGGAATTTACGCCATCAACTCTGTGCTGTTGTTGAAGTCATTGTATGTTTCCATTTATAATGAGGTTAAGGTGTATGACGTCACAATTACGCTTACTTATGTACCATCTGTCGAGAGAAGGATGGTTGTATGTACCATCTGTCGTGAGAAGGATGGTTGTATGTACCATCTGTCGTGAGAAGGATGGTTGTATGTACCATCTGTCGTGAGAAGGATAGTTGGGTGTACCATCTAACGTGAGAAGGATGGTTTTATGTACCATCTGTCGTGAGAAGGATAGTTTTATGTACCATCTGTCGAGAGAAGGATAGTTGTGTGTACCATCTGTCGTGATAAGGATAGTTGGGTGTACCATCTAACGTGAGAAGGATGGTTGTGTGTACCATCTAACGTGAGAAGGATAGTTGTGTGTACCATCTAACGTGAGAAGGATGGTTGTGTGTACCATCTGTCGTGAGAAGGATGGTTGTATGTACCATCTGTCGTGAGAAGGATAGTTGGGTGTACCATCTGTCGTGAGAAGGATAGTTGTGTGTACGATCTGTCGAGAGAAGGATAGTTGTGTGTACCATCTGTCGTGATAAGGATAGTTGGGTGTACCATCTAACGTGAGAAGGATGGTTGTGTGTACCATCTAACGTGAGAAGGATAGTTGTGTGTACCATCTAACGTGAGAAGGATGGTTGTGTGTACCATCTGTCGTGAGAAGGATGGTTTTATGTACCATCTGTCGTGAGAAGGATGGTTGTATGTACCATCTGTCGTGAGAAGGATGGTTGTATGTACCATCTGTCGTGAGAAAGATAGTTGTGTGTACCATCTGTCGTGAGAAGGATGGTTGTATGTACCATCTGTCGTGAGAAGGATAGTTGTGTGTACCATCTGTCGTGAGAAGGATGGTTTTATGTACCATCTGTCGTGAGAAGGATAGTTGTATGTACCATCTAACGTGAGAAGGATAGTTGTGTGTACAATCTGTCGTGAGAAGGATGGTTTTATGTACCATCTGTCGAGAGAAAGTATAGTGAAAATATAGTATGGTAGTGAAGATATAGTGTAGTAGCTGTGGTATAGTGAAGTTATAGTGTATGTACTGTACTGTACCATAGTGTCGTGGGCAGGGAATATTTTCATCGTGTCCGGCATAAAAAAGGGATTATTTTACATCCCATCTGACGTTAATAAGGATATTTCCCCACCAGACTCATAAAAACAATCAATAACTCCTGATTGTGAAGGACAGGCGAAAGAGAATGAACAGGATACAATGATAAAGAAGAAGAAGAAAACGAAAAGAAGAAGAAGAGAAAATAACAAGAATCTTGATAATTGATTCTGAATTAGTGAGCCGAGACGGTAAACATTAATCTGTAACACGGAACTAACATAGAAAGTTGACTTATTTGTGTTTGTGATGGTGTTATAGAAATGAGTTAATTTTTATTGTCAAAGTAAACAAGTGGTTTATAGGAGGGTGAACGCGTAATAATAATGGTGATGGTTAGCAGTAATGATAATGATGATAATGATAACGACAACAAGGTCAACCGTATCATTACACACACACATACATACATATAAACTCACCTGTATCTACCTGTTCCGTGCAGTGATGTGTGTATATAGTGTATGTTGTATATATATTTTGTATAGTGCGTAATATATATTGTATGTATGATTTTTATGTTGTTTGTGTGTGTGTGTGTATAGCGGTGTATATTGTGTGTATGTTCAACTGATTTTACGGGAGACACGAGAAGAGTGTATAAAATTTATGAGTAAGACGAACAGACACAACACAGGAGGAGGTGGTGGAGTAGGAGGAGGAAGAGGTGAAGGAGGAGGTGGTGGAGTAGGAGGAGGAAGAGGTGAAGGAGGAAGTGGTGGAGTAGGAGGAGGAAGAGGTGAAGGAGGAGGTGGTGGAGTAGGAGGAGGAAGAGGTGAAGGAGGAGGTGGTGGAGTAGGAGGAGGAAGAGGTGAAGGAGGAGGTGGTGGTGGAGGAGGAGGAAGAGGTGAAGGAGGAGGTGGTGGAGTAGGAGGAGGAAGAGGTGAAGGAGGAGGTGGTGGTGGAGGGGACGATGAGTAGGAGGAGGAAGAGGTGAAGGAGGAGGTGGTGGAGTAGGAGGAGGAAGAGGTGAAGGAGGAAGTGGTGGAGTAGGAGGAGGAAGAGGTGAAGGAGGAGGTGGTGGAGAAGGAGGAGGAAGAGGTGAAGGAGGAGGTGGTGGAGGAGAGGACGATGAGTAGAAGGAGGAAGAGGTGAAGGAGGAGGTGGTGGAGGAGAGGACGATGAGTAGGAGGAGGAAGAGGTGAAGGAGGAGGCGGTGGAGGAGAGGACGATGAGTAGGAGGAGGAAGAGGTGAAGGGGGAGGAGGTGGAGGAGAGGACGATGAGTAGGAGGAGGAAGAGGTGAAGGAGGAGGTGGTGGAGTAGGAGGAGGAAGAGGTGAAGGAGGAGGTGGTGGAGGAGAGGACGATGAGTAGGAGGAGGAAGAGGTGACGGGGGAGGAGGTGGAGAAGGAGGAGGTTGAGGAGGAGATGATGGTGGTGTTGGAGCAGGAGGTGGAGAAGATTGAGGTGGAGGAGAAGGAGGAGGTGGTGGTGTTGGAGCAGGAGGTGGAGAAGATTGAGGTGGAGGAGAAGGAGGAGGTGGTGGTGGAGATGATGGTGGTGTTGGAGCAGGAGGTGGAGAAGATTGAGGTGGAGGAGAAGGAGGAGGTGGTGGTGTTGGAGCAGGAGGTGGAGAAGATTGAGGTGGAGGAGAAGGAGGAGGTTGAGGAGGAGATGATGGTGGTGTTGGAGCAGGAGGTGGAGAAGATTGAGGTGGAGGAGAAGGAGGAGGTGGTGGTGGTGGTGGTGGAGGAGGACGAGGAGAAGAAGGAGTAGGTTAAGAAGGAGGAAGGAGGTGGTCTCCATTCCACTCTTCTACGCCAAGGGAGCCGCCGCCCCGCCAGGTCCAGGGGTCACACCAGAGGTCATCAAAAAATGACCCAGTCTCACCTCGTACGCCCGCATGTCCCCCCCCCATCCCCCCCTCCCCCCCCCCCCCCGTCGGGAAAAAGGAAAAATAAAAAAGGATAAAGAGGCAAAGGAAGACAGTCCACCATCCTCTTCTTCTTCCTCCTCCTCCCCTCCCCTCCCCTCCCCTACCTTACCCTTCCTTCCTTCTACCCCCTTTCCCCTCCCCTATCCACCTCCCCTCCAGCCCCCACCCCCCCTTAAAAAAAATGTACACTACGTGAGGAGAGAGTATCGTAAAACGCCTAGTGGTGGGGGGAGGGGGAGGGAGGGGGGAGGGGAGGGGGGAATGGGGACAGTCGCTCTTTTTAAAAAAACCTTTACCGTAGAAACTATACAATGAGGGGGGCAAAGTGTAGAGGGAGGGAGAGAGAGGGATGTAGAGAGATGGAGTGGGTGAAAGAGGGATGTAGAGAGAGGGAGAGAAAGAGATAGAGAGGGTGTAGGAGTAGAAAGAGGGAGGCAGATAAGGAGATACGACGAGAGGTAGGGAAAGGGAGAGAGAACGGTAGGGAGAATGAGAGAGAGAGAGAGAGAGAGGGTTGGTTAAGTCGCGTACACAGACCTACTCCAGGTGATCATGAAACATATGCGAGGGAGGCAGGTGCGACAGATGGCGGGGTCTTGTCCGCCCCCGTGTCCACACTCACACACTACTAATACCTAAAAATGATCGAAAAGCGTATTTACCAGGGGACACGGAACACCCTATTAAGTATGCGAGGGGTGGGGCTGGTGTGTGTGTGTGTGTGTGTGTGTGTGTGTGTGTGTGTGTGTTGAATTGTGTTTTTTTTGGGGGGTAGTACGTTTTGTGGTGAGTGATTGTGGTTGTGATGAGTGGTTGTGGTGAGTGGTGAGTGTGGTTGTGGTTGTGGTGAGTGGTGAGTGGTGGTGAGTGGTGGTGGTTATGGTGAGTGGTGAGTGTGGTTGAGGTGAGTGGTGGTGGTTGTGGTGGTGGTTATGGTGAGTGATGAGTGTGGTTGTGGTGAGTGGTGGTAGTTGTGGTTGTGGTGGTGGTTGTGGTGAGTGATGAGTGTGGTTGAGGTGAGTGGTGGTGGTTGTGGTGAGTGATGAGTGTGGTTGTGGTGAGTGGTGGTAGTTGTGGTGAGTGGTGGTGGTTGTGGTGAGTGATGAGTGTGGTTGAGGTGAGTGGTGGTGGTTGTGGTGAGTGGTGGTGGTTGTGGTGAGTGGTGGTGGTTGTGGTGAGTGGTGAGTGTGGTTGAGGTGAGTGGTGGTGGTTGTGGTGGTGGTTATGGTGAGTGATGAGTGTGGTTGAGGTGAGTGGTGGTGGTTGTGGTGAGTGATGAGTGTGGTTGTGGTGAGTGGTGGTGGTTGTGGTGAGTGGTGGTAGTTGTGGTGAGTTATTCACTGTTCGCTGTTCCTTATTGACATTTTGTTGATTGTTATTCACTGTTCGCTGTTTATTATTTACTGTTCGTTGATGGTTAGTCACTGTTCGTTGATCGTTATTCACTGTTCGCTGTTTATTATTCACTGTTCGTTGATGGTTAGTCACTGTTCGTTGATCGTTATTCACTGTTCGCTGTTTATTATTCACTGTTCGTTGATGGTTAGTCACTGTTCGTTGATCGTTATTCACGGTTCGCTGTTTATTATTCACTGTTCATTATTCAGTGTTCGCTGATCGTTATTCACTGTTTGTTGATCGTTAGTCACTGTTCGTTGATCGTTATTCATGGTTCGCTATTTGTTAGTCACTGCTCGCTGATCGTTAGTCACTGTTTGTTGATCGTTAGTCACTGTTCGTTGATCGTTATTCACGGTTCGCTGTTCGTTATTCACTGTTAAATGTTCGTTGATCGTTATTCACTGTTCTTTGATTATTATTCATTGTTATTCATTATTTACTGTTCACACTTCGTTGTTCACTTCACGTTTCATTATTCACTGTCTATCGTTCATTATTCACTGTCTATCGTTCATTATTCACTGTTCACTGCTCATGAATCACGATCCGTTGTTTATTAATCACTGTTCACTGTCCGTTGTTCATTATTCACTGTTTATTGTCCGTTATTCATTGTTCACTGTCTGTTGTTCATTGTTCACTATCCTTTGTTCATTGTTCACTGTCCGTTGTTCATTGTTCACTATCCTTTGTTCATTGTTCACTGTCCGTTGTTCATTATTCACTGTTCATTGTCCGTTGTTCATTGTTCACTATCCGTTGTTCATTGTTCACTATCCTTTGTTCATTGTTCACTGTCCGTTGTTCATTATTCACTGTTCATTGTCCGTTGTTCATTGTTCACTATCCGTTGTTCATTGTTCACTATCCTTTGTTCATTGTTTTTTGTCCGTTGTTCATTATTCACTATCCGTTGTTCATTGTTCACTATCCTTTGTTCATTGTTCACTGTCCGTTGTTCATTATTCACTGTTCACGATTCATAAATCTACGGACATATGTGGACGGATTTCACTGTCCTTGTCTTCACTGGTGTCAAGACGTGTGTTTGTAAGTGTTAAGTATAAGTATAGCCGTAAAGTGAGTTATTATGAGTTTATAAGTGTTAAGTATAAGTATAGCCGTAGAGTTATTATGAGTTTGTAAGTGTTAAGTATAAGTATAGCCGTAGAGTGAGTTATTATAAACTTGTAAATATAAGTATAATTGCTCATGAGTTCTTAGTAGATTGGAAACTGTATACTGTACTTCCATGGTCTATGTATACCGTATACTGTACCTGCATCGTTATACACATACTGAACTGTATACCTGCATTGTCTATACAGTATACATTTACTTACCAAATTGATTGTAAATTTTTGTGATGATTTTGATGTATTATTTATTATTATTGTTATTATTATTATTTTTATTATTATTATTATTATTGTTATTATTATTATTATTATTATTGTTATTATTATTATTATTATTATTATTGTTATTATTATTATTATTATTATTATTATTATTATTATTATTATTATTGTTATTAATCATACTCCCTGACGCAAAATTTCAATGATTTGTGAATTTGGGGTAAAACATGTGAAAAATATCAACAGTTGTGTGTGTGTGTGTGTGTGTGTGTGTGTGTGTGTGTGTGTGTGTGTGTGTGTGTGTGTGTGTGTGTGTGCGCGTGTGTGTGTGTGCGTGTGTGTGTGTGTGCGTGTGTGTGTGTGTGCGTGCGAGCCTGTGTTTACCTGGCATGTGATATATATTTTTGAAAGTTTCTCTCTGGAATATATCAACAAAATTTACAATATATTATTTGGTATTATATATTTTTTCCCTGTTGGTTAATTTTTTCTCGAAAGTAAACGTAAAATTATATGTTTTTTGAGGGGAAAGGAATATGTCTTTTAGATATATATCCCCCCCCCCCCCCCCAATCTTTTCTGGAAGCTGTTTTTAAAGGCGTTGATGATTTTTTCTTCTCAAGGAAAAGTTTCGAAGGAAATAATGAAAAAAAAAAATATGAACGTGTCTGGGGAGAATTATTTTGTTTCTTATTGTGGTTGAGGATATTATCAACACAGTTAGTGAACCTTCTGTTAAAGATCTACTGGCTTTGGTAACCAGCTGCTGTCCTTGATAACCAGTCACTGTCCTTAGATAACCAGCTACTGTCCTTATATAACCAGCTGTTGTCCTTGATAACCAGCCACTGTCCTTAGATAACCAGCTGTTGTCCTTAGATAACCAGCTACTGTCCTTGGTAACCAGCTGCTCTCCTTAGATAACCAGCCACTGTCCTTGGTAACCAGTTGCTGTCCTAAGATAACCAGCTACTGTCCTTGGTTACCAGTTTCTGTCTGAGTCAACTACCTGCTGAGTCAATCATTTGCTGAGTCAACCATCTGCTGTCCAAGTCAACCACCTCTGTCCAACTCAACCATCTGCTGTCCAAGCCAACCATCTGCTGTCCGAGTCAACCACCTCTGTCCAACTCAACCACCTGCTGTCCAAATCAACCACCTGCTGTCCAAGTCAACCACCTGCTGTCCAACTCAACCATCTGCTGTCCAAGTCAACCATCTGCTGTCCAAGCCAACCATCTGCTGTCCAAGCCAACCATCTGCTGTCCAAGCCAACCATCTGCTGTCCAAGTCAACCACCTGCTGTCCAAGTCAACCACCTGCTGTCCAAGGCAACCACCTGCTGTCCGAGTCAACCACCTGCTCTCCGAGTCAACCACCTGCTGTGGAAAATTATTAAACCCATTCTATTGGAAATATACTCCAAGGACTCTCGCCTTTTCCTCCCTCGACACCAGCTGTAATAAAAAAACACCTTTTCGAAACATTCTTCAAGAAATTCACATCATTTTTTTCCCAGCCATGATCAGGCAAAAAGCACAAAAGAAATCCCTCTCACCAAAACAATGTCTCTCTCACTCTTTTGTGTGTTTTTTTTTTTGTTTTTTCTTCGAGTAAGTCTTTTGTTTTGTTTACTTGGTTTTATTTGAGGCCCTGACGAGAAAAATATCCTTGTTCTCAGTGTCGGGAATATGATAGTAGCTGGTATGTGGCAGCTTCCGGTTGTGTACAGTACAGTTATGTTGGCTCTTGTTGGTTTATACACGTAAATGATCATAATAATAACAACAATAACACTAATATAACATAAACCACGAAAACAACAACTTTAGCGATAATGATAACAGGAAAAAAAAGGCGACAATAATAACAATACAAACAAAAACCACAAAATCGAAAACCACAACAACCTGTGCTGTCCATGTATGTTGTATACCTGTGTTGTATATGTGTGTTGTATACCTGTGTTGTATATGTATGTTGTATACCTGTGCTGTCTATGTATGTTGTATACCTGTGTTGTATATGTATGTTGTATACCTGTGCTGTCCATGTGTGTTGTATACCTGTGTTGTATATGTATGTTGTATACCTGTGCTGTCTATGTATGTTGTATACCTGTGCTGTCTATGTGTGTTGTATACCTGTGCTGTCTATGTATGTTGTATACCTGTGCTGTCTATGTATGTTGTATACCTGTGCTGTCTATGTGTGTTGTATACCTGTGTTGTATATGTATGTTGTATACCTGTGCTGTCTATGTATGTTGTATACCTGTGCTGTCTATGTATGTTGTATACCTGTGCTGTCTATGTGTGTTGTATACCTGTGCTGTCTATGTATGTTGTATACCTGTGCTGTCTCTGTATGTTGTATACCTGTGCTGTTTATGTATGTTGTATGTTTGTAAGTCGGTGTGAATGCTGAATCAGTGTGTACTCTTACGACGACTTTACTGAATATCTTATCTTATCTGTTTATCCGTCTGTGGATCTATCTATCTATCTGTCTGTCTGTCTATCTATGCCTATCTGTCTGCCTGTCCCTAGCTACAAGAGTGGAACCACACACACACATACACACACACACACACCCACCCAGAGCTACAGAAGGGGCACCACACACACACACCCAGAGCTACATAAGGGGCACCACACACACACACCCACAGCTACAGAAGGGGCACCACACACACACCCACCCAGAGCTACAGAAGGGGCAACACACACACACACACCCAGAGGTACAGAAGGGGCACCACGCACACACACCCAGAGCTACAGAAGGGGCACCACACACACACACCCACAGCTACAGAAGGGGCACCACACACACACCCACCCAGAGCTACAGAAGGGGCAACACACACACACACACACAGAGCTACAGAAGGGGCACCACACACACACACACCCAGAGCTACAGAAGGGGCACCACACACACACACCCAGAGCTACAGAAGGGGCACCACACACACACACCCAGAGCTACAGAAGGGGCACCACACACACACACACCCAGAGGTACAGAAGGGGCACCACGCACACACACCCAGAGCTACAGAAGGGGCACCACGCACACACACAGCTACAGAAGGGGCACCACACACACACACACCCAGAGCTACAGAAGGGGCACCACGCACACACACAGCTACAGAAGGGGCACCACACACACACACACCCAGAGCTACAGA
Source organism: Homarus gammarus (assembly GCA_958450375.1). NCBI lineage: Eukaryota > Metazoa > Arthropoda > Malacostraca > Decapoda > Nephropidae > Homarus > Homarus gammarus. The sequence goes on along the minus strand of CAUDMG010000786.1, from coordinate 1,631,080 downwards.
AGGGGCACCACACACACACACACACCCAGAGCTACAGAAGGGGCACCACACACACACACCCAGAGCTACAGAAGGGGCACCACACACACACACACCCAGAGCTACAGAAGGGGCACCACACACACACACACACCCAGAGCTACAGAAGGGGCACCACGCACACACACAGCTACAGAAGGGGCACCACACACACACACACACCCAGAGCTACAGAAGGGGCACCACACACACACACAGCAACAGAAGGGGCACCACACACACACACCCAGAGCTACAGAAGGGGCACCACGCACACACACAGCTACAGAAGGGGCACCACACACACACACACCCAGAGCTACAGAAGGGGCACCACGCACACACACAGCTACAGAAGGGGCACCACACACACACACACCCAGAGCTACAGAAGGGGCACCACACACACACACACACCCAGAGCTACAGAAGGGGCACCACGCACACACACACACCCAGAGCTACAGAAGGGGCACCACACACACACACACACCCAGAGCTACAGAAGGGGCACCACACACACACACAGCTACAGAAGGGGCACCACATCCCTGCTGGAGTAAGGCAAATGGTCAATAAAATATAGTAGGTGGTGGTAGCGTATGTCTGGCAGTGTACCTCATGTCTAATTCTTCTACAGTTGTGATTTTTTCCCTCTCTCTCTCTCTTCACCTTTTTTGAGGGGTGGCGGGGTGGTGGGGGGGCGTGGGGTGGGGATGGGGGGGTCCGGGTGGTCTGGGTCGTGAGGGCCTGTTGACAAGTACCACACCTCTTTTTCCCTCCACATGGACTGGGTGGGGTGCTTGGTATACTGTCCATGACGATCTCTCTCACTGACACATATTAATGATACTGACATATTTAACCTAACCTGACCTAACCTAACCTGACCTAACCTAACCTAACCTAACCTAACCTAACCTAACCTAACCTGACCTGACCTGACCTACCCTAACCTTTACTTGATGAGATGTGCTGATCAGATGACGTCATAGTGAGCCAGAGCCAATCACCGTACGTCATGACCAGTTTCGTGTAGGTCAGGGCTCTTACCTGCTTGTCTACCTTACTCTATCTTCTTTTCCCCCCTTTTATCCACCACCACTACACTACCGTACTACTACTACTACTACTACTACTACTACTACTACTACTACTGTCGCCGCCGCCAGCAGGTCCCACAAGAGGTAGCGACAACACCGCCGACCCAACCTGCCCTCTCCCCCTCCTCCTCCTCTGTGACGTTGTTGATATCAGATTGTGACAGAGAGAACAATAACAGCCTCTGACTTCTCGGTGACACCAAGACTGATAACCTTTACGTAATGGCCCAACGACATTACATATGGGTCACATAAAATAGAAAATATACTTCCTTACAATACTGTAGTTTAGTGAAGACCCGAGGATATTTTTTTTTTTTTTACATATTTTATTAAGTTTTCCTGCAGATTGGTCTTTTATTTGGGATTATTAAATGACTGAAGGTATTTTATGTTATCGTAAGGGTTTTTTTTTGGGGGGGGGGGGGGGGTTGTGTCGAGGGGGGTTATGGGATTACAAGAATAACTTTGATCATGTGTGTGTATGTCTGTCTGCTACACACACACACACACACACACACGCACTCATTCATTATCACGCTCCCATTCACCCATACAACCCTTCATCCCCCCCCCCTCACCCCCTCCCCCTTTGAAAAGAAAAACGTCCCCAGAATTGTTGTGGTTGTTCCCGTGGTCTAGGGCGGTGGTTAGCTGATGGAGGAAAAGGAGGAGAACGAGAAAGGGGAAGAAGGGGCGAGGCTGCTTGGCTAGTTGGTGTTAATGGTGGTGATGTAGGAAGGTGGCTGCCTGGTGGAGGAGTGAGGGAGGGAGGATGACATCTTACATTCTTCAGTACCGCCCACAGGTACACACGCCTCAAACAACCAATTTTTTTTACCCCCCCCCCTCCCTCACACTCGCAAACACAATATTCCTGGTCAACATTCCAAGGTCTTACAAATTTGATACTTCAGGCCAACATTTTTGAGAACTTGAGAATTTTTTCACAAGTTCCGACGACGACGTGAATTGTGTTGTCTGATGTGGCAGGGTGAGAGGCCTCCCTGGCGGTGTTGTCTGATGTGGCAGGGTGAGAGGCCTCCCTGGCGGTGTTGTCTGATGTGGCAGGGTGAGAGGCCTCCCTAGCGGTGTTGTCTGTTGTGGCAGGGTGAGAGGCCTCCCTGGCGGTGTTGTCTGTTGTGGCAGGGTGAGAGGCCTCCCTAGCGGTGTTGTCTGTTGTGGCAGGGTGAGAGGCCTCCCTAGCGGTGTTGTCTGTTGTGGCAGGGTGAGAGGCCTCCCTGGCGGTGTTGTCTGTTGTGGCTGGGTGAGAGGCCTCCCTGGCGGTGTTGTCTGTTGTGGCTGGGTGAGAAGCCTCCCCGGCGGTGTTGTCTGTTGTGGCAGGGTGAGAGGCCTCCCTAGCGGTGTTGTCTGTTGTGGCAGGGTGAGAGGCCTCCCTAGCGGTGTTGTCTGTTGTGGCAGGGTGAGAGGCCTCCCTGGCGGTGTTGTCTGTTGTGGCAGGGTGAGAGGCCTCCCTAGCGGTGTTGTCTGTTGTGGCAGGGTGAGAGGCCTCCCTAGCGGTGTTGTCTGTTGTGGCAGGGTGAGAGGCCTCCCTGGCGGTGTTGTCTGTTGTGGCTGGGTGAGAGGCCTCCCTGGCGGTGTTGTCTGTTGTGGCTGGGTGAGAAGCCTCCCCGGCGGTGTTGTCTGTTGTGGCTGGGTGAGAAGCCTCCCCGGCGGTGTTGTCTGTTGTGGCAGGGTGAGAGGCCTCCCTAGCGGTGTTGTCTGTTGTGGCAGGGTGAGAGGCCTCCCTAGCGGTGTTGTCTGTTGTGGCAGGGTGAGAGGCCTCCCTGGCGGTGTTGTCTGTTGTGGCAGGGTGAGAGGCCTCCCTAGCGGTGTTGTCTGTTGTAGCAGGGTGAGAGGCCTCCCTAGCGGTGTTGTCTGTTGTGGCAGGGTGAGAGGCCTCCCTAGCGGTGTTGTCTGTTGTGGCAGGGTGAGAGGCCTCCCTAGCGGTGTTGTCTGTTGTGGCAGGGTGAGAGGCCTCCCTAGCGGTGTTGTCTGTTGTGGCAGGGTGAGAGGCCTCCCTGGCGGTGTTGTCTGTTGTGGCAGGGTGAGAGGCCTCCCTAGCGGTGTTGTCTGTTGTGGCAGGGTGAGAGGCCTCCCTAGCGGTGTTGTCTGTTGTGGCAGGGTGAGAGGCTTCCCTAGCGGTGTTGTCTGTTGTGGCAGGGTGAGAGGCCTCCCTAGCGGTGTTGTCTGTTGTGGCAGGGTGAGAGGCCTCCCTAGCGGTGTTGTCTGTTGTGGCAGGGTGAGAGGCCTCCCTAGCGGTGTTGTCTGTTGTGGCAGGGTGAGAGGCCTCCCTGGCGGTGTTGTCTGTTGTGGCAGGGTGAGAGGCCTCCCTGGCGGTGTTGTCTGTTGTGGCAGGGTGAGAGGCCTCCCTGGCGGTGTTGTCTGTTGTGGCAGGGTGAGAGGCCTCCCTGGCGGTGTTGTCTGTTGTAGCAGGGTGAGAGGCCTCCCTAGCGGTGTTGTCTGTTGTAGCAGGGTGAGAGGCCTCCCTAGCGGTGTTGTCTGTTGTGGCAGGGTGAGAGGCCTCCCTGGCGGTGTTGTCTGTTGTAGCAGGGTGAGAGGCCTCCCTGGCGGTGTTGTCTGTTGTAGCAGGGTGAGAGGCCTCCCTGGCGGTGTTATATTAACTCTTACCTCACGTGCTACTTTCTCCGCCATGGTCGTTGAGCTGTTATGGTTCCCTCACCTGAAGAAGAAAAACAACGTTGATTTTCCTGTAGTGCGTCATCACTGAGACAACCTGTATAGTTCACAATAAATTTTGGCATTATCATCATGGCGGACTTTGAAGTTCAGCCAAAACTCCTCCAATGGAGTTTAGGCTCGTGACCACAGCCAGATTTTTCACTGATGAATAATTGATACATTTATGTAAGTCTTGTGCGCCCCCAAATGTAATACTGCTGCCATCTGTGTAGTGTTGGCGCACTGTGGGCTGGGTGCAGTGTTGGCGCACTGTGGGCTGGGTATGGTGTAGGGGCACTGTGGGCTGGGTGCAGTGTTGGCGTACTGTGGGCTGGGTGTGGTGTAGGGGCACTGTGGGCTGGGTGTGGTGTAGGGGCACTGTGGACTGGGTCTGGTGTTCGGGCACTGTGGACTGGGTGTGGTGTAGGGGCAATGTGGACTGGGTGTGGTGTAGGGGCACTGTGGGCACAATAATAACCGAACCAACATATTTCCAACATTACATATTCTCAGGGATATTTCAACGCTTTCACCACTCTACAGATACTTCCAGAGTCAATGTTGTGACAAACTATAGTGCCACCACCACGCTCTCTCCGTCAGCCAACGAGGGCACCTGGGAGGGGCCCCATCACTTTGTTGTTGATATTCCAGCTAACAGAACCTTTGTTTACCAGTGTGTGTGGAGCTCCCTGCCACTGTGTGTTTTACTGTGTCGTATAACCTCCATCAGTACAGATCATCCTACTACAGGTGTCTTTAGTCTCTGGCAAGGGGACGACACCTCTGTGAATACATATAGCAACATGAGCTTTATGTCTCAACTAATCTTATAGCCAGTACAGTGGTGGTACAGTGACACTATCGGCAATAATATCAATCAACCTGTGTGGTAAATTCATCACTCATCTGGGCGTGATGTTCGTACACTGTAAACAAAGTATTTAAATGTGTTCCCTCATGTCCAGCAAAGGGTGTAAGAGTGTAGTGGTGTCATAATGTTGTAGCACCTGGACACGATGTTGGCCTCTGTTACCTGGGATCTATAGCAGCCTTGAGGTAGATGTGTCCTCCTGAGTCACGGAATGGTGGGGGGGGGGGGGGGGGCAGCTGTTCCTTTCACCAGCTCATAAACCCGTGTCATTATTATCCAGCTTCAGTGTTTAAACCTCTTGACTGTGGCATCCATTTATCGCTTCTATTTATTCTTGATAATTTTCGTCCATAAAATCAGAGGAGCCACAGTCAGCGTCTCACCTTCCACTCACATAAACCTGAACCATGGTGGCGGGTGGAATAGGTGGCTCTCAGTGCTCACACGAGGAGGGTGTAGCGGAGAACAAGTGTTCTTCAGATCTAACCTAACCTAACCTAGTTGTGAATTACGGTAACTCTGGTGTCGTTCTTCCCTCGTCACCACATACTGTCACTGTCTTGGTCATGGCAGTGAAGGAAAGAAATAGTTGCTGATTGCGATATTTCCCAACCATTAAATCTTTGCCTCAGTAATTTTTATCATCACAGTCGGTCGTCGTCTTAGTAAATCATTTTAATATTTCACTGATAAATGTTAAAATCTTTACATCCAATATCTTAGCTGCATTTCTTGTTTTTGCAGTTTTAGCCTTTATCACATTGTTAAATTGGGTGCGGTGGACGAGTGGATATCCTCTGTCCTAAGGGGTCGCTAGTTCGAACTCGGGCCACCCTCAGTCCATCCAGCTGTGAATGGGTACCGAAAGTGAAAGTGGTCGAGCACAGTATGAGCCACACTGCTTCCTTGTGTACTGAGGTTTACTGTGTGGTGAACCTCACCACCACCACCACACGTCTCACTGTCATGGGAGGTCCACTGGTATATTAGACTAAAATTGACAATTTGGCAGGTGTGCACCACCAAGCGAGTGTAATGGTGCTCTCTGGGGGTGTAGTGTCGTACTGGCTGCACCGCACAGTGCTTCACCTCTTTCATAATTTTCATGCTTTACTACTTGTAAAAAGTAGTACAGTAATGGTAAAAATGTTCGGTTGACAAAATTTTTAATGTTTAATAGTGATGAAATACACCTTAAAACACAGGTGTAGTGGAGCAGTACTTCACCCACCTGCTGCACAACCTCAACCACCTACACCTCGCTCCTCACAAACTAATCTTTAATTACGTACTACTGAACTCTGATAATACCTGCTACAGAATTATCACAGTGTTGAAGGTGACATTCATTTTACGGTTGTAGGGTGGAAAGATGCGGTCTCATTACTGGTAACTTACACAGACGGACACATTCTCTCTGTCTCCTCTCCTTCTCCTGCCCCCCCACTACACACTTCCTCCCTCCTTCCCTCTCTCCCTCTCTACTCCTGTTGCTCTCTGGCGTACGTAGCGGCGCTGGAACAGTTCCTTAGGGGCGAGAAAAACCATGTGACGAGGCACTAGTGTTGTGGCTGGCTGGCTGGCCCTGAACCACAACACAACAATAACGTTTGGCTGGCTGGCTGGCCGACTGATCCATCGTCTAGTTCATTCAGTAGCTGCCCGCCCGTGTTTACATGTACGCGTCCACGTTCATTGTTTTGGTTTTGAGAATTATTGTTATGATTGTGTGTGTGTGTGTGTGTTTTAGGGGGGTGGTAGTATGTGTAAATGACCATTATTATTATTTTAAAGTTTTTTCTTCGAGTTATTATATCGTTTCTCCTTTCTTACGTGAGTTACTTATGTAAATTATCTGTTTTGATTTACATATTTGTGGATTATTGTTATTGTTGTTTTGGGAGTAGTTGGTGTAAATGATTTGTGCTATTTTACGGGTTTTTTTTTTTTACTGCTACGATTATCATCTTTTTCATTGTAAATCATAATACTAATTTTACTTTTTTTACATATCATTGCTGTAATATTTTAGTACAAGTGTAATTTTTTTTTACATATTTTTTTTTACGGAATGTTGCTATTAATTTGTCTTGTTTCACAGTGCCTTAGGGTGTAAATCGTCTTTGTTCTGAGTTGTAGAAATTTTGGAAGGGTGATGATTACTGACTCAGGTGTGCACAGGTAAAGGTAATAAGATAGTTTAAGGTACAGGTTGTGAGTATGTGTGTTGGGAGTAACTTCAATTGTTGGTGAACATATGTGTGTTGGAGTCACATGATGAAGATACATAAGTAAATATATGAAAAATTAAATTATTACAAACTTATTTTCATCATTCACTCGATACATGAATAAATTATGTCATGCTAGTAAAAAATAATGTTTTGTTAATATAAATAAATATATAATGAATTAACGCTTTTGTACAATAAAAAATGAATAAACACATTTTTTATGATAAACAGATAAATGAAACTTTTTTAAAATAAATTGGACGATGTAAAAACAGCTTCATATATATATATATATATATATATATATATATATATAATATATATATATATATATATATATATATATATATATATATATAGGGATAACACACTTTGTTTTTTAAATGGTGAAATCCAAGAACTTTTTTGACTAGTTTCTCTGTGAGTGATTTGGTTAGGTTAGGTTATTTCTGTTAATGGTGTGGTTAGGTTAGGTTTCTCTGTTAGTGGTTTGTTTAATGTTTGACTTATTATATGTACGTGTTCCAGTGAGGATACTGCGTGACACATAATATAACCTGGATATAAAACAGCCGGTGTAGTGAATAACATATGTTGAGTGCAGTACTTGATGCATTGTAAGGTGGTGGAGCGTAGAGTGTTGGTGGTGGATAGTAGAGTGTTGGAGAGTAGAGTTTTGGAGAGTAGTGTTGAGAGTAGAGTGATGGAGAGTAGAGTGGTGGAGAGTAGAATAGTAGAGGTGGAATTGTGGAGAGTGGAGTGGTGGAGAGTAGAGTGGAGGAGGTGGAGTGGAAAATCGAATGGTGGAAGTGGAGTGTTGGAGGGGTGAAGAGTAGTGTTGGAGAGTAAAGTGATGGAAAGTAGAATGTTAGAGTTAGGTGGCGGTTAGTAGTGGTGGAGAATAGTGTTGGAGAATCATTACACAATACAGTACTGTAGTGAAGGTAATACAGTTAACATACAGTACTATACAGCCTCTAATTAACCGTGATAGGAAGTGATTAACCTGAATAACCTAAAATTAACTAAGGTGGTATTATTAATGCTGACGAGGAATGTTAACACTGGTGAGGAATGTTAACACTGGTGAGGAATGTTAACACTGGCGAAGAATATTAACATCGGCTAAGATTTTAAAATTTATTTTGTTTAGATTAATTTCATGGAGAGTTGAGTGACCCAGGAAGGTTATAGTTGGGTTAGGTTAGGTTAGGTTAGTTAATCTAAGTGACGTCATCAACTGAGGTGGATTATCGTTTGTATAATAATTTGTTGTCGTAAGAGAAATTCTGAGAATAATCCTAACTAATTATCCTAAGTTACGATAAAAAACCCCACAGATTCTCAGACACACGCAAGTTGAGTCAAGGTTCATATTTACGGTAATTTCCTCTGGAGTTTGATCACTATCTGCGTGTGACAGGTAAGGGAGGCAAGAGAAGTGTATCCTCACCTGTACACAAACCACCTGCGTAATGATCACTCTTGTACACATATAACAGTATCTGGTAGTGTACAATACATCAAAACTGTTTACCGGATTATTTTATTCTGTACTGGAAGGTGTGTTTTTATTTATTTTTTTTAACTGAGGAACCTTTGAGAATCTGTCCCGAAATCAGTGTTTTGAGTGTAAAGAATGAACTACAATGTCGATTTTGTTTCCAGTATATTTATCTTCGTATTAACTGTGTGTGTGTGTGTGTGTGTGGACAGAATTTATACCTGTACATGTTCCAGCACCTGTCCTGGTTACCTGTTTATGTTCCCTCTAAATCAAATAATACGAATTTGCTCTTGAAAATATAAAGCGATATTTTTATATAGAATATCCGATGAGAGAGAGAGAGAGAGAGAGAGAGAGAGAGAGAGAGAGAGAGAGAGCATCAGCCACACAACAGGACCGCCAAAAATATCGACGAATTTAAAATGCTCAGTTAAAAAGCGTGTTAGTTCGGGGTCCCTTGATAGCATTGGGGGGGGGGGGAGGGGGGATCAGTTTGTGCAGATGAAGGGTTTGATTGTGGTAAAAGGGAGGTGAGGTGGGAGGGGGGGGGGGTGAAGGGGAGGGGGAGCAGCACTGGATCGTGTTTAAAGGGAAGGGAGAGAAGGGGTGAGGTAGGAAAGGGGGGGAGTGGGAGAGGTGGAGAAAGGGGTGAGGTAGGGAGATGGGATAAAGGAGGGAGGAGGGGAGAGCAGGGGTGAAGGATGGAAAGGGTAGGGGAGGAAGGGAAAGTAAAGGTTAAGGGTTGGAGAAGGGGGCGAGGGATGGAGGGGGGAGGGTGGACCATTGGGTCGTGTTAGGTCGGGGGTGTCGTGTTATATGTTATTATGGATGACGGCACTGTAACGTAGAATCCCTAGGGGGGGAGGGGGAAATAAGGGGAGGGGGAGGGGAGGGAAGGGGGAGATACAGTGGTTACCCTTCCTCTCCATTGTTACTTCATAGTATTAGTTTTTAATTCATCACCACCATCACACACCATCATCATTATCACCACATATCATCACCATTATCACCACACATCATCACCATTATCACCACACATCATCATCACAATCACCATCTTCATCACCACACATCATCATCATCACAACTACAGCTAGACATATGGGGAAGTTTGGTCAAGAGTTAGACAATCTGTACAAAGCTGAGACACGGCAGCGCTTCTTGCCACCCTGGCGGACAATTCCCTTCTACATCACAACACCCACGTACTCGCCTAAACGACTGACCACCCTTATCTCCATCATACTGCCAGTGTGAGAGCTCTTGAACACATACATAACCTGCAGACTGAAAAGAACATCACACTGACCATCTACACTGACGGCTCTCTTGACACTGTCTGTGGGAGGACTGTTATTATATCTCAGCCTGACGTTAATTAATAGACTAGAGAAAGGAGCTACAATTAATGACTGGGCATCCACTCTACAAGCTGAACTATTTGCCATACTCACAGCCCTGAAGACAGTGCCACCGTCAGCTTCATCATCACTGACTCATTATCTTCACTACTTACTCTTTATACCTAAACTCAGATTGTCACCCGCTTGTCTATGAAGCCGGACAGAAGCATATGTGTTTTGTTGAGGGGGGGGGGGGGTCAGGATCAAGTTGCCGTGGATCCTCTCACATAGGCACCAGTCAACATGATAAGAGTTGATGCCTTAGCTAATCGTCTCAAATATTAACGTATACTCAAAGTAAATTATATAAAAAAGCTAGTTAATTAAAGATAAAAACAAAAGACATAGCATTACACATGTTTATTGGGAAATCTTTCTATTGAGATTAATCAATAACTGATTCTCAAAATTATGGCTTTCCAATCTTTTAGGCCTAAATATAAGTCCAGCATGACCTACTGAAAGAGAATACGTTCAGCCGCTCTTCTCCCCACAATCCATGGCAGGGATAGTGAACGAGCCGAGAGTATATCCATCCAACACTATGATCACTGTGTTCCTTATCCAAGTATCGTCGACGTGGACTTAGGCCCGCAGACATGATGTTGTCTCTTCTTGCATTAGGTTAGAATACAGACCTATCTGGCAAGTATCTGAGGCAGGGGATGACCCACACTTCTCTTCCTGTAAACTCTGTAACTGTCTCTACACTAACACCCTTCAACACTATTGCCTTGACCGTCAGGGAGTCACTAACCACTACTGTATGTCACCAGCTATTTATTCATAATAATATAGATTTAACTGGTGTACGCTAACTCCCACTATCCTTGAATCCTATCAATCTTGTCTCCATATCACAAGTCATAGCGTGTCCTGCGACACGAGTACCGGTGTATTAGTGTCTGACCGCATGGTCTTGTGACTAGGCTTGTCGGCCCCCTGGGGTGTAATAAATTAATGTCGGGAAAGACATCAGTAGCTCCATTCCATCCATTCCATCCCGTGGGCGTGCCAAGTTGCTATCAAGCTTCTTCAGTTGAGGAGCTTGGATGAAAGTTGCCTCCGTAGCAACAAACAATGAAATGGCGGAAAGGCGGCTAGGACGCTTAAACTCCGTGTCCGTCGCTTGGGTACATGGATGAAACGATATAAAAGAACTCATGTGATTGGTTAGCTTCCAAGTTTGTCCTCTGTCCTGTGATTGGATATATAAAATTCTTTTATTTGGGGCATGCAAAGAATAGCGATTTTTTTCAATTTGTATTGAAGTAAAAGTACTAAAAAAATTTGAGTACCTTTTGAAAATAAATACCTGTACTCAAAAATGAGTACGGTACTCAAGTAAATTTACTTAGTTACTTTACAACTCTTTTAATATGCCACTCCAGTACCTGTGTTGTCTGAGGCGTCCACTAAATTAACAGACTCTAGGTGTTGAGTTGAAGGTCACTATATGTATCGTACCAGGTCAAAGGTCTGGTCAGGTCATCACAAAAGAACACTTCACTATATTCCCCCCCCCCCCCCGCCCCATTTTTTTCTAGCATGGTAATTCAGTTGATATCAATGTATAGTATGGCCAGGGTCATTTTTACAGGTCAGGGTGAAAGGTCAAGGAAGTCAGGGGTTAAAGATCAAAGAGGTCGGGGGTCAATCCACGTACAGAAGACGAGCACTGACCTACAATATTAACTGTCTGAGCCATAATGGTTGATAATAACCAGTTTACTATGAGTAACAAAAATAATCCTTCATTCATTATCAATTTTTTCTCATTAGTTCAGTTATTCATTATTTTTATTTCTTTCTAGTATCAAGGACCTCTTCAGTCTTATAAGGAAATAGGTCTTTGTATTGAGGTTTTAAGAGAGCGCAGATCAAGTGTAACATGTTCACCTCCTCGTGAACACTCGTCCTCCAACTGCCAGATCGACTTTTACCTCCTAACTTGCTGTAAGAATTAACACACACACACACACACACACACACACACACACACACACACACACACACACACCTGTAATTAATATTTCGTCAGGAATTTACATCACGGGAATTAATATCTATTGAACTACTTTACGGGAGATAGTTTATTAGCCCCTTGTGTCCTCAGGGTGTAAGGGGGGGGGGGGTCTCTGTGGTGAATAAAATCGTCTGGCTTTAACCATATAAAATATACAGTGGCGTCCCGTAGTGTGAAGGGGTTAACGTCGTACTTTCACAACTTGTCACCTAAACTTTTCTAGTGTTGGTTAAAGTTGGTATTCCTCGACACGTGTGTGTGTGTGTGTGTGTGTGTGTGTGTGTGTGTTTGTGTGTGTGTGTGTGTGTGTGTTTGTGTGTGTGTGTGTGTCTCCCAAACACCAACCGTCAACATAAACACAACTTCCTTCGTCACCACAGTGTAAAGGACCTACCTCCCCCCCCCCCTACAGGCAGTCTTACCTCACCCTCTTCTCACTCAACTAACATAGCCTTAATCTAAACCGAGCCTATCCTAGTCTAACTTAACCTAACCTAAACTAACATAGCCTTAATCTAAACCGAGCCTATCCTAGTCTAACTTAACCTAACCTAAACTAACATAGCCTTAATCTAAACCGAGCCTATCCTAGTCTAACTTAACCTAACCTAAACTAACATAGCATTAATCTAAACCGAGCCTATCCTAGTCGAGTCAAGCCTAACCTAACTTAACCTAATCTTACCTCACTCTCTTCTCACTCAACCTAACCTAACCTAAGCTAACCTAACTTATCCAAGTTTAATGATTCGACGTACGATAAATTTTACCTTAATATTTTTAATAATTCTGCTCACGATAATTTTTTTGTCATGCAATTTTTTGTAATAATTCGTCTTAAGATATTTTTTACCGTAAGATTTTATTTTAATTATTAAAGATTTTTTTTATCTCAATCTATGATAATTTTTATTTTATTTTTTTATTTTTTTTGGTAATTTAACTTGACATTAAATATAATTTTTTTGATAATTGGTATAGATTGTTAATTTTTTATTAATTTGTTAAGGATTAAATAATTATTTTTTTAGGGCTTATTAGATTTGTAATAATTTGTTAGATTATTTTCAAGATGTTTGATAATTAATTTGTCGAGATCAATTATAAGATTTTTAATAATTTCTCAGGATTAATGATAACATTTAATAATTAATTGGTCGGGTTAAATTATAAGTTTATTTGTGATAATTTGTATTATTTAATAGAATGTTGTAGTTGATAAGATTCTGGTGATTGAACGTTATTGTCACTGTTACGAAAATATTTCAGCAGTGTTACAGTAACATTTCACTAGTATTACAGTCCACCAGTATTACAGTAACATTTCACCAGTGTTACAGTAACATTCCACTAGTATTACAGTCCACCAGTATTACAGTAACATTTCACCAGTGTTACAGTAACATTCCACTAGTATTACAGTCCACCAGTGTTACAGTAACATTTCAGCAGTGTTACAGTAACATTTCACTAGTATTACAGTCCACCAGTATTACAGTAACATTTCACCAGTGTTACAGTAACATTCCACTAGTATTACAGTCCACCAGTGTTACAGTAACATTTCAGCAGTGTTACAGTAACATTTCACTAGTATTACAGTCCACCAGTATTACAGTAACATTTCACCAGTGTTACAGTAACATTCCACTAGTATTACAGTCCACCAGTGTTACAGTAACATTTCAGCAGTGTTACAGTAACATTTCACTAGTATTACAGTCCACCAGTATTATAGTAACATTTCAGCAGTGTTACAGTAACATTCCACTAGTATTACAGTCCACCAGTATTACAGTAACATTCCACCAGTATTACAGTAAAATTTCAACAGTATTACAGTAATATTAAAAGAATATATGTAATTTACTGTATCAGGACTACTTCAAGTGTCAATAATTCTTGGGCAACATTTGTTCTCTTACATCGGTAATATTTTAATCACAGTTCAGTAATTTTAAAACTATATTTCAGTCAGATTTTCGTTATATTTCACTTGTATTTTCTCACTAATTCATCAGTTCGTTATATTACCTTACGTGTTTCTTCGCTCAGTATCACGCAAAGAATTTTCTCTATTTTAGTATTTTTTGTTAAGTAAAGTGTGGAAGTACTTAAGTGTAAGATCTATTGTTAAGTAACTTGGGGAGGATTAAGTATGAAATATTTTGTTAAGTAGCGTCAATGCCGTCAGTGTCTGTGTAAGTAAGTCAGTAGGTTACATCTGTAGTAAAGTATTATTATTATTATTATTATTATTATTATTATTATTATTATTATTATTATTATTATTGTTGTTATTATTATTATTATTATTATTATTATTATTATTATTATTATTATTATTTATCCATTATCATGTATTCGAACGACTGTACATAATTTATCCGCTGTTAAATAAATTGACAGATAAGAATTTGTATAATGTATTGATCCAGAGGTAAAGGCTCAAGAATACAGCGGAATACAGTAGTTGTATCGTGAATGTTACAATTACACTCTGAGCCGTACAGTAAATGCAGTCTACACACTACAGTATATTGTATGATAATGTATTACCGTATTAGTAAAAGGGTTGGGGATTTTATAATATAACTATATCTCTCTTGCTTTAAACATACACCAGGTTAGGTTAGGTTAGGTTAGGTCAGGTCAGGTCAGGTCAGGTCAGGTCAGGTCAGGTTAGGTTAGGTTCCACAGCTAAGAGTGTTAGGTCAATATTGTTTGAATATGTTTATGTCAACATCGGGTTTGTTTATAATTACCAACCTTAAGTCAGCACTGTGTTTATGTTTACACCTACACAGAGGCTACAAAACAAACACTATATAAACAAAACATTAATGAATATCAATGTTGAAACTCATTTAAACATTGTATCAACACAGCACATGAAACAATATGATGTTAATGATGTTTAATTGTGAACAGTGTTTGACGTAATGTTTAATACAGACAAAAACTACAATAATATAATGTTTTAAGGTGAGAATTTGTCCTTAGAAATGTTAGAGGGTTTCAAAGTTTAAAAACGTTGTTCCAGTAAATGTTTGAAATGTTTACTGAAATGCGATGAAGTTGTGTTTATTTTAGTTACTGTTCAACCATAACTACATATTACCTTTCGCACTTACCGCCATGTCGTGGGTTACTTCATATATCCGGGGTGACCTTTCCGCGCGAGGCGACAGACGGGCGGACAGAATGTGGGATAGGCGAATGACCCAGGAAAAAAAGTATTCGTAAAACTGTCGTACTTAAAAAATACAATTCCTTAATGTAAATAAGTTTTAAGTTTGATAGGTGGAAAGGTGTGAAAGAAGGGGACTATCCAGAGTTGAGATATTATATATTTGTAGTATACACTGTACGCTGCCGCACCGTATCTGAAATATATTTATAACTATCGCACACCTGAAACATATAAGTATCTCACATGTGAAATATATTTATAACTATTCGCACACCTGGAATTTATTTATAACTATCGCACACCTGAAACATTTATAACTCGCACACCTGAAATACATTTATAACTATCGCACACCTGAAACATTTATAGCTATCGCACACCTGAAATACATTTATAACTATCGCACACCTGAAACATTTATAACTCGCACACCTGAAATACATTTATAACTATCGCACACCTGAAATATATTTATAACTATCGCACACCTGAAATACATTTATAACTATCGCACACCACTTGAGTTTATTCTCGCACTCTGACCAAGTTATATTGTGGTGTTCTGTACCTTTCCGCTAATAAGGCAGAGCGGACAGCTGCGGGTGTGAGTGTTCCTGTGATGTGGAAATAATACTCTCGCACTCAAGACTCTATAAGTTTATCCCAAGATTCAAGTTAACTTCTCCGATATTATCCCAAGATTCAAGTTAACTTATCTGATATTATCCTAAGGTTCAGGTTAACTTCTCCGATAGTATCCTAAGATTATAGTTAACTTATCCGATATTATCCCAAGATTCAAGTTAATCTCACCATCGACAAGATTCAAAATTCTGGTCAGCCTCTAAGACGAAGATTCAAGATTCATGTTAATTTCTACAACGAAGATTCAAGATTCGGGTTAACCTCTCCGACAGCCAAGCAAGATTCATGATTCAATTTAACCTCCAGCTTGAGAACGCTTAGGTCAGACGCTAAGACGAAGATTCAAAATTCAGGTCAGCCTCTAAGACGAAGATTCAAGATTCAGGTCAGCCTCTAAGACGAAGATTCAAAATTCAGGTCAGCCTCTAAGACGAAGATTCAAGATTCAGGTCAGCCTCTAAGACGAAGACTCAAGATTCAGGTCAGCCTCTAAGACGAAGATTCAAAATTCAGGTCAGCCTCTAAGACGAAGATTCAAGATTCCGGTTAACCTCTTCGACAGCCAAGCAAGATTCATGATTCAAGATTCAGATTAAGGAGTCCAGTGTCAATCAAGTCACACGATCCAGAAATGGCATCTTTCCGCTCATGGAGGCAGAGAGGCGGGCGGGGGAGCTGGCTGGTCGGCTCAGGTAAAGTGGCGCTGATTGGGTGCAAATTGCAGGTAAAGGGAGGTGAGGTAAGGTGAGGGGAGGGAGTGGGATGTGAGGGGGAAGGGGGGGGGTCCACTCCGCGCGTGACCAATGTCAAGATAGAGGGGGGAAAGAAGGAAGGAATAGAGGGAGGGGAGGGGAGGGAGGAGGGAGGGAATAGGGAAGGGGAAGGAGGAAGGTAGGAGAGGGGATAATTAAAGGAGGAGGGAGGGGAAAGGAGAAAGGAGGAGGGAGGGGGAAAGGAGAAAGGAGGAGGATTATAGGAGGAAGATTAAGGAAGGAGGAAGTAAGAGACCGAGGCAAGAGTAATCGACCTGTATTGGTAGGTGATATGACATTCACCTGATGATGATGATTTAACGGTGGTGAAGACCCGACCACTCTCGTCTGTAAACAATGGTGGTAGGTAGGTAGTGGTAGTAGGAAGTAGTAGTAGTGGTGGTAGTAGTAGTAGTATAATATAGACGCTGTATGGCACTGCTATACTAGGGATACTAAGGTATAGAGGGGACGGTGGTGTTGGTTTTACATGCGTGTACGGTCCCTGGCTAGTGATGCCGCGGGACTGCTGTCGGTGGGGAAACGTTGGCGCACAAGAAAGCAGTGCCGGGAGGATTACACCGGGCGCCTATTGGGTGGAATAATCCGCGGGGAGAGAGCTCATTGGTCTTGGGTGAGGTGGGGCTAGGAGCGGATTGGCCGGGCGGGCTATGACACAGCCACCCCGTGCCCACTCACCGCTCGCCTCCGACACTGTAGAAATCAAGGTGGCTGGGCGTCTGATTTCGCTGGAATTTATTTTTCATATCTATTATTTATTGAAGAGTCTTTGAATCTTAGCGAGGAGGAGGCAATATGGCTCTCTTGGACGTAATATATTTCTCTACCCTGATTTATGTCTCACGTCGCGCGATACAAGAGAGAGAGAGAGAGAGAGCCAGACTGGGTGAGAGAGAGAGATAACAGTAGGAGAGAGAATGGGAGAGAGAGATAAGGTGAATGAGAGAGATAGAGTGAGAGAGAAGGTTAGACAGTGAATGAGAGAGAATTATAGTGAGATTGAGATAGAGAGAGATGGATCAAGGAAGGAAAGACGTAAATAGAGATAGGGGAGGTCTATGAGAGAGAGAGAGAGAGAGAGAGAGAGAGAGAGAGAGAGAGAGGTCTACTATCTCTTTGTCCCTTATTGACTCTCTCTCTCTCTCTCTCTTTCTTTCTTTGTATCTCTTCCTCTCCCAGTCTCTCCTTCCCTTACCCTCACACTCTCCTTATTTTTGTCTCCTGCTTATTCCCTTCCCTCCCTTCCCTTACTCCCTCTCCTCCCTCCTTCCCTACCTCCCTCTTCTCGTCTATTCATCTCCCTCATTCTACTCTCCCTCTCACCAACCCTACATTTCACTCCCTCTTTTTTTTTAATCACGCCCCTTTCTCTTTCACCCCTCTCTCTGTCATCTTCCCCTCCCTTCCATTTCTCATATCTCTCTCTCTCTCTCTCTCTCTCTCTCCCTCTCTCTCTCTCCTTCCTTCCTTCCTTCCTTCCTTCCTTCCTTCCTTCTCCTCTTTCCGTATTTCTCTCAATTTCTTTCCTTTCTACATCATCATCTCTCACCCCCTCTCCATTTCGTCATCTTTTTCCCACTCACTCTTCCCCTTTCCACTTGATCATTATCATCTCCCCTCTCACACTCCTCTCTCTCAACCCCTTCACCACCACCATCTTCTCTCCACCCCCCTCACCCCTCTCCACACTACCCTTTCCACTTCACCATCACCATTTTCTCTCCTCTCCACCCCTCTCACCCTTTCCACACTCCCCTTTCCACTTCACAATCTTTCCTCTCCACCCCTCTCACTCCTCTCCACACTCCCCTGTCACCCCTCTCCACATTCCCCTTTCCACTTTACCATCATCATCTCCACCCCTCTCACTCCTCTCCACATTCCCCTCTCACCCCTCTCCACACTCCCCTTTCCACTTCACCATTACTATCATCATCTTTACCCTTCTGACCCCTAGCTCTTCACATTCCCCTCTCACCCCTCTCCACACTCCCCTTTCCACTTCACCATCATCATCATCTTCCCTCTCACCCCCTCTACTTCACCATCATCTTCTTCCTTCTTCACCCCTCTCACTCCTCTCCACACCACCTTTCCACTTCACCATCACCATCCACCC